>OZ025239.1:75831393-75843893 GCA_964019155.1 Osedax fenrisi
AAGTATCCTTTATCTATAGCTACGGATATTAAAAACAAATATATGTAAATGATATTTTACTATATATATATATATATATATATATATATTAATATATTAAGTAAAGGCTATTTCCACAATTTATGGGAAACGTTTTTTAAATTATGGAAAAATATAAAAATGATGACTATATATGTATACACGTACATGTGTACAATGTCTACTTATACATTGTACACGTTGTATACTTATACATTGTACACGTTGTATACACGTATACGTGAACTAAACACACCATTTCGTGCAATACATAATTTCGTACATAGCATATGTTGCATAATATTCTCGGCTCAGTTATGTTTCGTAATAGAATCGGCTCGGCTCGGTCATATTTCGTAATAGAATCGGTTCGGCTCGTCATGTTTCACAATAGACTCGGCTCGGCTCGGTTATGTTGTGTAAAATGCTCGGTTACGTTTCGTAAGTCTCGGACACTTTTTTGTCGAAAATGAAAGACTCAGATCGGCTTCAATAACCAAAATTCTCGGCTCGACATCAACAAATAAGCGTCATGCACATCACTAGTATTGTACACTATACAGTGTACACTGTACAGTGTATAGGTATACTATAGTATAGTATACTTTGGCTCTATTATAATAGTATACTATTATATATACTATACTATACTATAGTATATATATATACTATATTAATTACGTTTATATTGTTATTGCTTGCTACACTTATTAGCGTGTTTATTTACGGAGTGCTATAGCGATCCAGTGACGTTGACGTGGCTGCATCCATGTAAATAACAGTTTTATTTACATCGATGACACTACATTCAATTGCTTATGCACTTTTATTTACATCGATGATACGGGTATAAGGTCAGGTGATGCAATGCCTGGATGCTATACTGTCAACGACGTTCATCTATATAATAAGTACACTAATACTAAAGTGCTTCTAAGAAAATAATATGTATATTAAAAGTATTACTTAGTAATATATTATTATTAGAATAAGTATTTACTAAAATATCAACATACCAATAACAGCATCAATGATATATAATTATATAATTATATATATGTATGTATATATTCTATAGAAAATGTAATATGTGGTATTTAGGCCGCGGTCCTACACAACATAATTAGTGGTCTCCTTTACAAAGTTGTAATATACCCGCGTGTAAGGACATCGCGAGGATTTCACTTTAATATGTGAAAAGTTCATGATATATTTGAAGTCGCGCGAAATATTAAAATGTGAACAGCGAAATGGGAAATATATAGTATATTATAACATGTTAATTAAATCACGTGTTAAAAACACGTGATATAATTAACATATTAACAATATTAATACGTTACAATAATCGCAATAAGAACACGTGCGTTGTTACTACATATAGTGAAGTGTTCACATTACATATAATGATGATTAGGGGAAGTGGACCGCACCTAATACGGGGGATACTTTAACAATAAATGTTCTTAACATTTTATAACTATATATTTTATTCAAAAATTACAATATATTAATATACTATAGTATATGATTATAGATATTATTGTGGTTTTAACATTTTATTTAATCTAAATACATTTTTATGTGCTTGAGAAGGTTTAAGTTGACTTTTTTTTCTTCATAAATTAAAAAATATAATACAGAATTATTTTTTTTATTAAAAAATTAAAAATATTTATTTAAACTATTTATATATATATGAATAATGTATTCATTACATTTTTTTTGTAAGATTTATTGTTATTGAGTTACCGAGAGTGTCCGTATTCGGTTATTTCCCCTATCTGTAGATAGGATATATACTAGGATACTATATATAGTCAATGTTTATAAATTAATATATTACATAACCGTATTCTAAATTATATAATAATTACTAGGTATATATATGCATGTTAGTGAAGTGTTGCTAAAAGTATACCTATGTAGTTACACAGGGTGTATGTATATAAAGGTAATATATAATGTAAAGTGCTTATTTAAAACAGATGTTCCATAGAAGTTTTACATACACGCAACGGGTATACTTTACATGGTATACCATATATACCAATATATATATTCAGTGTTGCGTCGTAGAGTCTAGTCTATAGACTACAGATGATGTAATACTATAGTATTACATCATCAGACAAAGCTTATAAATGAAGTATGTAAATATATAAAACGAATGTATTTATAATAGTTCGTATAATATATATATATATATATATATATATATATATACATATGCATATATATATATATATACATCATTACTATTTCATAGAATGCAAACATCATTAGGAATCTATTATAAACTAGTTTTTATTCGACCGATAGAACACTGCGCATGTCAACAACTGTTGTTTACGCATTACCACTCGGTACACACACATGTGTGCAGTATATGTCGTAGATGTCATACATATAATGTACGGGTGTAATACCTATAGGTATAATATATAATATATAATATATAACCTATAATATATATATATATACTTATATTATAATATCGCGATATTACAATATAAGTATTACGTAATATCATGAGAGAATGTCAACTTTTGTTATTATGATATCGCTCACTAATACTCATTTATCAGCAAGTATCATTAGTATGATTATTATTGTGTTCTATATATTAGGTAAATGTACTTTTTATTAAAAAAAGTATATATGAATAGATTATCTAAAATTAATTTTTTAAATAAATATTAAAATCTAACCATTGAAAAAATGTGACTATAGTCATATATGTGATATATATATAGTTCATTAATATATATATATATATATATATATATATATATATATATATATATATATATGATGTAAAATGAACAATTTACATAATTTCAATACATATATAATGTAAATAATGTACAAACGACGTATATACACTACACGTGTAATGAATACACATTGTATATCATACACGCACACTGTACATTGTACAGTGTACAATGTATAATAATGTACAGTGTACATTATGAACTATATATACTATATATGGTTCATAACTTATAGGTTATAACCTACTGTAGTCTAGAATAAATACCTGAATTAGTAAATGTACCGCCGCGTGGTATTATATCACACCACGTAACGGGGTCACGTATAGGTCAACGCTCTATTTACACCTAGCGGCGGCCATTACGCACAGACCGCAGACTCTCGCGAGATATCGAGTGCGTCACGTGGTATTCTATATCGGCCCGTATTACTCATATTTCTCTCGCCAGGAGACACCAGCGTACTAGTGGTGGCGCCACCGGTATCGGTAGTGATACACGATCATCACGCTATACATACACACACATATACTGAAGTATTACATAATATTCTTTTTTATCGCTTATAGTGAAAAAATGTCGAAAAAAACATCGAAAAGCGTAGATAAAAATCAGTAGATATGACCGATACTTAGAAGAAGATTTTTTTTTAGTTTTTGCAATATGTGATTGTATATCTGAAGATCTTTATTCAATTTTAATAATATGGATAAAACTATAATTTCCTAGCGCTAACTTTATATGGAATGTATGTGTATTCAGTAAAGCCAATATAACTACTTTTTATACTTTAATTAATAAGGGTCGTTTTATATAAAGGTATTCAGTATAGTATACCTTTTCTATATAGTATACCGGGGATACTATAGTATACAATATACTGTCGGTATTTAGAGTAAATTAGTATTTATTAAGTCATATTAATAAAATAACTAACATATTTAAAAGTTTATCATAGGTAACAATTTGACGGCAGTAGTGATACGGCAGTAACTGCGAAGATATATCTTAGTATAATATATTATCAGTAACTTTGTTTATTTAAAAAAGTAATAATAATGTGAATATGATTGTTTGTTTTTAAAAACCGTCAACTCGTTAGCTAAAAAACGTAATAATATACGATCCTTGGTAAACAATAAAATACCATTGTTTAAATACCATTTTTTTAAATAAGTGTTTATTTGTAATTTTATATAATTTATCTTGTCCATTATCTTTTATTTATTATCTTTAATAAGCTGATTCACACATTTCTATATTTATTTACATAAACACTGTTGAAAATGTCATGAGAATTTAGAAACGTTTCTAAATAAATGTGCAGAGATATTGCCGCAAAGGTTAACGCCGCAATCACGAGTGCGGTATACCGCGATATCAACCTGTCTAAGATGATATTACCGTAACTATCGTTTGCAAAGATCGCCGGCTAGTGTTGGTGTTACCTTATAAGGTGTTACCTCGGTTTACCTTAGCAATGGTGTATTACGCAATACCTTCGTATATAGCACATACATTATTACGTAACTCATGTCCTTACCCGAGTATGATAATCTATCCGACGTAACTATATATAGTTTATATATATATATATACTATATATAATATATATACTATATATAATATATATAATATATTATTTATACTATAGTATAAAGTATACATACTGCAACGTATTTATCGTTAGAGTATAACACACAACATGCGAGTTATGGGTTCTCTCCTAGCTCACCTAACCCTATAACCCTATAGCCGGGCTACCGGTACGCTATCACTAACAGTAGCCATCCCTACGGCCCAAGTATTCATAGTAAGAAAGCGATAGCATACTCGCTAATCTTATCTATAGATAACAGCGCGAGTATGAATTGTTTACCTACACCGCTGCAGCTAGTAGTATTATGTATTACTTACTACTGATATTACCTATAGGTACCTATACCTATACCTATATATATACCTATATATATATATATATATATATATATATATATATATATATATTTGATATTTATGTATAACTTATACAGTATGTATATATATACAATATAAGTAAACTACGGTACTATTTCAGCACATAACTCTGTCCCGCTAACGTATAACGACCGCAATACAATGTAAACGTGATAACGTGTAAGTGAACATACAAATGATATAGTTCTATAACAATGTTACCGAGGACATGTCCTTGATGGACACGCATAACATCCGTATTAGCTATACCTAATACGGATACCGTACACTGTAGACGTGGCGAAGGTGTCGACCGAACGATAAACTACTTTTGAAACTGGGAAGCGATGGCATATGTGGAAATGTTTATGATTGGTGTGTGTAATACCTATGCAATCGACGTCAAAGATTAATAGTAAATGATTCCCTATAGCTCCTACATACTTGTTCGGGCGTACCTCACTGTTCAGTCATTGGTCAGCTATTATATGTATTATATATCAATTACCTGCCATCTATATCTCGCACATTAACTATTCATTATTAGCAGATGGTGCTAAAATATCTATTTCGTACTCACAAATGAGTAATCATCTGTATTTACAAAACAATCTAAATGTAGTGTTTACGCTCCGATGAACTTATATTGTAACGTTGAACTTGCTGCAGGAAATGTGCGGTAAGGCGAATAGGATGTTATGCGAATCATTCGTATTCATTAAATAATGTAAATATTGCTAATTGTATCGAATTTATCTATCTTGGCATGTATAATAATAAGCTAACATTTAATTATCATGTGAAGTATATATACTTATATAGGTATACCTATATTATAATAAAATTCGTCTATTTTGAATAATGGTTTAGATGTATTAG
Source organism: Osedax fenrisi (assembly GCA_964019155.1). NCBI lineage: Eukaryota > Metazoa > Annelida > Polychaeta > Sabellida > Siboglinidae > Osedax > Osedax fenrisi. Next base: position 75,837,024 of record OZ025239.1, read on the forward strand.
TCTATATTAAAATATATATATTTTATACTTTTCTATAGAAAAGTTCAGAAAATATTCATTAAATGCTTATTGTATACAATAAGCATATATATAGATCAGTGGTTCCCAACCTTTTTTCATAATGACCGTTTTTTTGATAATTCTTAATTTAAAAATATACCATGACCCAATGACACATTTTATTTTTTATTATTATACTAGTTATAAAATAATAATATAAACTATAATATATGTATCTAAATATTTTTATAAATTGGCTTATGACCAAACAAAAAAACCCAATGACCAACATTTTGGTCACGACCCATAGGTTGGGAACAACTTGTCTAGATGTAATTTAATTATCTTCATTATAATAGAAGACTAACTTTTCTTGAATTATTACCACTTTCCACTTTCTTTGACATCGATAAGTCACTGTTGAACAAATATATATATTTCGAGATTGCCCGGTCCCTTATTAGTTTATTAAAAGTAAAGTATTTATAAAAAGTCTCTATGAATGCGTTCTTCTGTAATGGAATAATAACACCATGCAATTCCATTCCTTCTAATACTAAACATTATTAACATATATGTTATTGTTTAAATACACGCGATATTCTTAATATTGAGAATACTTTTTTTCCGAAATGTACATAATTTATTATTTATTATTTAAAAAATTTAAATAGATAAAACTTTAATTTTGTTGTTATTTATTTAATTTTAATTTTGAATTATTAATTTTTGAGTTATTGTTGACTATCTGATTATATATAATCAATTCTAGATAGTAGAATATGTCAATAACCTTACACTGCAGGGTAGGTCCAACCCTTGGGAATTGTTCCATCCTATATATATATATATATATATATATATATATATATATATAGGTAAGATATATCATATATGAGTAAGACGAAGTAGATACCTTCTCACTTGTGATTAATTGTACTTTCTTTAATGCAATGAAACATTAACGTTAACTATATTATCATTATTATTATATATATTATTTTAATTGTTGTTAACTCCCACACATATCACTATGTAGATTGACATGTAAATCATACATTATTATTATTCGTGTATTCTTTTGTTATATTATTTCATATCGATTTGATTATTATATCAATAAACTATTTATTTATTATGTATCTATACCTTACCTTACTAGGTCGAGCTTGCTCGGCATAATGTATCTATAATATGTTTATACTATAGGTAATTATCTATTCTAACATATTATCATTTGAATAATATATGTTATTGTTATAATATAGTATTGTTATAATGAAATGATGATATATTTAATAAATAATGCAACTGAACTCTATCCTACTTAGTGTTGATGACGCACAATGTGCATGCATGTCCATATATAGACATGTCGGATAATAATATATTATTATCTGTGTCTACAATCATAGATAATTAGTTTAAGTATGCCAGTTTATTTATAGTATACTATATATATAGTCGATAATATATATATAACATCATCCTTAGACGCAATTATAAGATGACCTATATGTATATTGTCTTATGAAGATTCGGAGAAATTTATAAATTTAAATTCCACTAATATAGGTAATATCTGACTACTATATAGGTTATTGACATATACACACACACCGACATACACGCATATATAGGTATGTCCATATACATGTATGTAGACAATAACATCTTTAACACTCATTATCGGTCCACTTTATAGCGAAATTCCATTTCCAATCATATCTAAATAATATATATATATATATATATATATGTGTGTGTGTGTGTGTATATATATATGTGTGTGTGTGTGTGTGTGTGTGTGTGTGTGAATATGTGAGTGTATACGTGTATGTAGTTATTGAGGTGGTGTTAAAATACGCAATAGTATATTGTATTACAATAGATTATTTATTAAAATTAATATATACGTGCACGTCGTGCATGCTGTCAAATATGCCTGCAGCCAAATAATTGTATCTACATTACATTATACTCTAATAAAGAACCATCATTATAAGCACCTTTACAGATATAGAATATACTATAGTATATACACCTACTTTATATTATTACATTTTGTATATTACTTTTCTCTATTGAGGTTCGGTATTAAGTGGATTACCTTAACCTATAGGTATATATATATGTGTGTGTGTGTGATTTTATAGCAGGAAAGACGGTCAGATGAACATGTGAACTTGCTTATAACATGAACAAGAGGACAGTGCACTTATCTATGTGATATAAGTATCTATGTGAATTTATATTTTAAAATATTCATACATTTTTTAATTAATTTTTTTCATAACATTCGCGATCTGATTTTATAGTGAACACGTGACGTCGGTAATCTATTTTTAGATTTAATAACGACTATAGTCGTGACGTCGAATAAGGGCGCGATGTTAGCCGTCGTGCCGTGTGTGTGTGTGTGTAGGTGGTTAGTGGTTAATCAGCGTAACTGTCTTAGTGGTAGCCTTAGTGACCTAGTGCCTTAGTGAACTGTCTTAGTGAGGACAGCCGTACTGTCCGCACTAAAACCCGGTACAGATGGACAGTCAGTCGATATACACTGCGTATAGATAACGATACACTGTTCATCTGGTCGTGCGTATCTTACTACTAGGACCACTAACAAGACGCGAACTCGTAAATATACTATAGTTGATGTTGATATATGGAAATATGGATATCTATAGATCATATTATAATAATACAATTTATTAGAATGTTGTTGTGTGTTTCCCATTAACATAACACACCGATCCGTTTGTAGATCGAATTCTTCCCACGATGTATTTGAAATAGAATATCGACAGCATGAAATAAACTACCTAGATATATTATAATATATCAATAATTAGTGATTTCAGCTCTGTAAATATTTTAAAACCGCCGGCTTTCTAAATAACTGAATTCACTTGGCTAATTTTAATTTTATAATCCTATTGATATATACTTTTATTATTATTGTTATCGTAGATGTTATTGTAGATGTAGGTGTACCGGTGATATATGGTATGTTATTTGGAACACGTGGTATGTGTGTTTCTGATTTATACGCCAATACACATCACCATATCATACCTAACTATAGGGTCTCTATACAAATTGGGACATGTCACTAATAAAGAATATACTCAACTTACTAAATTACCGTAAATAAAAGTTACAGTAAATAGCCTTCATATTAAAAACTTTTCATAAACACTTTCGAGAAATAATTTACGGAAATAATACCCGGAAAGTGTTGATATACCATAATTGCCTATAATATATGAAATCGAAGTTGTGTTCATTAATTTACTTAAGTGAATCTAAATAAAGAATATTTTGTAAATTCTTTATCTATTGAAATTATATTATTAAATTATGTTAAAAAATTCGATATAATCTAGAATAGTGAAGAAAAATGCTTTCAATTATTTCTATATATACAGTATATGCAGGAGGCAGTATATTATAAAGTAGACTCACAAAGTAAGAGTAAATATATATACAAATATAAAATATATTTTATATTTATATAGCTGCATTTATAACTACAAATATATTAATATGTAAAGTAAAAATGTAAAGTATTTAGCATAATAACTTATTGAGTAATACTTCTTATATAAATATTTAAATAGTTAACCGGAAATAACCGAGTTTACATTTTAAAGGAGTGTAGGAATTTGAATGGATTGAATAAATAGGATTGCGTAATAATATAAAATAACGGGTACACGATTGTGGGCGTGTTTATTATCGTTGTTTATCTGTATATCGACGTATGACATATTAATACATCTCTCACAAGCACGTATTAGTAGCCGTTTTGCAGGCTATAGTCGTAATCACTACTGTTATTATCTAATTATATATAATTATTATATAATATATTATAAGTAGGATTACGTGTATCTAAAGAGAGTGCATGTACGATTTGATACGTTTGTATACAATAGTAGATATGGATTGATGAAACGATTATTAGATAATCATACTGTTGATATCTACATATATATATATATATATATATAATATGTAATTATAATAGGTGAGTGGGTGGTACCACGTGGTTTAGCATAACATCCGGAAAATATTGCATGCGATTAGTTGTTGAACAAGTTGTTTCGGTGACGTGCAATTATTGCAGTCAATCATGTTAAGCATGTTGTGTTATTGGTAACCTATATGTGATATGTATAACGCCATTGACGGAGTTTACATGTAAATAGAAGCGTCAGTGAAACTAGTAGAAAACATTTGTCTACGGATTCGCAACATATTTGTTACTATAGGGGAAAGTAACCTAATACCGACACTTTAACAATAAATGGTCTTAACATTTTATGACTCAATATTTTTATTAAAAATGTAAATCTATTAACATTATATACTTATAAATATTATTGTGATTTTAAAATTTTATTTAATCTTTTTATTAATACAAATAATTAATTGTATTGAATTCAATAGATAACGGGGGTGTCCGTATTCGGTACCCGTGTCCGAATACGGACACACATGCATGTGTTATAATACGGATACCCTATACACCACTATATAAACTATATATAATTGATGAACCAATTATTACAATTACATTATGTATAGTTAATATTATGATTAATTTAATATAATTTAATTAGTAATTAATTTATTAATTTTTATTATTTTATTAATTAATAATACAATTTAAGTATCTAAATAATAACATTTTTAGATATAGATTTATTGGTGGTATTACTATTATAACGCACGCGATTATTTAGAAAATCAGAATAGTTCACACGCAGCGCGCTGATTGGTTCACTGTTAGAAATAAAGGTTCTTTAAACTCGAATAAAAGGTCATTGAATGACTCTGTACGCGAACCCTTTGTGGTGTTCTTTGGATAAAAATAACCTAAAGAACCCTTTCTGAATATTATTTTAAAAGGGTTCTTTGGACACAAATAACCTAAAGAACCTTTTCCTAATATTATTTATGTAGGGTTCATTGGAATTGTAAATATATAAGAACATTTTATTTTTTTGAATTTTAAATATATATATATATATATATATATATATATGTGTGTGTATATGTATATATAAAATATATAATAATATAATTTTGATATAGTATACTAATTCAAATATGGGATAGAACAATTTAATAATACTTATTAAATTATTATATATATATATATATATATTTGATATTTATGTATAACTTATACAGTATGTATATATATACAATATAAGTAAACTACGGTACTATTTCAGCACATAACTCTGTCCCGCTAACGTATAACGACCGCAATACAATGTAAACGTGATAACGTGTAAGTGAACATACAAATGATATAGTTCTATAACAATGTTACCGAGGACATGTCCTTGATGGACACGCATAACATCCGTATTAGCTATACCTAATACGGATACCGTACACTGTAGACGTGGCGAAGGTGTCGACCAAACGATACACTACTTTTGAAACTGGGAAGCCATGGCATATGTGGAAATGGTTATGATCTCGGTGATCTCGGTGTAATACCTATGCAATCGCTGTCAAAGATTAATAGTAAATAGTTCCCTATAGCTCCTACATAATTGTTCGGGCGTACCTCACTGTTCAGTCATTGGTCAGCTATTATATGTATTATATATCAATTAAATTCAATCTATATTTGGACCACACATTAATTCTTCATTATTAGCAGATGGTGCTAAAATATCTATTTCGTAAAAACAAATTAGTAATCATTTAGATTTACAAAACAATCTAGATGTAATGTTTACGCTCGGATGGACTTATGTAACGTTGAACTTGCTGCAGGAAATGTGCAGTAATGCGAACAGGTTGTTCTGCGAATCATTCGTATTCATTAGATAATGTAAACATTTCTAATTGTATAGAATTTAACTATCTTGGCATGTGTAATAATAAGCTTAAAACATTTAATTATCATGTGAAGTATATATACGTATATACGTATATATATATATATATATATATATATATATATATATATAGGTATACCTATATTATAATAAAATTCGTCTATTTGGAATAATGGTTTAGATGTATTAGTCTATATTAAAATATAGAAAAGTTCACAAAATATTCATTAAATGCTTATTGTATAGATCAGTGGTTCCCAACCTTTTTTCATCATGACCGTTTTTTTTATAATTCTTAATTTAAAAATATACCCTGACCCAATGACACATTTTATTTTTTATTATTATACTAGTTATAAAATAATAATATAAACAATAATATATATATCTAAATATTTTTATAAATTGGCTCATGAGTCATGAGCAGGGTGATTTAAATTCGGCCTTTACCTAATTTAAGGAAAAGGCCGAATTTAGCTTATTTTCGGCCTTTTGAAATCCTTATATTCGGCTTACATTCGGCCTTTCTATATTTGATCAATATAGTTATCTCTATATATACTTAATATGGTTAATTAATGTAATTAATATATATTATATAGCATGACATACAATCATTTTAGTATCAACAAATATAATGGTATCAATATAGTAGTATATAGTATATATTTATTATTTACTTGATTTAAATAGGTATATACTATATACCTATTTAAATCAAGTAAATAATAAATTTATTATATTTTTATAAAAATTATTTTAAAATATTTTTATTTTTATTAAATAATTAATTTTTTTTTGAGTGTATACATCCTTCAAGTGAAATGTTTGAAAGATGGGTCTTTCCTTCAGTTTTTATCGACGTTACTAATTAAAAATCTGATTCAACGGATGAAGTTACTGGATTTTTTTACTTTTTCTACTTATTATACTTTTATATATACATAACAGTCCGATAATGAAATTAAATACATTCTTATAATTATATTTAATACAAAGGTAACAT
>OZ025239.1:75846393-75861393 GCA_964019155.1 Osedax fenrisi
GTATATTGTATTACAATAGATTATTTATTAAAATTAATATATACGTGCACGTCGTGCATGCTGTCAAATATGCCTGCAGCCAAATAATTGTATCTACATTACATTATACTCTAATAAAGAACCATCATTATAAGCACCTTTACAGATATAGAATATACTATAGTATATACACCTACTTTATATTATTACATTTTGTATATTACTTTTCTCTATTGAGGTTCGGTATTAAGTGGATTACCTTAACCTATAGGTATATATATATATATATATATATATATATATATATGTGTGTGTGTGTGATTTTATAGCAGGAAAGACGGTCAGATGAACATGTGAACTTGCTTATAACATGAACAAGAGGACAGTGCACTTATCTATGTGATATAAGTATCTATGTGAATTTATATATTAAAATATTCATACATTTTTTAATTAATTCTTTTCTTAAGATTCGCGAGCTGATTTTATAGTGAACACGTGACGTCGGTAATCTATTTTTAGATTTAATAACGACTATAGTCGTGACGTCGAATAAGGGCGCGATGTTAGCCGTCGTGCCGTGTGTGTGTGTGTAGGTGGTTAGTGGTTAATCAGCGTAACTGTCTTAGTGGTAGCCTTAGTGACCTAGTGCCTTAGTGAACTGTCTTAGTGAGGACAGCCATACTGTCCGCACTAAAACCCGGTACAGATGGACAGTCAGTCGATATACACTGCGTATAGATAACGATACACTGTTCATCTGGTCGTGCGTATCTTACTACTAGGACCACTAACAAGACGCGAACTCGTAAATATACTATAGTTGATGTTGATATATGGAAATATGGATATCTATAGATCATATTATAATAATACAATTTATTAGAATGTTGTTGTGTGTTTCCCATTAACATAACACACCGATCCGTTTGTAGATCGAATTCTTCCCACGATGTATTTGAAATAGAATATCGACAGCATGAAATAAACTACCTAGATATATTATAATATATCAATAATTAGTGATTTCAGCTCTGTAAATATTTTAAAACCGCCGGCTTTCTAAATAACTGAATTCACTTGGCTAATTTTAATTTTATAATCCTATTGATATATACTTTTATTATTATTGTTATCGTAGATGTTATTGTAGATGTAGGTGTACCGGTGATATATGGTATGTTATTTGGAACACGTGGTATGTGTGTTTCTGATTTAGACGCCAATACACATCACCATATCATACCTAACTATAGGGTCTCTATACAAATTGGGACATGTCACTAATAAAGAATATACTCAACTTACTAAATTACCGTAAATAAAAGTTACAGTAAATAGCCTTCATATTAAAAACTTTTCATAAACACTTTCGAGAAATAATTTACGGAAATAATACCCGGAAAGTGTTGAGATACCATAATTGCCTATAATATATGAAATCGAAGTTGTGTTCATTAATTTACTTAAGTGAATCTAAATAAAGAATATTTTGTAAATTCTTTATCTATTGAAATTATATTATTAAATTATGTTAAAAAATTCGATATAATCTAGAATAGTGAAGAAAAATGCTTTCAATTATTTCTATATATACAGTATATGCAGGAGGCAGTATATTATAAAGTAGACTCACAAAGTAAGAGTAAATATATATACAAATATAAAATATATTTTATATTTATATAGCTGCATTTATAACTACAAATATATTAATATGTAAAGTAAAAATGTAAAGTATTTAGCATAATAACTTATTGAGTAATACTTCTTATATAAATATTTAAATAGTTAACCGGAAATAACCGAGTTTACATTTTAAAGGAGTGTAGGAATTTGAATGGATTGAATAAATAGGATTGCGTAATAATATAAAATAACGGGTACACGATTGTGGGCGTGTTTATTATCGTTGTTTATCTGTATATCGACGTATGACATATTAATACATCTCTCACAAGCACGTATTAGTAGCCGTTTTGCAGGCTATAGTCGTAATCACTACTGCTATTATCTAATTATATATAATTATTATATAATATGTTATAACAAACGTAAGTAGGATTACGTGTATCTAAAGAGAGTGCATGTACGATTTGATACGTTTGTATACAATAGTAGATATGGATTGATGAAACGATTATTAGATAATCATACTGTTGATATTTACATATATATATATATATACTATGTAATTATAATATGTGAGTGGGTGGTACCACGTGGTTTAGCATAACATCCAGAAAATATTGCATGCGATTAGTTGTTGAACAAGTTGTTTCGGTGACGTGCAATTATTGCAGTCAATCATGTTAAGTATGTTGTGTTATTGGTAACCTATATGTTATATGTATAACGCCATTGACGGAGTTTACATGTAAATAGAAGCGCCAGTGAAACTAGTAGAAAACATTTGTCTACGGATTCGCAAAATATTTGTTACTATAGGGGAAAGTAACCTAATACCGACACTTTAACAATAAATGGTCTTAACATTTTATGACTCAATATTTTTATTAAAAATGTAAATCTATTAACATTATATACTTATAAATATTATTGTGATTTTAAAATGTTATTTAATCTTTTTATTAATACAAATAATTAATTGTATTGAATTCAATAGATAACGGGGGTGTCCGTATTCGGTACCCTTTTCCGAATACGGACACACATGCATGTGTTATAATACGGATACCCTATACACCACTATATAAACTATATATAATTGATGAACCAATTATTACAATTACATTATTTATAGTTAATATTATGATTAATTTAATATAATTTAATTAGTAATTAATTTATTAATTTTTATTATTTTATTAATTAATAATACAATTTAAGTATCTAAATAATAACATTTTTAGATGTAGATTTATTGGTGGTATTAATATTATAACACACGCGATTATTTAGAAAATCAGAATAGTTCACACGCTGCGCGCTGATTGGTTCACTGTTAGAAATAAAGGTTCTTTAAACTCGAATAAAAGGTTCATTGGATTACTCTGAACGCGAACCCTTTGTGGTGTTCTTTGGACAAAAATAACCCAAAGAACCCTTTCTGAATATTATTTTAAAAGGGTTCTTTGGACACAAATAACCTAAAGAACCTTTTCCTAATATTATTTATGTAGGGTTCATTGGAATTGTAAATATATAAGAACCTTTTATTTTTTTGAATTTTAAATATATAAGAATATATGTTAGATTTGTGGTTCCTTATTATAATATAAATAAAGTTTAGTATGTATATATATAATATAATTTTGATATAGTATAGGTTTTCCTACTAATTCAAATATGGGATAGAACAATTTAATAATCCTTATTAAATTATTCCTCTCCACGGAAATCTTTAGTAAAAATCGAAATATTTATGCGTGGATGAATAGAAACCATATTTATTTAAAAATGGATATATTTGCATTCATCATAAAATATTTAAAATTAGAATAGTAATTTAAATATTAATAATTTAATTATATATTACTTGATTTTTATCAAATATTATTTATATAACTAGTTTACAAAAATTTATATAAATATCATAGTATTATCATTATCATTAGAAATATCAAAGGGTTATTTTAATTTTACGAGTCCAAAGAACCTTATATAAAAATCATAGAGTTCTTTATACTTCGATCATTGCAAAGAACCCTATGTGTATATATTTATTTCGTATTTAGGGTTCTTTTGATATTATGATTCCAAAGAACCCCATGCCAATATCATGGGGTTCTTTGGACTAAAATGCTTGTCCAAAGAACCCTTACTTCTAACAGTATTGTAGGGTGTCCGTATTAAGACATCTATAGATGTGTCCCATCGATATAAAGAAAGTATCTTTCTTTATATCGATGATGTGTCCGTATTAGGGACTTATATGACCTATAAATATATACTTATAACTTAATTAATATTTGATAACAAATATAGCAATTATGTATATAATGTTTAGAATGCTTTAGTTTTTAATAATATATATTGTTATGTTTTATCGATACATGTGTATATTCTTGAGAAGGTTTTAAGTTGACATTTGTTTTTCATAAATTTAAAAACGTAATAAAAAATCAGTTTATTGGATATATCAGCACTATTTTGAATAATTAAAAAATAAAAAATACTTATTTAAACTATTTATATAATTATGAATATTTTATTCATTAAACATTTTTTTGTAAGATTTATGGTTTCTGAGATACCGAGAGTGTCCGATTACTTTCCCCTAGTACTCTAAATTACTAAATTATTAAATTATTTAGAAAATGTCCATACTTTAAAAATGTTAAATTGTATGTATTATGTTTGGATAATATATTTCTATAAGTGTGAGTTGTTTTATTAATAATAATTAAATATAAGTATTAAATTCATATGGTACTTGTTATAAATGTTATACATATTTTACACGCGCACACTTTATAACATATATATATATTGTATATATTATTTTGTTATTTCAATTTTGTGGTTCCTTTCATCCCATCCAGGAACTTAGATAAAGTTTTTATTTATAAACAAATAGTTCTAATTTTCTAATGTTCTAATATATATATATATATATATATATATATATATATATATATATATATATATATATATATATATATATATATATATATATATATATATATATATATATATATATATACATATTCATATACACATATTAATATGTAACATACACTGTTAAAAATTAAGGTACACCATATTGTAATAAAAGGTAAACAGTTTGTCCTATATAATTCCATATAATTGTTTATAATTGTAGATAACATTTTACATTTTAAACAAAATATATTAATTTGTTATTAGTATATATATTTAAAATAAAAGTTAAAATTGTTTACTTTCAATAAAAGTTGATTCATTTAAAACTACTGTACCTTTTAGAAAAGTACAATTTATATTCATATTTAATGTGTATCTATAAAATCATTTTACCTTTATTGAGCTTATATTTGTATTTTAATTTGTAAGACTATATATATATATATATATATAGTATATATATACCATATATTATATAGTATATATTATGTAATAGAAATATTAGAATAAAATCTATATTATAAAAACTATTTATCAATCATATTTTGAACTCATATCTAGAGAAAAAGGATTTAAAATTTGTATATCATTTTTATTGAAATATTTGTGTACATTTATTATTAATTTTTTAATTATTCATTTAATGTATTATTCATTATACAATATGAATTCATTGTGTATACAAAATGTAATTTATATACTTATCAAATAAAGTTAATATATATATAAACTTTATATGTACAATGTACAATGTACATTGTACATGTATATGCTTATATTTTCATATTTATTATAAATACAGTGAAACCTCTCTATAAAAACCTCTGTATAAGAAAATTGTTCACACATTTGGTTGGAATTCAACATTTTCCAAATTTAAAAACTCTTTATAAGAACATTATTTTAGTCTTTTTTTGGAATTTTATCTCTCTTTAAGAAAATGTGATGTAATTGTTTATATGTAGATTTATGTTTCTATTGAAATGTAGATATAAAGGGGGGGTTCATACATAAATACATTCACTAATTGCAATTAAGTATTGTTAAGGGGGTATCCCGCTAGCAATATTTCCGGAAATGTTTTCTAGAAAGTGATTTTCTAGTAAGTTAACTAGAATTGTAGTGGGATACTTACTTATTATGAAAGTATAGTAACTTCAAAAGGGGTTTCCCACTACAACTTGCTAGAAAATCACTTTTTAGAAAACACTTCTCTACATTATTTCCGGAAATACTGGTAGTGGAATACCCCCTTAACAATACTTAATTGCAATTAGTGAGTGTATTTCTCACTGCAGTAGGCTCATGCATAGCAACAGGTGAGCATGAAGAACTCATTAATAAAATAAATAGTATTTTATTAATAATAAAATCTGATAAAACTATATTTAGCGAATAACAATTCATCATAATATTATGACTCTATTAATATATTATCTAAACATTGTACAGATAACATTATTATAACAATTATTAAAAACTATTTTTAATAATTTGTATGTCTCACTGCAGTGAGTTCATGCATAGCAACAGGCAATCAAGAAGAACTTATTAATAACAATTAATAGTATTTTATTAATAATAAAACTGATAAAACTATATTTAGCGAACAATTATTATAATAACAATTCATCACAATATTATGACTCTATTAATATATTATCTAAACATTGTACAGATAACATTATTTCAACACAAACAATTATTAAAAACTATTTTAAATAAATCATATTTCTTATTATTTTGATTACTACTTTTAAATAAATAAATATACTATATATATATATATATATATACCTATAGGTTATATAAGGTATTTTCAATTATAAATTAATTCTTACAATCATTGAAAAAGTAAAACCTTTTTTTTTTATAAGAAAACCTCTTTTTAAGAAAAAATTATAGAAAAAACGAGTTTATTATAGAGAAGTTTCACTGTATATATAATACAGTGTACATTGTTCTGTACTCATGATTTTGTTAAATTAAGTTATACATTATATTTTTTAATATAAAATATACATATACATGAAGTGTGTTTAGGATTTTCACATAATAATAAGCATTACATTGTTTGAGTCTATACAATTTATAATATTGTCTACATAATCTATATAGCACTACATTTGTGTTTTTTTTATTTATTCTTAATTTAAGGATGGTTGCGAAAATTATAATAAAGTAAGTTAGATTAAAATTAAAAAAATTATTTTTGAATATTATATAAGTATAATGAACACTTTATACAATCTAAAATCATTATTAAAATATGTCTCTTTTTGATGTCTATACTGATTGGCTATACACTTTAACCTGTGAATCGGGCACATTGCTAGATTTATATATTCGAGTATATTATTCATAGAATATATCACATTACAAATACTAGCATGCATACAATGATATCTACATATTCATTTCAATATTCATAATTAATTGAATACATAGAAAGAGAGAAGGTGGATTCCACTTGAAATCATATGGATGTATTTAATATAAATGTAATTTAATCTTTGAAAGTACTAGTCATATCTTATATTATGAATCATACAATATATGAAAATTATTGTTTTCTACTAATTTTATGATTTATTTTAAATATAAAGTTTGTTTTTAAGGGGGGACCTAGGTTACCGTTCTTCTAAACAATGCTATTTTATCTCTATCTAAAAACGCTAAGGATAAATAACTAATGGAAATAATTACTTTTAATTTTTTGTATTCAACAGATAATTTCCTGCCTCATATCTTTCTTTATATAAATGGAGTTAATTTAAAATGGTGTACAAAAATAGTCTCAATTAGTTAATTTGTATTGTGTTCATTAAAAGGCAAGTCTATCATCATTTATTAATATAAAATATTATTATAAATCCAACATGATTCATATATATATGTATATGTTATACATCTACAGTAACAATTTCAGATACAAATAATAAAAATAAAAAAAGTCGAATGAATTCGCTATATGAACATTGAGAAGAATATTACTAAACTGATGACAATTATTTCAATATATCATTTGTTAATATATGTACATTAATATGAATAATATACAAATTTGGCAATATGTAGAGAATGTTCATTTATAGGGTAGTCAACTTATAGATCTTTACTATATGTATATGCACAAGGACATTTATCGTAACTAAAAATCTTGGTTTTATTTTCGAACATTTCCTTAATTTACATCACATATTTCTTATAATACCAACATATCAGCTCATTTTCAACTTACAGATTCCGCAGAATTCTAGTCTTTATCGACATTTATAACAACAACAATTATTAATTCCCTGGTACTATCTACAATTAATTACTGCTAACGGATTCGAAAATGCTATAATTTACATAGGAAAAAAGTGTTGTAGTGTGATTAAACTCCTAGATGCAATTGTAATGATGAATTATTACCGTATGTAAATGTTACATAATACCTCTGACATCAATCATAAATGAATCATCTCTTGTACAATGTAATATCATTACAGATCACATAAAAGGATGGTGTCTTGCTATAGTTAGTGAATATTGGTAATAAAGTGAATTTAGTGTAATAAACTAACCATTTAATATTATATAGTGAAGATATTATTATCATATATGTATACTATGTTTATTATAGTTTATAATATAATGTATATACAATATAATGTATAGTATACATATAGCATAACAGATAGTACACATGTGGTAGAAAAAAGCATTGTAGGTAATTTCCAAAGAAACTTAAAAAGTAAATTATATATATATATATATAGGTGTAGGTGTAGATGTAGATGTAGATATAGATGTAGGTGTATATGTAGATATAGATATAGATGTAAATGTAGGTGTAGATGTAAATAGATATATAAATATATTTCCACATAGATGTCATATAAAATATAATATGTATCAAATATATTTAGAACTAGCATTAAGTATTGATGCTAGTAAAATGATCATTGTACATTTTATCTCAGTGACATTCTCCATCTCTTCACACATATCTACACACATACACACACACACATACACTAGCATATATATATATATATGATCATAGATATATACTAGTATATAAATACATAGATATGTAACTATATGAATAACACCAGAACACACACATACACACACACACACACACACACACACATAACACCTACAGACTTACTGGTATGCTTCCAAAGCTAACACATACTCTTTATATTACTGAAACAACTACTAAACTGGCTTACCTTTAAATACGGATCCATTTACAGAACTCGAAATATTATACATACTGCAATACGTACTGAAATTCCTGTATACAAAAATAATTATTTGAATTTCGAGATAGAAACAATTCGAGGTCATCAAATGGTACCTTTTAATCACACTCAATCGACTAACTGCTCATCTCATTGGAAAAAATCCTCGAGATTATAACTAACGAAAAGATTTCAGCAACATTTAAAAAAAAATTACACAGACACTTTTATATGAACTTAGGGTGCGTGTTTAACGTACCACAGTACCACAGTACCATCTGTATGCTTATACATGTAAATGCAGATGGGACTGTGGTACTATGGTACTACGGTAGATTGGTACTTTGGGACTGTTGTATTGTGGTAATATGGTACTATGGTACTGTGGTACGTTGGGACGGGATGTCAAAAAGTTAGTACCACAGTCCCATCTGAGTTTACATGTATTAAAGCATACAGATGAGACTGTGGGACTGTGGTATGTTACAAAAGCACACTTACTTTATGAACTGCACTTTAATAAACACATTTCTAAACTATTTATTTTTTATTATTGTTATTAGTTATATATCCCTTCTGGGATTTATTTACTATTGGATTTTAGTGTATAAATAAATTATACTACTACTACTACTATTACTACTATTACTACTACTACTACTACTACTACTACTACTACTACTACTACTACTACTACTACTACTACTACTGCTACTGCTACTGCTACTGCTACTGCTACTGCTACTGCTACTGCTACTGCTACTGCTACTGCTACTACTACTACTACTACTACTACTAATACTACCACTACCACTACCACTACCACTACCACTACCACTACCACTACCACTACCACTACCACTACCACTACCACTACCACTACCACTACTACTACTACTACTACTACTACTACTACTACTACTACTACTACTACTATAATCACCCACATTCACAGACTCTATGCAAACCTGTATACTTGTGTTATGGAGCTATTGGTACATTCATCTGTTTCCTATTATGTAATATTCATTGTATCTGTGTGTGTGTTCTTCAGCAGGGTAGCATGTGTGTGTGTGTTTCTCAAGGCTATAGATGTATTAGCTTATTAACATAGGTATTAAATATACCCATACACTCATATACAAATATACACATGTATACATAAGCATATATATATATACATATAATTTTATACAAAGACAATAAATTAAAATTTGTGAAATAAATATAAATGTATTTCACTCATATTGATTTCACTTGATATTATATAATATAATACATAATATATATCACATTATCAATGTTAATGTTTTGGGAATAGATATACAAATAGTTATATATATATACAGTCAACTCCCGATAAGTAGGACACGCAAGAGACCGGGAAAAGTGTTCGACTTAGCGAGATGTCCGACTTATCCGAGATTCAGAATACCATGCAAATAACACATGAGATGCGTATCGTGAGTTAAAGGATTACCTAAATGTGGAATTGTGCAACAATCAACAACATAAAATGTTGTATTCAATAATATTACATACTAAAATTATAATATATATTATTTAAAGTAAATATTTCTGACAATTTATAAAAAGTCCAGCTTATCCAAAAATCATAAAAATAACAATAATAAGTGTCTGACTTATAGAAAATTCCGACTTATCCAATCCAACTTATCCGACTTATCTGATTAATTTAATATTGAACTAGATACAAATCCAACCAAACTAACTGAATGTGTCCGACTTATCGATAAGTCCAACTTATCCGTAGTCCGACTTACCGAGAGTTGACTGTATATATATATATATTAGCGTTGTCATTCGGACCCGGACTTCGGACTTTAGGTCATTGATACCGGACTGATACAGTATAATTTATGATATATCGGACTCGGACCGGACTTTAATATTTAACTCGGACTATGTCGGACTTTACATATTAGATTCTGACTATTTCGGACTTTAAATATTAGATTTGTATTATTTCGGATTTTTATTATTGGATATCTAAAATACATTCCAATGTTTACCTTTGGGATTATATTTATTCGCGCCATTTTCAACCAACATAGCGGTTCTGTGTATGTATCCGCGACACTATTACTCAGCTTAGCGTCCCTTTGTGTGAATAGGCACCAATGTCAATCAAACTACCCCGTCCTTCGTATGTATCCGCGACACTTTTAATCCACATTGCATCATTTTAAAATTATTCGTGCAACCATCAACATCATTATTTTAAATTTTTGTATTCATTTTAAATATTGTATATACATTTAAGAGATAATTCATATCGAAGAAGAAACAACACTGCCATTAAGTGCACAGTTTACTTCACTATACGATACTTATGCTGCTGTCAAACGATGCGGATATAATTATCAAACGATACTGATAGTGATATTTCTGTCAAACAATACTGAGACTTCTGTCAAATGATACTGATACGATACTGAGACTTCTGTCAAACGATAATGATACTGATACTGATACAGCTGTCAAACGATACTGATACCATACTGATACATCTATCGAATGATACTGATACGATACTGATACAGCTGTCGAATGATACTGATACGATACTGATACAGCTGTTGAATGATACTGATACGATACTGAGACTTAATTTTTAGAAAATTTGACAACACTAATATATATATATATATATACAGTCAACTCCTGATAAGTAGGACACGCAAGGGACCTGGAAAAGTATATATATATATATATATATATATATATATATATATATTTGGTATACCATATAATTCAATATGACATATACATATTGATACATATTGAATATGTAATACATGCTTATATTTTTTAATATGTAAAAAATTAAATAAATAATTATTATCAACTATATATATATTATAGTAAAAGATAATGTGCTTGATTCACATGTAATATGCTTAGTAAGTGTTTATACAAAGTCAATCATTTAAATTATATAATTATGAGCATTTTGTAAACTCTAGATATAAGTTAATTGGTATTCACATAAAAACAGTGCATTAATCATTAACTAGATACTAAATAAGACATGCAGTCTGTGCTAGATTTGCACTGTAGTCATGTGATATATAAGTGCACTATAAGCATATGAATGTTGGTAAACAGTAAACAATTAAGATGTCAATTAAAATTAAATTGTAACCTATATACATATTAAATATCAATATTAAATATGTATATATAATGATTTAATATATATTATCATCCTAGATAAGCAATAGTTATCTATACACACTGATAAAACTAATTATATAACTTTTAATATATCAATAAATACTACAAATATCCAATGTGTCAGTCAAACTAACATGAATATTATGATATGTGTATATGTATAATTTACTTAATTAATAATTAACAATACATATATTATACATATTAACTATTTACTAACTAATTAACATAACTAACTAAAACTAGGTTTACAAGTGAAATATTTTTCAAATGTCTAACATTAAATTCAAAAATATTACATTTAAAAGTGATACATTTTAGTGTATAGTATTAATATTAAATATATATATATAGTAATACATCATACAAATACTAGTGGTTTTATAAAGATCTGAGCATATATTATTAAATTTTGTACCTAATATTTAATTTTTTTTGAGAAAATTAATATATATATCTTGAAAATATAGATGTTGTTGATATGGTAATCACCTATATCTAACCTATATCTAACCTATATCTAACCTATATCTAACCTATATCTAACCTATATCTAACTAGGATACCTAAAGTGGTGTACACACCGCTAGCATCAAGCACGGCGATTTGTTACTGCGCTTGGTACTGCACTTGATGCTCAGTATAAATTATTATTGGTGTTCAAATAGCGAGCATCAAGTTCACGCAATATTACTTTTTACATGGAAATAAACATTTTTTTTTTAAATTATGTATTTAAATTTGAAAAGCGCTTCACCTTAATTATATTACAAATATTAATACAGTAAAGTATTTAAATTTTCAATTTGTGATAGTATATAGCTAGATTTATTAGGATTAATAACAATAATATAAAACAAATCAATAGTAAATATATATATTGACATTTATATGACATATATTTTTCTATCTAATCCGATTTAAGTGTAAAATCATTCCTTAGAAAAATCGTTGGTATCATATATGATAATTTTGAGAATATTTTTCAAAGAAATGTTAACGGATTTGATATTAAAATCTGGAATTAGTGAAAATATATGTCACATATTTATAAAAATCAATTAAATTAGTATGATTATTAATTAAGTATATTTCTACATATATATATATATTATATATATATATATCACAATATTAGATGGAAATATATAATATGTGCTAATATATTGATTTTCTATAATAAATGTATCCATGTAATAATGATATAACAATGTCACATGTAATAATTATAATATATACTCAAATAATATAGAAATTATAATTATAAAAGAGGATAATAATTATAAAAAAATAAATAGTATAGATACTTTTGACATATTTGTATATTGGAGATTATATTTGTATGATTACAATATCATACTACATAACTACATTTTTTAAATGTTTCTCATAACTAAATTATTCTATATAAAACTTGCATGACATGACATGACTTTGAAATGACCTATATACAAAGGTCATATTGATATATATATATAATAGATACCATGTCAAAATTAAAACCTACATTCGTCACATATACTTATATATATATATATATATTTAACTAAAATATGTTATTATAAGGGAATAAGATTAATTAAATAGTATATATATATATATATATAATATATATTATATATATATATATATATATATAATATATAATATATATTATATATATATATATATATATATATATATATACACATATGTGTGCTGGTGCATATATGCATGATATATGTACGACGTACGTGTCGATTTGTTGGGAAATTCCTGATTTTTTGTAAATAAATAAACAAATAAATTACTAAATTAACATTATTTAAAATGCGTGCACACTACATAGAATAATTATAATAGTTAGTATGTCATCTCTTATCACGATACCACAAAAAACATCAGCATATCAAAGCATGTCACATGGCCTGATCTATGTACATTTATAGCTCTACAATACATATATATATATGTGTATGTATATATAAAGTAGTATACTTTCGAGAAAAAAATAATTAATGTAGAATTAATGATATAATATTTACATAAACAAAATACATACATTTTTATATATATATATATATATATATATATATATATATATATATATATATATATATATATATATATATATATATATATATATGAATGAATGAATTCAGTTTATAGACAATATCTAAGGAGAATCAGAGAAAGCGATTACATTTTTTAATTTGATATCTCCTAACAGTAGTGTAATGTCATATTTCATCTTCATTCGGATAAAATACAATAAAATTACATAAAAATGAATATTAAAATAAAAAATAAACACAAATATAAAAGAAAGAATGAAACAAAACTAAAACAAATATTTGATTCCCATGTTAACTTCCAAAACAAAGTATAAAATATAATAAATAAATTTGTCATAATTGTAATATAATATTTATGTGTATACATTTACATTTTTCGGTTTTCGGACTGCGAACTGTGCATCATTATAAAGCAATCAGCCGTCCATTATGTATGTGTATGCGTGTGTGTGTTGGTGGGTGTGATATGAAATATAAACAAATTCAAAATTATAAAAAACAAAAGTTTCCACATCACAAGGATTATATGGATTAGGATTTTATCTGTATAATCTCTTTGTTTGTATACTACAGTAGTATTATAGTACTATAGTATTATATATATACAAGTATAATATTCCAAAAAACAATTATAATAGTATACATACTAGGGTTATATATATACTCTATTATTATTTTATATATTTGTAGTAGTAGTAGCAGAAGTAGCAGTAGCAGTAGCAGTAGAAGCAGTAGCAGTAGCAGTAGCAGTAGCAGTAGAAGTATCGGTAGCAGTAGCAGTAGAAGTAGCAGTAGCAGTATCAGCAGCAGAAGTAGAAGTAGCAGTAGCAGTAGCAGTAGCAGTAGCAGTAGCAGTAGCAGTAGCAGTAGCAGTAGCAGTAGAAGTATCGGTAGCAGTAGTAGTAGTAGTAGCAGTAGCAGTATCAGTAGCAGTAGTAGCAGTAGCAGCAGCAGTAGCAGTAGCAGCA
>OZ025239.1:75866393-75931393 GCA_964019155.1 Osedax fenrisi
TGTGTAAGGTATAGATTATAAATACATGTTATTGTACTTGATATATATAGTACATTGTGATAATATATGATGTAATGTATCATAATAAAGTAAATGCTTTTATATTAATAAGTCTATTTTGTAATGCATATTATTATACACTTTGAATTACAGCGAGCATATATTGTTATATCGTTATATCGTCCTGCATGATGTCATTTTTTTATCTATATATATATATATATGAACTTAACACGAAATACATACTATAGTATATGGAATAAATAATATATATATATATATATATATATACAGAGTATATTATAAACACATAAATACATAATATGTTTTAGATACATATATACATACGTAGTAAAAACTAAAACACAATTAATAAAAAACACACATTTATTTTTTTACGATTGTTATCAATGAAACTATTATATAATATACTATATTGTATTTTATATATTATATGTGAATATATTTACAAATTGTACTCTAGTACTGTGTAAAGTTTAATATGTGCAGTGTTAGGTTAATAGTAACTAA
Organism: Osedax fenrisi; assembly: GCA_964019155.1. Lineage (NCBI taxonomy): Eukaryota > Metazoa > Annelida > Polychaeta > Sabellida > Siboglinidae > Osedax > Osedax fenrisi. The sequence continues at coordinate 75,866,925 of OZ025239.1, forward strand.
TTATTTTATTTAATAATAACTGAATTACGTTTTTAACTCAATTAAATTTAATAATCGAGTTTTAAGAACACTTACAAAATATTTAATTAAATAAAATATAATTGCCTATTCCACAATTTAGTAAATTTTGTTTCATAAACCTATGGCCGTAATAGTATTCCATATTTCATAAATAATTCATCATATAATTATAGATAATATATTCATATATTGATCATTCTTTATCCAATACAGTGAATGGTTATCCGGTTATTTCGTTTATTTCGCTAATCGTACCATATTTATTTATATTTACTTATTTACCATTGAAACATGTTGCTACTATTATAATATAGTATTATCAAAGATTTTCCGAAGGAATTGCTTCGCAAAATCTTTGGTATTATATTATAATATACTATAGTAATATACTATAGTACATCAGTATATTGCTAGTATAGCTATTAATTATAGCTAATTAATTACATACTATAGTAATCTATATATAGTATACTTATGTCTACTAACTTACTTATTTTTGTTAATGATAAATTATAACTTCCCTATCACTTTGCTGATCGCGTAACGCCACTGTTAACTTCAACCAATCACTAACTCGCGCTAAGAATCAAATAAATCAGCGGCGATTTAAACCCATCACAATAAACGTGAGTTGTCTTATTTTCAGACAACAAAGGAGCACTGTGATACTATATTCTCAGTCACCCTATACCACACCAACATTGTTAAGCCCAACACAGTGTATATTATATTTATCATGACATACTCTTGTGATCAGTATAAGCTCCACCTTCTCTTTCGATGATCCAGACAACTGATCTACGTAATAAACTTTCTCTAACTCCTATCACATTCCTATCATCACTTTCTCACTTCCTGTGTTATATCATCTTCCTTATCTGAATTACCCATCTGCTGCGAATAAATACTTATATTATGTATAGACTAGTGTATTATAAGCTAACTCTTTACCCTTAGCTATAGCTATGGTATACTATGTAAGTATTCTGCCCTATTACACAACTTTTAATGCCAGAGAAAAATTAGTCACCTATCAATCAAATAACTTAAAGTTGGGCCTACTCCTCCCACACTCCACTAAAACAAGCAATCAGACATACACATTCACCAGACACTAATCTCATTTAAATACTATATACTATTTATGCATGTATTTCTCCTTTAGTATGATAATTAATGTATGTTGTGATTATCTATATCATCATTCTAAAAGTCTGGTGAATGTAAAGTTGAGGTGATTTGATTATTTTCAAGGGGAAATTTTAAATTTGTTATGATCAAAATTAATTTAAAACAAATTATCACTACATAGTAAACAGTTTGAAAAATAATCATGACGCTTTAATAAATATTTATATCAATATATCAATTATGTACTTGTATCATTGTACCATTGAAATATGTATTAAAATATTATATATAAGTGATCTTATATAATTGTATATAAATAATTGATCGGCTCTTGTTAAAACCATGGATGCCTTAACATGAGAGTGGCTTCGAAGGGACATTAGAGCCAAATGGTTATAAGTGAAAACTTCATCTAAGTTACTGGATGGGATTTAAGGACCCCACCAAAATAACAATAATAATAACAACAATAACAATATATATATGCATATATACCTATTATACTAATATTATTTACAAATTAACTAATATGTATAGTAATAAATCAAGATACAGATTATTTGTGTGTGTATTTTTGATAAGCATAGGTTCATTAATCTATATATATATATATATATATATATATATATATACAGTTTTCAGTACATTGTACAATGTACATTATATATATGAATAATTATTCATATATTATAATAGTTTATTATAAAAATGATAATTCTATATTTGTAAATGTAATATGATATTAATATTGTATGTGTATTATACAGTGTATTACACAGTGTATAGCAGATTTTTAATTATTATAAGTTATCATATAGTTCTATAACTATAAGTAACAGTAGTTCTATGACAACTTTTCTTATTAAGATATATATATATATATATATATATATATATATATTATATATAATATATATTTATATTTATAATTTCAACAGTTTATTTATGTCCCTTAAATGTTAATTAATATACTTATTTAATATTATAAATTAAATGAATATATAATGAAGAATATATAATTAAATAATTACATAAATTAAATGAATTATATTATATTTATATTATATTTTCTAATAGTTATGTTATATTATTACAATTTTACCAATTTATATTATTCATATACCAATACAATATTAACATATACAAATAGATTCATATTCACTCTTTTGATTTGAAATATCAATACAAAAAATGTAATATCTTTTTTTAAACCTTTAATATAGGGTATTTATTTAAATAATATTATTTATATAACATTAACATATAACAATAGATTCATATGCACTCTTTTTATTTGAAATATCAATAACAAAAATGTAATATCTTTTTAATAAAGGTATTTATTTAAATAATATTATTTTTATAGTTTATATATGTCTGGTATGGAATCTATTATCATATTATGCAATATCTATAAAAAAATCCAATAAATTATAGACATTCAACAGATTTATCAATATTATGTCATTTTGTTTGCTGAGACAGCTCATAAATAAAAATTGCTTTTACAGAGTAGTACATATGATAATACTCTCTAATATATTATATGATAAATTTAATTTTTTGAATTATAAAATAAAAAAATTAACAAAATATATTTTAAATAATAATTAAATAATATTAGTTACATAATGTAACTTACATTATTTCTATATATATATATATATATATATATATATATCAATAATATTTTATAATAATTACCCATCAATTAATATGACATAATAATATTATGATATGTGTACAAATATGTGGACAAATTCTTATCTTCAATTTAATTCACTTTTTATAGATATAACAACACACAATTGTATAAAAATGTCTGCTGGGTATAAGTTAATGTATTCATTTAAAATATAATATAATATATAATATTTATGTAAACAAATATATTTGTTATAAATTCTAATAAATTCTATTAAATTCTCTGATTAATATTCATGAAATATATACAATAATTGTTCATGATTCTATAGATACATTGATAATTATAATATAGGTTAATTGAGAAAAATAGATTACATAATTTTATTTTTTTAAATTAAAATCAATTAATATTTAAAAGTAAAATCAATACAAATTTTATTAGAATTAGTCTTTGATTTTAAAATAAACAATATTTTATTTATTAATTCATAGTAAATAATATTCAATATTTAGATTCAATATCTAATAAACAATGTGACATAATATATATGTTCAAATCCTTAGTATTTTACTTGTATTTATTGATTTTTATAAATAAATTACATGATATAAAAAAATATAATTGGGAAAATGTTTGTATTATAAATAATTTTTAAAAGGAATAATATATAACTATAATAAGATTATATTAAATAAATAGTGCAATTTAAATTTTATAATTTATAAAAATAATATAATAAATATTATTAATAGTTTAAATATATAGTATATCCCATATTAGGGTAGTCACTATGTATTAATAAATTGAGATGATAGAAATCTAAATATTAAGCTAATTTAATTTTATTTTATTATAGATAATATTTTATTTATTTCAATATTGTGAAATTAAATCATAATATAATTATTACAATATTATTATTTCTATATTGTTATATAAACCTATTGTAGTACTATATATGGTATAGATGTCTACCTGGTGTTATTTAGTATTATATAAATATACTAATAGTTCATTATATCTAAACAATTAAAAGAATTAAATAATTAAATGTATAATACTACTATGGGTTATTTAAGTCATACTATAACCAAAGCCCGGGCTTTGCTATAACTAAGTTTTTACTAAAGTACTTAAGCCAATGGGATAACCAATTCCTTGTTATAGCCATTAAATACTACATTTGTAAGTAGGTAATGTCATACTCCTTTGTATAACATATAAGTGGGGTTTGATATAATATATTATATAATATAATCTCATATATTTTTATACATTTTATTATTACTTTTTATATTATAATTTCATATTGAAATAATATTTTAAATGTGAATGTATTATATATCATAATATAAAGTACAGAATTCCTATGATATGATATTAAATATATAAATTATAATATATTATATATATAAATATATATATATATATATATTTATATATATATATATATATATATATCTATAAATATACAATGACTATAATATATAGTATACCTTTATAAGATATTAAGCTATTTTGTATATAATAATATATATATATATATATATATATATATATATATATATATATATATATATGATTTGTACATGCATGTGGGACCCACATTGTGGGTAATACCTGGGCTACAATAGATATGCATATATGTATGTAATGCATATACACATAACATACACACACATATATATAAATAAAGTCTATTCATAGTATAGTATATACATATAGTATATTATACCCATGTATCATATACTATTATATTAACTATATATATTATATATATATATATACATATAAACTATATTGATTGATTTTAAATACAAGTCAAACACTAAAGATATATATGCACTGCATAGTATGCATACTATAACATATATTTATATACATATACTATATGATATAGGTACCTCTTTATATTATAAAAACTAACTGTTGTATGTATATTGTTGTATATTGTTGTATAGTTATATGAACACTATATGAAAATAGAGAAACGAGAACGTACACTAATTTTTATGAAATTTTATGAGTAAAATAACAATATTATAAAAAGATGCGTGTGCATCCAGGGCAAGTATCATATGTAGGCCGGTGTACATATGCGTGAGTTCATTGTGTATACATTTTATTCTCGTTCATCTGATATGACTAATTATATTATCATCATGATATATTAGTACGTAGAGTACTCAATTACTAATAAATAATTTCCTTTTTTCAGGTAATTAATATATTGAACTATAGTATATACTATGGTTATAATAATTAGTTTATTATTGAATATAATACACATGTATATGTAACATATGTTACATATAATATGTACTTGTAATTGTGAATATATTAAAATACATGATAACTTAATTCTATTAATTAGTGTATTACCTGAAGGTTGAATAATTATACACAACTTAAAGTTATATAAACATGTAGATTATATTAAAAATCGAACTATTTATTAGCTAAACCTATTATATATATATGTGCTGCATATATTCTCTGTATGAACAAGTGGAATTATTGGGTAGGTATACTACTGAAGTATTGTCTAGTTAATGTGATAGCTGGACTATATACATGTATATTGTACATGTACATTGTACAATAACAGCAATATGTATGCACTACAAGATATTACTTTAAGAAGAATGTAATGTAATGTACATTGCCTATGTACTCTACACGGTTATTGTAGGCCATCAAACGACCTCGAGGTCAATGGAGTTCATGGCTTTTTTCGGTTGTAAATTGTTGTTTACTTCAAATAAATAATTATTTATATATTTATTTTGTATGTTAATTATGTATTGTAATAAAATATTATAAATGTTTTATATTACATATTATTAATATATATATATATATATATATATATATATATATATATATATATATCTTTAATTATCACATTTTATTCATTAACAAAATATAATAAAAAATATATAGTTTACAATTATTAAATAAGATAAATTATATTATCCTACACAATGTGTATAATTAATTATCAGTAAAATATTACTGAATGCATTCACATATATAAGTTATAAGTCAAGTATACCTATATATAGGTTATATATACCTATATATACCCTATAGGCTATAGGTATATCAGGGTATACCCGGGTATAAGGCCTGATATAACGTATACGTATGATTATATTAAGTTTGTAATGGGTTATATAATAACCTATTACAAATTTTATATTATAATTCACTATGACTATAGGTTAGTATACATAATTATTAATTGCTGGATATTTGTGATATACCTACTCGTTAATTTAAAATTTCACAAATGGTGATGTAATACTTTGTTATTATTTGTTTATAATATTATTAATTATGCCAAGGTCCTTGATTATACATAACATATATTTTTTATTTTGTTATTAATAATAATATATTGTTAACACATATTATGATATACTTTAACTTAGTAATACGTATACGTACATTATAATGTAAACATTTTTGTAATAATGGAAACTTGAAATTGTTTTAGTTCATAATAATGGTTATAATATTAATATTTTTTAGGTAAAAAATAAACTCGAAAAAAGAAACCAAATTAAAATACTAAAATAAGAAAAAAGCAACAACTCTGACATCAGTAAGCTTTATTTCAATGTTAGGCTAACCTTTCACCACTATTACCTACTTGATTATGTGATTGATAATTATCAATTATAATGTTCTATTGTAATTAAAAAAATGTATATTTAACCACACGTATATTCAAACAAACCTCAACCCATATACATATGTTTAGTTCTACTTATATATATTTATATATATATATATATATACATATATAGTATCTAATGAATTGCTACTCTATTACAAGTGAACGCCTACCTCTATTATTGTTGACCTCTTAGAACAGGCCGTTATATGATACATTATATGAGTTACCATGGTACCACTGCAGTGTCCGCACCCCCCGGGCTATGGCCTACTTGCACACCATCAATATGTGGACGTGAATACATCGTGTATGTGTATGTGTGTGTGTTATAATTAAATAGATTACATGTACCTACTACATATCCTATGTACTATTACATCCCCCACGTGTATTTAAATATAACTCGTGGTGGTTACTCTACTACACTTTCACTCTTCAGCGTATTATTGTTTATACCTGTAAAGAGAGCTATATTTAGATATTGTGTTACTAGAACACATTACAAATACAAACATATATATATAGATAGAGTGTATTACAATTCTACACCGATAAAGATACATATGTTATAAAATAGAATGTGTCATGATTATAACAATCCCGTAAGTAAAACATTGATACAATTACGAGAGTGCATTTATCTAGGGCTCAGCCCCATATTATGTGGGCCACATTGCATATATAGCTGCATTCTCTCTCTCTCTATATATCTATATATATGCGTGTGTCAAAACAAATATAATAAATGTTACATTTGTACATTTAGTAAGATCATTAGTAAGCTCTTTTATAAAATGTATTAATATATAGCGTACTGATAGCCCCACCTGAGGACATGTGACACATGTCCTCGGTACATCGCCTACCCGCCAGCCCACTGCCCTACGTACTATTCACCAACACGTGTACCATTGCCATGGTTTATATTGTAGCTATGGCATTATCTCGTTCGGTAAATGCTTCATATCGATTACTACCTATAGATAACATTATACTCCTATCTTCATTTGAATACTATTAACTATAGGTATACCTATAGGTTACCTATTATTAACTCATTGATATCCACTATTTTGTGAACTATTTATTATTACATTCACAAATAAAACCAAACCTTAAAATATAAAAGACTACTTAATTATAAATCTATTATATAATAATAGTAGTTTTTAAAGTTTTAATTAAATAATTTTTTCTCAAAATATTGCCAATCTACAATTATTGCTGGGTTAATTTCTAACTCGAGTATTATGTTTTCGGAGGGGATGTTGACCACTTTTTACAAAAAATCCTAACATACCTCTTAATATCTGTACAATGTACAGTGTTACAGTGTACATCTACAATACTAAGAGTATACATATTGTATTCATTAAATATGTTTAGTATATTATTATTAATAAAAAGAGAACATGTTTGTTCTCTAAATATAGTAGACAAATTATTATTAATTAATTAAAAAAATTAACAATTGCTCAAGTCTCCCCTGATGATCGAGGAGACCTGAGCCGCCATCATTTGTATTTACATCTTAACATATAATACAATTTAACAAAACCATATACACATCTCGAAGTCACCAGTGCATTAATTAATCGGCATGTATACATTCCTATAGGACCACAGTCTCATTTATTTACTGTTACATATTAATTTTAATTTGCTGCGTGCTGTGTTGGCTTTTCCGCTCTGGACAATACTTCCTACTTCGAACATTGCCCGTAAATATAGGTGGATAACCTCGATATTTAAAACAGTGAACTATTTCGATGTATGTTAACTTCAGTGTATCACGTGATAGTTAGTGTTCACCATGGTTCCGCGTTAGTTTGCCTTGCTCTACACTACTCTCCATTCCTAACAGTATCGTCACTTCATCCAGCTGTTGCACCAAGTTCAATGTTAAAAATAATAGCATTCAAAACCATTTACTTTATAAAATATCAATAAGTAAAGGGTTTCGCTTAACAAAACCCTTTAATCGTATTTCGTAGATACTGAAGGGTTTCACGAAATGCATATTAGTGATTCTTATGATATGTATTGTTTATTATAAGTAATATTCCTTTAGGTCATCGTTGCCCAATAGACTATTAATAGTATATGACATATATATATATATATGACAACATGGATACCGAATATGGACATATGGTATATGACACTCCCGTTATCTATTGAATAAAAACATTGTAATCTCACAATAATATCAATAATTATATAATATAAATATATTGTAATTTTTGAATACAAATATTGAGTCATAAAATGTTAAGAACATTTATTGTTAAAGTGTCCGTATTAGGATACTTTCGCCTACGTTATCTTATTCTCTACTGTAAATAGTATCGAGTTTACTACAATATTCAGTCCATCTATTTGTGATCCCATATTTAAATGTAATGCAATTTTTAAATTAATTTCCGTGTTGTATCTATTATAATATCGTATATAGATATAACTAATTTATTTACTTTCTTGAGATTTCAACTTGCTTTCATTGTTATACAGTTTCTGCTGACGTAATATTCTATTTATTGACACGCGTGTCACCGATCCACTCTTGTTTCCCTCCTATGCTTCTCTTCATTAGTATGTTAGCATTTCGCTACTTATTATTGCCACTTGACAAGCGTTTTGATTTTAGGATACTTATTTTGTCACATGGGCCTAACTCACAGATCTTCAGTAATCCACGATTGTGTTACAACTCTATAGAACCCTGGTGTTAAATGTGTGTTTCAGTGATTATATCATTGACGTTATTTATGATCATAGCAGTAGCCTATCCTTATTATCACTCGTTAGTAATACAGTAATATTTTCCCAACTTAGAATTTCCCAACTAGACTGATAATAAGTTTATGTCGGGGGCGTTCCACGTACTATTATGCTCGATGCTTATGTTTATCAACATTATGTTCTAGAACAACATCACTATATATTACAAACTCTAGAAGTCTTTTTCCTCTATCGATTGTTGTAATATCACACTATTTACCGTACAAACCACCCCATTTATTGACTGCGTCTCTTCCAATGTCAGCATTCCAATCCCCTTGTAGGATCAGTATGGCCGTCTTATTTGTATTAGTAACCTATATACTATTTTGGATATATTTTTAGAATTGTTCAATATAACCATATATGGTAGCTATAGATCTATAGATATAGAGTAGGTATACCTACACTATATCTATGAATATAACATACTCGGCATCGTAATCTGATGTCGGTGCATACACTCGTACATATACTCATGAGCATAGAGAATGAAGTGATCACTTATTTCTCTATGCTAGTGGTGTTTAAAGGTGTATCAGATGTGTAATCTCTATTCTGCTTGATATCGGTTTTTATTTATCCTTTATCATTTTGTGGACCAAGAAACCAACGAAATGTGAGTGACTCATTTCTTCACCGCCGTAAAATAAGTAGGACTTTCGTATGTATGTGATTCACCACTCGCTGTTTATCCACACACAAAAATAACAGCATATTTAAATACTTATAAGTTTTGCTTTGATATAGTAAAGCAGTTTATAAAGCAATTTTAATCAGATTTTCGAACATTCTAATTTAAATCAACTGATTTAAACAGTGTTTAAAACATATTTGTACTGCTTTAATAATTAAGTATTAAAGTAATAATAAAGCCTGATTTAATTCTGATTTAATAATCTCCGATATGTTAAGATATATTTAAATCTGTCTTAATAAGTATTTAAATCTGTCAACATTTATTACGGCTCTAAAAAGTATTTAAATATGTTATTATTGTTTGCTGGGAAAATATATCGTATATGTGGAGATTATAAATTAGAATTAAATATAATCAGAATTAAATCAAGCTTTAATACTTAATTATTAAAGATATAGAAACATGTTTTAAAAACGTTTAAATCATTTGCATTAAAGCAGATTTTAAATAAGAATGTTCGAAAATCTGATTATAATTGCTTTATAAACTACTTCTAAGTATTTAAATATGCTGTTATTGTATATATATATATATAATATATATATATTATATATATATATACCATAGATCTAGAGAGAAATTTCTCTCTAGCTCTATGATATATAAATATATATAAATATATATAAATATATATATACCTTGTTTCTTAATGTCCCCTAGTGGTCATCAGTAGTAACTTGTGTATAGGTGTCCTGGTGTATAGAAAACTTTATACTATTTTTCTCCTTGGTATCCAACGAGCCGGTTGTGCTATTATTTACAATGTGTATTATCGCTGTTCATGAATCGTGTATTAGGAAGAGAATCAGGTTTGTCCGCTGCGTATTCCCTGGTGAGATTTAGCCGGTGAGAAGAGACTAATTCCGGGGTAGGTATGTTTCCTATAGATCGTGGATCTAACTCATGAGGTTATGGCATTTGCTGGAACCTAGCACATATGTAATCGCACACTTAATATGCCTTGCTATCAACACGATGAAAGTTCTAAATATACCATACACCACTAATTTACATTTATATTAGTCTAATCTTTGTAAACATATTTGTAATTATATCTTAAATAGTTAGCTTAAAGTATATTCTAGAAAGTATATAATTAATATATAAATTCCTAGACTATTTTAAATACTGTAGGATTATTTATGAAGTATGTAATATTCTAATAAATCTAGTGTGAATTTTTTTAAACTTTATGAAAAAAATTAATTTAATTTTTATAAATTTAAATAATAATGACACATCAAGAGTATAGATTTCATTGGTGATATTCAGATTACACCTATGCAATATAATAGTAAACGAATCCCCTTAAGAGAGGATACCTTTTATATCTATAGATTATTTTGTTATAGGGATAATAAGAAATATATGAAATACTACCATTACCAATAATCAATATTTCAAATAAGAATCTTATATTCAGAATATCAGGGTTGGAAAAAATAAAATCCAAAAATATCGAATTTAATCTATACATTTTTGATTATTTATAATAAACTAATAATATAAAATATTATAAATATTTAAAATGAATGAATATGTAGAGCCATAATTGTGGATTAAGAGATATAGACCAATTAACACAGACATCATCAAAACATCATTATTTTATTAAACAACATCATCATTCAATAGCATTACCAAACATCCTCAGAATATCATCATACAATATCGAATGTATCATTGTATACATTGCAGTTCATCATCAGTGACATCGCTTGTTCACATCGCATGATGAATAATGTATGTGATAATGATGTGGTCTGAGGATGTCAGTAGTGTTAACTGCTAGGTTTATTTATTGACACTAGATAATTGTAATCACTATTATAAATATATTAAGTATATATATAAGTATAAATATATATTAGCTGAAAAATAACTAAAATATTTAACACTAAAATTAAATAAAAGTTAAAACTCAAATACCAGACCCTGCATAATACCCTTACCATGTCGACATCCTCAGACCACATCATTATCACATCCATTATCCATCATCCTAAAATGGACAAATGATGTCGCTGATGATAAACTTCAATGATACATTGGCTATTGTATGATGATATTGTTTTATTAATTGCGATATTCTGAAGATTTCATTTTATAAAATTATGTTTTGCTTATATTATGTGTATATAAATATATATATTTTAATCTATACTACAAGTTTTTGTTTTATAGAAGAAAGAGTATTATATACATTTTATATGAAGTAACTTTTATAATCACATTTAACATATTTACATATACATAAATATGTTACACTAGTGGTTACATAGCTACACTTCATACTTAACTAAGCTTTTGCCTGCAATTCCTTGAAATAAAGGCCATACTATATCCTTTTATATGATTCCAGTATAATTATTTGTTTACCTATTAGTTAATGATATTATGTTTATAATTTGTAAAATTATCCATTATATCACGACTAATAATAGATTACTAAAATATATTCTACGAGGTATAATTCAATATATTTACACTATATAATCTTCTACGTGGGGTGATCACAACGACTTCGGACGAGAGTGCTGCTGTAGGTCCTATAATCTATGTGAGCAGACGTTGAATTTGTTTCGAATGTAAAACAAAAATAGATCATGTTCTTTGTTCTTTTTATTGTCTATGAAAATGTGTGCGTTAATCGGATGCGATATGTTACTTTGCGTGTGTAAAACAGTGATATTTGTTTACTGTGATACATTTTGGATATTTATTTTATAAAAGCTATTAATTCAAAATGGATTAAAAACTACCACAATAGAAAATGTTCCTTATCCATTCTTAAATATCTATTGAACGATGCAGAAAACCATAACCACCAGTAACGTATTACCGGCATGAAGATATAACAATACTGTATGGGCCATACAGATATTATTATTCTATATATATTCTGTTATTAGTGTTAGCATCAATGAGAATACTCGTCCAAAACTATATCCATAATTATCTTTAACTAGCTTTATTAATACATTTTATAAAATGAAATATTTAAATAATTTCAAATTTTGTATATTTAATATTCTATCGAGTGATTGATAATTATAGTCTATATCTATATAAGCTGCAATATTGTCATGAGAAATGACCTGTATTTGTTATCGCAGTGTGATCATTCTATAAGAATTATTATTTCGTTATATTTCGTATTAATATTAATTATATTTATTTTTTAAATTACAGAATGAAGAGATATGCTTTAATTGTTAAATTACTAATTTGTTTATTTGAGGTATAGAAATATTAATTATTAGTTAAATATATATATAATTAATATTTCTATGTATCCATTTAGAAATATAAATATATAATTATAAATATACATATATAAATTATAAATAATATAGAAATATACATACATAAATTAATTTGTTGTTGTATTTATAATTTGCAAATTCGACACTAAATTATTGTGTTGTAGATGCATCTATTGATAGACAGCCAAATACCAGAATGACTCAATTGCTATTTAACTACACCATAGACATAGCATTAGGTATAGGATATAGGTGACCTACTGCTATTGGAGATAAAGTTTTTTCACCAATTTGAATGACAATCCGCCATTATGTTTGTCAAGTTTGTTATTTACATCATATTTTCAATAATAAGTCCAATTCACTTACATTACTATAATGACTCGCAATTGCTTTAATAAGTATGCTATATCTATTAAAATGATTACAATTATACAAATAAGTACACATATCATATCAAATTATAAAATAATTGTACCAAACCTAGTAACAAAAGATGTTACACAATTTTAGATTAATATATAAGTAATTTAATATATGAAAAATTCCAATTAAATGTATATTATAATTAGATATATACAACTACTATTTACATATCTAACATATAAATCATATATTTGTATTATTAAATGCATTTATCATATATATATATATATATATACACTTATAAAGTGCATTTCAATCATATAAAAATAAACATTTATGTTTATTTATATTGCAATATTTAATTTGATTAAATAATACTTTATATGCGATGGTCGGCCATCTTAAGTTTCCTAAATCGAGGAACCATGTATGTTGAAGAAAAACCACCTGACTACCAATCTATTAAACTATAAATCTATGATATCAATTGAAAAATTATAAATAATATTATTTAATTAAATATATTCAAATATAATTCAGTGATATTCTTTATAATTTGTCAATTATCACTGAATTATATTTGAATGTATATATTTAATTCAATTAATTATAATTAATTGAATGATAACTATCATTGTATGCAGATTATTCAAATGGTGAAAAAAACATTGCAGATTAATACAAAGACTGATGTATACCTAATGCTATGTCTATGAACTACACTGACCACCACCAATACACTTGCATGTTAATTTATAAAACCCTAGTGGTCATACACATCATTCTTGACCTCATATCACAACATTTATATTAAGAATATATATTATAAGAATATTATAAGAATATATATTATATTAAGAATATATATTACCATAACAACAAATATGTATCATTATATATAATTAAGTTTATTTTGAAATAAATACAAATATATTATCATATGGCATGAATCACAATAATAGTAGAAGATATATATGAATTATACACAATAATATGCAAGTATGACCAGCAATAATACTCTTAATTTCTCAGCTGTGCAAGCCTGTAAAATAGAACATAGGTTTATTGAGGTGTAACCATTAAATAGCATTAACAATATAGTGATCAAAGATTAATATTTAACTAAAGCATTAAGATAGTGCGGAGATAGATTATAATCAAAGATCTACATTAGCTATGTAAATATCACATTACATAATACCTAATTCGTAGTTCACGTAATAACTAACATTAATAGCATATAAATATAATAGTAAATAGTGGTTGTCTATCTTAGATGAAATGGCTGACTCGTATATAGGTTAGTAAGAGAGGTAAGATAGGGGGGTAAGATAGGGGGGGGGGTAAGAGAGAGGGTAACCTGCGAGTGAGGTCATCCTCCTTCCTAGCAGTGGAGCTCTGTTCAGCAGTGAGGGTGGAGGCGCCGGGAGATAGTTCGTTCAGGGCAGAGGACACCTGTCATAGTAGTAGTAACAGTGGTAGTAACAGAGTTATACTGACGAACAGAGGCTGTACACGTCTAACTACAGGTGTTAGGGGTTAACCATTAACCTGAAGCCACCATCGCGTGTATCTTCACACAGATAGTATCTACATGTGTATAACTTCATAACCATCGAGATTATATTATTATATGTTATATTTGTATTAAAGATATTTCAATCATCTAAACAGTTGTTTATATCTATATATTAAATTATATTCATATTTAAACAACGTATTAACATGAATAAGTTGTAGACGTTGACATTTACAAGTAACTATTGTATTATAAAGTTGCGTGTACACTAAATAATACAGCTGCCCGATATCAGCCTGATTTGTATAGCCTGATATCGGCTGCTTCACATTATTGAGTTTAGAATATTCACTAGATATCGTGCAAGTGGAATATTACAGATTTGATAACAGGTAATGTGTATATTGTGAAATATATTAAGTATGATATGAGTGGTGGAATGTTCCTTATAATTATAAATAGTACCTATAGGTAATAAATCTATACATTGTGTAGAATTATAACATATTGTATATATATATATATATATATAATATATACATGACAGTACGTATATACGTTTTGTGGGAGACATATAGAAAACGACGTCTACTTTAATATAACAACGATCATGTGATCATTGTTTGAATATAGGTTATGAAATTTAACAATATCAGGCTATATTGGAAGATCTGTTAAATCCACAAGAAAAAACTCATGGTATGTTATATACAATATAGTATAGAGAAATTTATTACAATTTTAAGAATTAAGTTGTTACTTCTAAATATTAAAGATCAAATGAAAGAATTGATATAGTGGAAAACTGACTCGCATTTTAATAATAAGTATCAGATATATGTCAATAAATAGGTATGATTATTGAATTAATATATATATATATATATATATATATATACATATATATATATATATATACATATATATATATATATATATATATATATATATATATATATATATATATATATATATATATATATATATATATATATATATATATATATACATATAGAACAATATCTATTATTTAAAATTTATAAATAAGCATTTTAATTTGTGTGTTTGAGTGTTTATATTACCCCCATTTGTTGTGATTGCGATGTATAAGGTTATCAAATACTCGTTTCGGCAGTTGACATACTATTTTACATGTTAAATTATATTAATGATGAAAATATAGTATATATTATAATATATATATATGAATTTGCTATTATTAAAATTTAATATTATATAGTAATACATATAAAACATTTTAAATTTGACATCGGAAATCATAATAAAAACAAACAGGGTCCATATTCGATATTCTCCACTTATATACAATAATATAAAATAATTATATATATATCATTTATATACCATTATATTTTATATTAACATAAAATATTAAAAATAATTATATTAAATATTAATTTATATATTTATAATTAATATAAATATATATATTGCCTTAACATGAGAGCAGCTTTGAAGTGACATTAGAACCATATGGTTATATGTTAACTAAAACTTCATAAAAGTTCCTGGATGGTATGAAAGGTCTCCACCAACATAAAACAATATATTTTAATGTGATTAAAGTAAACAAATTTTATATGTATATTGATAATTTAAATATTCGTAAAGTAATGCAATAAATTCCGATTAAGGTGTTTTTTAATCAGTATTATTCACATGACGTATTGAGACAATGTTAAAAAGGTTAGTATAATCTATAAAAAGATATCTAAGAGGTATAAGAGATGATTTAGAGGAGTTCGATAATAAGTGATAAGGATTATTATGTTATATAAAGTTATACTTATGGGTGACTAATAGAGTATGATGTAATAACAAGTATAGATATGGATAGACTATGGGGACACTGAGTAATCAAACATTAATGTATGACATAAGCTATTACTAATATATAGCATATGTAATGTAGATAGTGTATTACATGAGCTATTATTTATGTATGGCATAAGCTCGACAAATAGATGATATATTGTTAACTAATATTCTAATGCTTGATATATGGTATGAGTCATACAGTATGAATCAATGGGTGACTAATACGCGATGACTCACATGCTATGACTCACATGCTATGACTAACATGCTATGACTAACATGCGATGACTAATACGCGATGACTAATACGCGATGACTAACGTCGAGTTGATTCTCCTCGCCGACCTGTCTGATTAAAGCGCTGACCTGATCCTCAGGAGTGGACAGTGTTGTGGCAGCTCCCATGGCTCCTTCGATAGTCTGTAGTATGTGTGTGTGTGTGTTTACATGCAGGCGGGTATGGCTAACGTATTAAATACATCTCGTCTATATATGTAAATATATATTACCTTACCTTACCAGGTCGAGCTTGCTCGGCATAAAATATATTAAAAAATATATATTAACTATATTCAATGATGATGTAAACAATGTAAACAATATATACAATGAGTTTAATATAAATCTGTATGATCGAATAGATCGACTAAACCCTAGTGTGTAATATTTGTAATCTAATTAGGGATAAAAGTTGGTTAATTACGGGTGCGTTCTACCCAGATACCACTGCTGTTTTATGTCAAGCAATGCAGTCTAGTGGAAGATGATACTGGTTATAATGCGTGTGTATGTGTGTGTGTATGGTGAAAGAAGTGTATGTATGTGATGGTGGTGGTAGCATGTGTGTGTATATGTGTGTGAGAGTGTGGCATAGTGTAGTGATTGTAGTGGTTGATGTGTGTGATGACATGTGTACCGGCGTTATTGATAATTAACCACTCATTATCACCAGGGGGCGATACTGAACCTAATCTACTTGACACCAGGGGGCGATACTAACGGCCGTACGGACATCGAGGTCCTCAAACTGAGTCTCAAACTTGCCCATAATCTCGGTGACCTTCTCTAGATCCATGCCGCTCATCGCTTTAGCCAGCGATTTAGATACAGAGTCCATATTCTTCACTACCTGTGTGGCATGAAGCAGGGGTGTTAATGATGGTTCTAATTGGAGTGTCGAGAGTGGTGTCAATATATGCATTAATGGGGGTTCCAATTGGTGTGTCGAATGAAACATATACATTAGCATATTTATATATATACAATATAGTACAGTAAATACTCAATTATACAACACATATGATGAATATAATGAAGAGTTAACTGTAAGTATCTATGATTATTACAAAATGAAACACTACACGATATTCTCTATCTCTATGTACAGAAAGGGTTTGTTTCGTAAAAGTATAACTTTATTTATTTACTCATTAGTTTATTTCATTACATTTAGATACAATACATATTTAGTTATTCTATGAGTTATGATAATTAACGGTGGGGCTTTTTCAAATATTAACAATATATAGATAAATAAAAAATAACACAGAGTGCATTATGAATAAGGGAACAGTTAATTATGTTCATATATGAATTATTATAATAAAATACATCATAAATATTATTATAAATATTCATTGTATTAATAGTAATAAAATAATGTTATATAGTGAATATACATATATACAAATATAGTACAAAGTTAATATTTATTGTCTAGGTCTTTCAGATATATTTTTTAATTAATATTTCAAATAATATTTATATTGTATGATATTGTTAATGAAGTGACGCATTACAATATGTGTATATTAGCATGACACTATTGCCCCTTCATCGTCATATTACATATATATTAAAGAGTTATAAGTTAAACACAATACTATAATACGGGAGTGGAATGTCACTGCAGCTCTTTGTTACAAGTTACGCCTCACTTCCTCTACGAGCTGCATTCCTGGAGGGTAATTCTGCCCACTCTAAGAGGAGCTGCATTCCTAGAGGGTAGTTCTGCCCACTCTAAGAGGGGCTGCATTCCAGAGGGTAGTTCTGCCCACTCTAAGAGGGGCTGCATTCCTGAGGGTAGTTCTGCCCACTCTAAGAGGGGCTGCATTCCTGGAGGGTAGTTCTGCCCACTCTAAGAGGAGCTGCATTCCAGGAGGGTAGTTCTGCCCACTCTAAGAGGAGCTTCATTACAGGAGGGTAGTTCTGCCCACTCTAAGAGGAGCTGCATTCCAGGAGGGTAGTTCTGCCCACTCTAAGAGGGGCTAACTTAGAGTGGTTGGTTACGTTCCAAAAGAAGCACTACTATGGCAGCGTTACTTGCACACAACCCTGCACTCGTGTATTACACATGTATCTCTGCACTCTTGTACAGGTAATATAATTATGTGAACAAATGGAAAAGATTCTTATTTTAATAAATTATTTAATATATTATATATATATATATAGATAATATAATAGTTCATTTTCTTAATAGTGAAGTATATTGAGAAAATCACATACAAATATATAATATATTACATAAATCGCACAAATATATTACAATTATTTATAGCAAATAATACATATTAATTCTTAATATAATAATATTTCTCTCTACGATAAATTATATTTATATGATATAGTTAACCAAATATAAACTATTACAAATAAAAATTACAAATGTACATATAAACTAATGCTTTATTTATAATAATTAATAATTAATTGGATGATATTAACTAGTTTATTATATTTAGTATTTACTGTATAATACATACTAGAATATGTTCATTTTTAAGATAATAGTATTAAAAGTTAATATATATATATATATTATTTAATTAATATTTTATAAATATTAAATATAAATATTATTTATATATATATATATATATATATATATAAGTATAAGTTTATATATTTGACTATATGCTAACGGAATTAATTATTTAATTAATTTCACAACATATTAAAATTAAAACCTAATCTTAAATTAATAACCTAATTAATAATATAAATGTTGATAGTATTAATTTATCATACTAGTGTATTATTATAAAAAATAGCATGTTTCTATATTAAATATAAGGTCAGAACACTATTTACTAATATATAATACTGTACCTAAGCGGTTTTTAATACCATAAGTTCATGTAAAAGTAATTTAAATATAACAACTATAAGATTTATATAAACATGTTTCATGGTCATGGCAGTTTGTACTTTAGAAGCGACTGCGTCAATCCTAGCCGATAGTCTTCGATAGTTCAAACTCTCATTCTTTTTGCGAATCGCATTTTCAGCATAAAGTTTAGCTGTTTCGTTGTCCCTATTCTCGATGGACTACAATACAACAATGATTATATAATGAAAAATGACGTCACATTTTAATCTTAACCTTTTTTACTTTTCCCAATTGGATTCTTTGCTCTTTATCCGCTTTTTTAGCCAACCTTTCCATTTGTTTTGCTGTGTACTGTATCATTATATGTAACATTTATAATATAGGTTATTAAAGGATGGTACACACGGTAAGCACAAATTAAATAATTATAAATAACAAAGTTCACGCGTGTCGCGCAAGGATTTTGCAACGCTTACTTAGGGATATAATGCAGCTACAAAAACAGAAGAATAAAACTAAGCCATATAAATCAAACAACCCACAAATAGCAATCCGAAAATAGGATGGTATTCGCATTCGTATGTGTGTATATTATATATATTAATACGATTGGTTTATATATATATTTTTTTAAAGGAATTATTCCATATATACATGTTTCTCATTCAGATTTTATTTTCGTGTGCACTAGAGTGTATAATGAATTCATGCCTTGCGCGGTGCGGCGCAATGCGCGCGGTTGAACTTTATTATTGATAGTTATTTAATTTGTACCTACCGTCCGTATTCCCCTTATAAAATATAACGTAAAATATTTCTATATTAAATAATAAATTGATAATTATAATTAAATTATTAATACAAATATTTATATATATATAATTTATATATCAATATTTTATTTAAATAAAGGGAATAAATACGCTATTATATTACGATATGAGTACTTTATTATAGAAAAAAAAATATAATTACCATAACCAATTAACATATTTATCTAATATTATATACTAAATACACCATAAAGTTTATGATGGTAATTATATATATAATGATTATAATTAATAATTTACTATCGTAACATTTATGATAAACTGAAACAAATCACTTTTATAAATACGTATATAATCCATAGGCTGAATATATAATATAGCCTCTGACTATTTAGATTACTAATGACAGCCTGTCATTGACAGTGTCAAATCTATAATACGCGTTGCGGGAGTTTACATGCTCGAGCGCACACGAGTGTGTGTGTGCAATGCACACTGTGCATAGTCTATATAATCTATAATATACCTATTAAATAGAGCATACAGAAAATAGTCATCATAAGCATTATAATTCATTATGATAATGAATCATTAAATGATTAATAAATAAATTATCATTCTAATAACGATGTATTACAAATGGGTTACGATCAAAAAGGACGAGTTGAGGTGCAAAGGTTAAATTATAAATGCGAAATACATTTTTATAGGCTCACTTTGGGATGTAATGCAGCTAAAAAAAAACAAAC
Organism: Osedax fenrisi; assembly: GCA_964019155.1. Classification (NCBI taxonomy): domain Eukaryota; kingdom Metazoa; phylum Annelida; class Polychaeta; order Sabellida; family Siboglinidae; genus Osedax; species Osedax fenrisi. The sequence continues at coordinate 75,888,512 of OZ025239.1, forward strand.
AGGACAAAACTAAACCAATTAAACCAAATAACTCACAAATATCTATACAAAATATATGTATATACCAAAGATTTTGCGAAGCAAAGATATAACACTCCCTATGCATGCAACGTAATTTAGTAATAGCCCCAACCGCTGCTAGCAGTAGTATCGAAATCACTGAAATAGATTTAGGTTCGGCTCTGTTTGCATACAACAATGTTTTCATTGCTCTATTAAATTACATGCAATATAAATTAGCTTTTACTCACTAAATATATACTTATAGCATTTAAAACATACATATCATATTTGTTTGTTATATATTAGTAATGAACACTTAGTTTTCATCATATAAATATTAATTTAAAGCATATTATTTAACATTTTAAAAGTGTATAGTTAAATACGAATTTACATTATAAACAACGCATAGTTCCTAAAAGTAACCCGCTATAGGTGGCACCAGGGTATTTTGTATACAAATTCGAATTACACGATTTCGCGTAAGTGTTATATCTTTCCTTCGGAAAATCTTTGTATATACTATTAACTCGTATTTCAAATGTAACCTTTAACCCTCAACTCGTCATTTTTGATCGTCTCCCTTACAAATCATCATATTAATGATATTCATAAATTGTATGATTATCATAATAATCATAATCATTATGATAATGATGATCACATAATTATTCATTATCATTATAGTGATTTTTTTCAGTTTATAATTTTGATAATTTGATAATCTGATTATTATGATTATCATAATGATTATCATAATGATTATCATAATGATTATAATAATGATTAGCATTATCATAATCTGATTATGACATAATCATAATGATAACGTTTATCATAAAGTTCATGATTCATAAACTCAGTGAGTTTAAAATTGAATAAAAGAACTTAAGAACTTTTATTAACAATATTTAATATTGGTTTAATATTATATTAGTTTTATAAATACCTTTAGATCAAACAGTTGATCATCCATATTCACCATATTTATTTTTAAATATAATATAATTTAAAATAAATAGATTATAATATGACTATAACGTTTAAGTATTAAGTTAATATTTTAAAAGTATTTGAATTTAAAAAAATATTATCTTCTAAGTTAAAGTTGTTGTTTAAAAGTTATATCTATAATTTATGTATATCTTTATATAAATTATATTTAATTACGTTAATATATATTATAAATATTATGTTTATTAGTATTCTATAATGTAAAACGATAGATAAAGTTTACTTATTATAGACAGAAATAAAGTTTGTTTATATATATTATATATGCTTTATAAACTTCCTAAAAACAATGATAGTAGATTTTCTTAAATATATAGTACATTTCGGCCCATTTTCTTAAATTTATAGTACATTTCTGCCCATTTCATTTCGGATATTTCAGATTTCTATATCCAATTTCGGCTAGGATATTATTTACTTAAATAAAAATCTATGATACAAACATATTTTTCCATGGTAAATATATTTGATATATATATAAATTTATATATATATATATAAAAAATATATTTATCGTATATTTCGTTAGTGTGTAGATTTTATAGTATTATAAAGTGGGGCTATTCATCAATACTATATATTCTAGTAGTTTTTGAATAATTTAAATATACAAATGGTAACCTATGTTATTGTAGTGATGTAATGGTGTAGGTATTTATGTGGTTAATAGTATTAACTTAATACCGATTGTGTGTAGTGTGATTGTACGATATATAGTTTACAGTGTATTATCAAGAACATGTCATTGGTATTATTACAATGTAGTATTCATAAATATGTTATATACAATTTATAATTTAGAAAGATTATATAATTTTAAATCACCCAATGAATTTACCTATATATATATTTATATATTAATAGATTGATAGATCTACAAAGTTTATTGATTTACTATTTAAATATATAAAAATATAAAATAAAAAGTACAACACAAAAATAATAAATGAATAAATATGTGTATCGGCCGATATATATGTATATAGAGCTCCCCTTCCATCACTTAGAAACCATGCATCTCACCTTCTATCTACCCCTATTCTACGTCCCTCAAAAATGAATACTCGGGCACTGAGTTATATTGGTCCTAAGCTATGGAATTCACTCCCGCCCTATATTAGATCCATAAAATCGCATAAAACATTCATGAAATATATACAACAATTGATCTCAGGTGGTAACCTGAATTATTAATATTGTTTGTCATTATTATTTTATTAATTAATTTCCGTACGGCTTATTCTATTTTATTGTATTATTATTATTGGTATTTATTGTTTACCTACTTTTATTATTTGTATTCTATTATATACACCTTTGAGAAATCATTTATGATTTATTTAAGTGTCTAAATAAACATTCAATATATTAATCTTATATTGTGGTGATGTCTCCGTTCATCTAAATTAGAAACTAAAAAATTATACGCTATATATATAGTTATAACTAAAACCGGGAGAACCCCGCTAACATATCATTAACTATATTCACCAGTACCCAGTAGTACTGGTCCAGTACTATAATGCATATGATAATAGTAATACTAAAATAGGTATAAATAATATATATATTGTTTATATATATATATAATATATATATAGGTATACCTATATATATATATACATAAATAGGTTATTAAACTACAATTATTAAATTTAGATATTCTGATTCTTAAAACATTTACAGAGATGAAATCAAGAATATGTATATCCAAATAGCTTGTTCCATTTCGTCGATATTAAATTTCAAAAGAAATCGTGTGAATTATTCGATTTACCAAGGAAATACGTACGTGTGCTTAATCGATTGCTGGCGTGACTTGGAGTTTATAGAACTTTGAAGTTTAGAGCCGTAACAATCGATGATATGATTTCCATACACATTAACTAGTCTCGCGATTTTAGAATCGCGTTCCTTGCCTATTAAGTGAAGGAACGCGAACGCTTGTTCATGTGCACATTATCCCGTTTAAATGCTTGCATTAATCTCACTTCGGTTAATCTCGGGTTTTACCCTTATCTGTCTATCTCCATCTTCCCTACAATTCCAGAAATTCGTAGTCTCATATATTGTCCCACTAATATGGAATTCCCTTCCATTTTCCATCCGCTCTATTACCTCTTACCATTCCTTTATTATCAAATTTAAATCCTATAGGAATAAGATATACCTTAATTCGTCTTCCTACATTTATATATTTTGTTATTTTTTATATCTCATTCTTCTTTTATTTTCTTTACAATTATTTGTATTTGTTATTGTTATGTATTGTTCATTTGCGTGCAGTGTACGCCGTGTACTATTAGAAGTGTTTATCACTTTACTGTTGTACAACAGTAAAGTGATAAACACTTCTAATAGTACACGGCGTACACTGCAGGACACGTGTCTAATAATTAATGATATACAATTATAATTGTATATCATTATCATTATATAATGATATCATGATATCATGATATAATATTTATCATCATATATGACGTATATATAATAGACTAATAGTGTATATATTATTTAAAAATCAACTGTAAATAATTACACTCATATATAAATATATATATAGGGGAAAGTATACTTATTATAACTCGGTTATAACCGAATACGGACAGTGACCGAATACGGACACTTTCGGTATCTCAGAAACCATAAATCCAACAAAAAATGTTTAATGAATAAAATATTCCTAATTATATAAATAGTCAAAAAAGTATTTCTTATTTTTTAATTATTCAAAATATTGCTGATATATACAATAAACTGATTTTTTTATTACGTTTTTAAATTTATGAAAAAATAATTCTACATAAAACCTTTTCAATAATATACAAATGTAGGAATACAAAAATCCAATGGAAAATCCACAGAATTACAATTAACAAAATGTTTAAAATTTTAGTATAATGAATTGAATAATAAAAAATGTGTAGATATAGGTATATTTTGATTTTGCAAAAGCTTTTGATGTTGTTTCTCATGAAAAACTATTATTTAAATTAAAATCATACGGTATATCTAATAAAATAATAAAATGGTTTTATAATTTTTAATCGAATAGATCTTAAATTACACGTGTTGAAAATTCTTTTTCAAATAGTTCTATTGTAAAATCTGGAGTACCACAAGGATCGGTTTTAGGTCCAATTTTATTTGTATTATATATTAATGATCTTCCTAGTATATTCTCTTCAAAAATTCATATTGATTTATTGCCGATGATACACAAATATATTTTTCTTACGCATCTGAGAGTGAAAGATTTCTTTTACAAAATAATTTAAATTTATTTTCACAATGAGCAAATAAATGGCAATTAAATATTTCATTATAAAAATGTGCAGTTATGACTTTAGGAAAGGTAACTCCATCAAAATATTTTATAAATAATATTCAATTAGAAAACGTTACTTTTTATAAAGATTTAGAAATAATATTTGAAAATAACCTCTTATTTAATAAACATATTGATTATAGATTATAGATTATATATTATATATTTGTAAAAAAGCTTATTTTTCTCTGAATTAAATTTTTAGATGCATTACTACAAAATCCCCTAGAGCATTATTAAATGCATATACAATTTATTGCAGACTAATTATAGAATGCATCCATAATTTGGTCACCTTTTTCAAAGGTTAGTAAATTTCGTAGTCTCATAGACCAAATTGAAAGAGTGCAAAGATTAATTACTAGACGATTAATTACAAGATGCGTAGGATATACAAATTCATCAAATGTTAATTATAAATCATATATAGGGAGATTGGTATACTTTAAATTAGAATCACTTGAATTTAGAAGATTAAAAATAGATCTAACTACAATTTTTAAAATTTCAAATAATTATACAGATATAAATATATCTGATATTCTTAACATTTCGAATAATTGTAGAACTAGAGGTAATTGTAAAAAATTAAATGTAATACATAATTATGATAATACAATTAAAAATATAATTAATAATAGATCAGTTAATATATGGAATTCATTAAATAATGATATAATAAAATATGTATCTGTTTCATCTTTTAAAAATAAAATAAACAAAATCTGTTTTGACAAACAACTTTTTTTTAACAGAAATTTATAATTTTATATTGATTTATGTTTCATTTTGTATCTTAATTATTGAATTATCTCTTCTAGTTTTTTTAATGTGTTTTTGTTATAGAAAATTTGGGTTTTTATATCTCTATTTCAAATATAATATAAAATTAATAATTCATTATTATTACAGATAAAGTGGGAAGTATTATTTTAGTTGTTCGGTATTATATGTTTGTTTTATATATATTTTGTAAATATGTTTCAAATGTATTATATTACTAAACTACAATATTAATAATTTTCTATTATTTCAGATTATAGTGACAAGTATTATATTGTTTGTTTCGTAATATTATTGGTATGTTTTGTTATTAACTGTTTTTTTATAGGTATTATAGGTATTTTTATAGGTTTATTTTATTTGTAACTTGTTCTGTTTGTATATAGGGGAACGTAACCTAATACGGACACTTTAACAATAAATGGTCTTCACTTTTGATGACTCATTATTTTTACTCAAAAATTACAACATATTAATATTATATGATTATAGATATTATTGTGATTTTAAAATTTTATTTAATCTTTTAATTCCATAGATAACGGGGGTGTCCGTATTCGGTACCCATGTCCGAATACGGACACCCTGTGTTATAATACGGACACCCTATATACCTCTTGATAAACTATATATTATTGATGAATCAATCAGAAAAATTACATTTACGTTATTTAAAATTAATTTTATACAACATATATTGTAATTTAATTAGTTAATAATTTATTTATTTTTATTATATTTTAATTAATAATACAATTTAAGTATCTAAATAATAATTTTGTTAGAATTAGCTTTATTGGTGGTATTAATATTATAACGTACGCAATTTTTATGAAAATCAGAATTGTTCATACGCTGCGCGCTGATTGGTTATAGGGTGTCCGTATTAAGACATTTAGAGTGTCCGTATTAGGAACTTATTTGACCTCTAGATATATGCATATAACTTAATGAATATTTGATAAAAAATATAGAAATTAAAAATACAATTTTTAGAATGCTTTATTTGTTGATAATATAGTGTTATATTTTATATCGATACATTTGTATATTCTTGAGAAAGTTTTAAGTTGACATTTTTTTTCATAAATTTAAAAACGTAATAAAAAAAATCACTTTATTGGATATATCAGCACTATTTTGAATAATCAATAAATATAAAATACTTATTTAGACTATTTATATAATTATGAATATTTTATTCATTAAATATTTTTTTGTAGGATTTATGGTTTCTGAGATGCCGAGAGTGTCCGTATTCGGGCACTGTCCGTATTCGGTTACTTTCCCCTATATATGTTTCAAATTTATTATACAATTAAAATATAAAATTAATAAAGTACTACCTACTAGTATTACAGATGTTGGTAAGTATTACATTATTTGTTTGTTTCATTCTAGTATTTGTTTTATTCTAGTATAGCAATAAACCATGGTTTATTTGATTTTTAACATGTTCTGTTTAGGTATACCTATAATATATTTAAAATTTAACATTTAAATATTAAACTATAACTAATAATTTATTACTAAAACAGGGTACAAAGATAAGAAGAATTCTATAAAGTTAATGTAGAAATTGAATATTTCGATGCCACTTACAAAATAATGTATTTTATTTCTATTTTCGATTATTTTACGCTATCTTTTATTTCTATTTTCGATTGTTTTTCGTTTATTTTTACGGTAACTGTAAAAAGTTTTAATTTCTTTAATTTTTTAATTTCGTATTATTCTTTGTTTATTTCTATAACGTATACGTTTACGTATACATATATGTTATCGTTAGCAAATATTTATACTTTATACTTTCGATTATATTTTCGGCTATGTATTTGCTTAAATAAATTATCAATCAATCAATCAATATAAAATATAACACTATATTATTAAAAAATAAAGAATTCTATAATTATATATATAATTTCTATATTTTTTATCAAATATTAATTAAGTTATAAGCACATATCTAGAGGTCATATAAGTTCCTAATACGGACACCCTATAACCAATCAGCGCGCGCCGCGCAGCGTATACGCTTATACGCGTATACGCATATATGAACTATTCTGATTTTCATAAAAATCGCGTGCGTTATAAAATTAATATCACCAATAAAGCTAAATCTAAAATTTGAATTATTTAGATACTTAAAGTGTATTATTAATTAAAAAATATTAAAAAAAAATAAATTATTAACTAATTAAATTAGAATAAATGGTTCATAAAATTAATTATAAATAATGTTATTGCAATTTTTCTGATTAATTCATCAATACTATATAGTGTATCTAATGGTAAATAGGGTGCCCGTATTCGGACATTGGTACCGAATACGGACACCCTCGCTATCTATGGAATTAAAATATTAAATAAAATGTTAAAATCACAGTAATATCTATAATCATATAATATTAATATATTGTAATTTTTGAATACAAATAATGAGTCATAAAATGTTAAGACAATTTATTGTTAAAGTGTCCGTATTAGGTTACTTTCCCCTATATATATATGCAAAATCACATTCTACTGTCAAAATCATATGTTAAAATAATATTATGATATTATTGTTTTTAGTTATTAAATTACTCTACAGATGAAATCGTTAATTATAAATTTCTATCATTATTGAGTTTAAATTTAATTGTTTACATTAAATTAAATATTAATGTTATTATCTAATTCATTTCCGGATTCATTTATTAGCATTGTTATTGTATGTTATAAGTAGATTGTTTTTTAATATATAAAATAATTAGCTTATTACTGCTTATTAAATATTTTATACTAGGTTACATTAATTCATTATTCTACAACTATAATTAGTCTATTTTATACTACGTATACGGTTAACATAATAGTTTAGATATCTAAATGCTATAAATATAACACAATAGTATATATTATATTACATTTATAAATTTATAAATTATATATATATATGCTACAATATTAATTATTATAATCATTTAACAGTTAATTAAATAACGTAATTTATAGATCTAACAAATTAGATATACCAGTCCAATAATATATTCCATATTGATAGTATATATTTTTATATATAAAAATACTCAAGTATATTAAAATCAAATTTGTAAATAGGTTTTAATCTAATATTATAAAACCGAAATATGTAAATTTAATGTAATATACATATATAAATATAAATATAAATATACTATCATAATATTATAATATACAAATATATTAATATTTAATTAGGTGATTATAACAATATTATAATATATATATATATATAAATATATATAAAATATCATATATATATAATTTAGTATATATAATATAATATTATTATTATTATTAATATATATTATTAATATATATATATATATATATATATATATATATATATATATATATATATAAATATATATATATATATATATAATATCATAATATTATAATGTTATAATTAATTTTGAACATGATAATATTATAACCGAGTTATATAATTTAATTATTTATAAAAGCTAATGGTACATTATTAGAAACATAATTTGAATAAACATGAACACATAATAATAACATTGTGGGGTTACACTTGTTTTAAAATTTATTTAAAATTCAATGTAAAAAGATATGGATTTTTAGGTTATATTTTTTTAATTGTCAATAATTTTAAAAATTCTTAAGGTATTACATTTTGTCAAATATATATTGAAGGGAGTACTGCTCTGTATAGTTTGATATATCATAATAAGAAAATATTATATATTTTTGGAAATACAACTTATCTCATTCTAATCATGGTAAAAATGTAGTTTTTTTATTAAATTAAATTTTATTTATGATATAATACAAATAATTGTATTATAATATATTTAGTCAATAAACACATAATAACTAATATATTATGAGAATTTCATAAATATTTTAGCATTATTTATGTAGTTATTGAATTTTTTAAGAATAAAATTATACTAAAATAATTATCCTAAATCAAGTTTGAAAATGACATATATTTGTTATTAAAATATAGAGCTTATTTGAATAAAAATAGTATAGTATATGTGTTTGTATGTTTATTATAGATTACTAGTTTCTATAGAAATTATATATAAATTTATATATTAATATATAAAAATATATATAAATATGAACTGTAAAAATTGTATATTTAATAAATCTTATTAGGATGCCTAGACACTTCAGAATCATTAAATAAAATGTATATCATTGCATAATTATAATAATAATGTTCTAAATATATATAAATATAAATATTGAATACATTTTCTAATAATTATAATACATTTTATTTGAAATGATTATTTGCTTTTTTTTGTGCTACAATTTTTTTTAATATATAATAATATATAATAATATTCTATATGTATTTCGATATGTATTTACATAAAATATTAGTAATTTAATGGTAAATATGAATAAGTATTTTGATTATCAAAATATTCTATCATACAATTTTTATTTGATCAAATGTAATATTTTGGTTTACTTTTTAAATATGTGAATAATAAGTTTTTTTTAATTATTGAAAATACATTATACATTAAAATAAAACGTAATGCTATGCTATAATATTGTAAATCAATTAAATGTTTATAATAATTATAAAAATAATTTTAATAACATACCAATATATCTTAATTAGAGAAACCCATATGATTTTCCCATTACCGACCTCCTAAATTACCCTAATACCGACCCCATGTGATTTATAATAATATTTAAATAATATTTATAATAATATCCAATAAAAATATAGTCGTATTTTATTTTGAAATATTTCGTAAGTTGTTTGTATATCGATACATGATCATTGATAGACCTATATATTTATGATGCATGATTCCAATTGATATACATACTGATTAATAAATAAATATTAAAAAATAATATACACTATTTTAATATGAAGTTGAAATAATGAAATTACTATAAAGTTTAAATTTAATATTAATATTGAAACATAATTTTCAATAATACATAAATTGAGTGCATGTTATAATTAATTATATTTATGTATATCTACTCTTTTGATTGGATATTATAATACTACAATTATTTATACCACGATAATTTTAGGATGTCGTTATTAGGAGAAGGGGGTCGGTATTAGGAAAATGTATCCAATTACCTACCCCTTGTTTATTCTTGTTAAAATAAGTATATTAAATATATTAAAAATTAAATTAGCTACATTGTTCATTGCAAAAATAATACCCTAATTATGGGAGAGTGATCTGATATCGACATGCACATAATACCGATACCCTATAGGAATCTATATATAGAGATCTTCTAAAATATAATTTCAATAAAAAAATAATTAATGTATGAAATGTTAATCAATATAATTCTAATTCATATAAGTATCAATTTTTTTTAATATTTATATTATTTAATTATAAAAAAACGGATTTTTTCGTTACAATTAAAAAAAACTAAATTTATGTAATTTGTGAAGTACAATATCGATTTTCAATCATTTAAAAATGTATGTATTTTAAATATTAAAAATAAATATTATAGATCTAATTATATTTTACAATGTGCCGAAAAGATTTTGTATTTTTCATAATTTGTTATAAATTTATAAACTTTTAGGCTACCTAAGCAACATAAATTGTTATACGTTTTCACCCTAATTGCACATAATATCGACACTCCTGTTATCTCAGAGTTAAACAAACTACATTAAATTTAAAAATAACTATTATATGTATATACCTAATACTTATAAATAAAATTTGGAAATATTTAATTGAGAAATAATAAAGTTATGGTGATTTATTGTTAGGGTGTCGGTATTCGAGTACTCTTCCCTACATAATTTCAAATAAATATATTGAATATTGAATAAGTTATTACAAATAATTATTTAGGGGTCGGTAATAGGAGACTTTCCCCTACATTATTCTATTTATAACTAAACAAATATTTTCAGTTATTTTACATAATTTTATTATTTAACTATATTTAAATAAATAAAAGAGTATTGAAAACATTTATTAAGAAATTATAATTAGAAACAACACAATTAATGAACAAAATCGCGTTTACTTCATTTTGAATTTCTAATAAGCCTTGACCAATGAACCCTTTGAATATGTTGACCTAAACTTTCGCATACTTTGTGTCATGTTTTATTAATAAAAACACAATTGTGTTTTAAAAACATTAATGTGTTTACGATACGGTGGTCTACTGTACACTGTACACTGTACACTGTACAGTGTACACTGTACAGTGTACAGGGGCTGAGTTCGGATATAGCGATGCAACTTCGCTTCCGTAAAATGTAATCAACAAACTTTATGATCACCACAATTATTTGTTTGTATACGAAATATATATATATTGGTTATATGAGGATTATTGTAATTTTACATTACCTACATACGTTACATCGCCAACATTCCAACTCAGACCCAACGGTCCGTCATCTCGCCTTCACGAGTTCTTCAAGCCACGCCTTCAAGCCACGCCTTCAAGCCACGCCTTCAAGCCACGCCCATCTCGATGCCGAAATCCCTGTACGACTCCGCCCTAGCGGTTATAGGCAAACACATCTCGACGCTGCCCAACGCGGCAAGTTACCTAACTACTCTCGATAAGAGCCGCCTACTCGATTGGTTGGTGAATCACGGCCGCCTACTCGACAGCCTACTACCGTGCATAGCCTACACGGTGGTATGCCGACAGCTAACCAAGCTAGAGCTGTTGGATAGTATGCTAGTGGACGATAGGCTGCTGTTGTGTTTCGCCGGGCTCGGTTGCAGCCACCTGGAAACCATCACGCTGGTGAACCTCTGTATGGTAACAGGTTAGTGTGAGGTGATGTAGTAGTGGTGGGCAGTGAGGTAGTAGTGGGCAGTAGTGGGCAGTGATGTAGTGATGGGTAGTAGTGGGCAGTGACGTAGTGGTGGGTAGTGAGGTAGTAGTGGGCAGTAGTAGGCAGTATGGTTATCAGTGTAGTTGTCAGTGTAGTGGTCAGTGTAGTTGTCAGTGTAGTGGTCAGTAGTGGTGGTCAGTTGTAGTGGGCAATAGTAGTAGTTAGTGTAGTGGGCAATATTAGTGGTTAGTGTAGTTGTAAGTGTAGTGGTCAGTAGGGTGGTCACTAGTAATGGTCAGTGAAGTAATGATCAGTAGTCTCTTCATCGAGTGGCGTGACAGTGGTTATAGCAGCCAGTAGGTGTACCTACTAAAGTATTTCGCTTGTATTCAGTGTATGTATTCATTAAATATATATATATATATATATATATATATATATATATTCTAAATAATTATCTAGGCATTTGGGAACTATAGCTATACATGTCTATAGACTTCTGTAGACAAATACCACTATGGTCAATATATCACTATAGTTATATATTTATAATTTAGTATCGATTATTATTCATCGAGATGAAATATATATTCGAAATATATAGTTAAAATCCTATATTATTTATTTAAAATATTATTTTATATTTAAAAAATAATCATTACAAGTAGTACCACTAATAGCACCATCGTAACCACCACCACCACCACCACGTAGACATAGGTGTTAGTCAGCTCTGTCTAAGTCAGAAAGAGAGCATCCGAATGATTCATCTAAAACGTATGGAGATCACATTGAGGCCGCTGGCGGATGTCCATCTCCCTGAGTTACGCAAGCTTACCCTACAAGCTTGTATTCCTCTACACCCTGACAGTTAGCATTAGTAGAAGTATGAGTGTATCTATACGTATACTTATAGGTATTAAGTGTATTATGTACGATGTACACTGTACTATACCAACACCTCCTATAACCTCAGGATATTGACTATACATTGTACAATGTACAGTAGGAGAGCCCGTTTTGGTAACTTTTTTAGTTGCCTTCATATAAAATTACCATCTCGCTAGGAATAACTCCTTTTAATCATTACATATATAATAAAAAATAATAATTGAAATCTGACAAAAAATCAGTAAGCGAAACCATATTAAAAATAGATAGGTATTTTTGAAACAATTTAAATTACAGATATATGAAAGACATTTTTGTTTACAAGTAAAAATTGCATATTAGCATAGGTATTATATAACAACCTCCTTAACAAATATTTTAAAATATTTTTTTTAAATAAATCATTCTACGGAAATTTTAATTTAATTTTTTAATTTTTTCTAAATTGAAAGAAAAAATTAGCAATGGAATAATAAAAAAAAATATATATTATATATGTCTATCATCATTATATGAATATAAAATTATAATTATTGTTATAAAAATAGCATATATTTATTCAAAAAATTACTTTTATTGAGCATTTTAACAAAAAATTTATTTTAGGGTAAAATAGTAGTAAACAATTTGTTGTCAGAAAATTAAATATTTTATTTTTTATTATACCTTGTAAATATCAATTATAGGCTCACAACAAAGTTTGATCCTTAATTAAAATAATTTATCAAAAAAATAGTCGAATAAATTACATTAATTAAAAAATTAAAAAAAATTAAATTAATTTTTAATTTTTAAATAATTTTTTACTTTATTAATATTATAATATATTTATACATGTATTTGACAAATATGTTATTTTTATGACAACGCGCACTTGCACAAATATATAAAATACATAATAAAAAATTTCTATTAATAGAAATTTACATTGTAAAATAAATGAAATATTTCTTCATTAAAGTACACTTCGCTTTACCAATATTACATATTTTGTGATGAAACTTTCCAAATATGTTTATTATGACATTTATGACCTACTGTAACTGAGATAGAAAAACTTTCAAAAACGGGCTTCCCTAATGTACAGTGTACTTTATACATAATGTATACATTATCCACTATAGACTTTATACTTGGTGTATACATTGTACAGTGCTATGTAAACATCAGTATCAATACTTTAGTTACTCGAGTAAAGAGTGCAGATTATATATATTATGAGAAGTGAAAGTTCTATTTATAATAACATAACTTATGACTCTGCAGGATCTTATTTAATATAGGAATGACAACTTTTAATTTATTTAAACCTATATAAATGATATTAACTACCATATTAGTTACTATAGTTATTATACTATAGTTACCTACTTTATACTGAAGTATGGTATCAGTACTTAGAGAATTATCTACTTAAGTATTATTTTAAAAGATAGGATCCTAATAGCAACTTGCTTCGTTTCTATAACCCCAACTTGTGCACCTTCGTAGGTGTTCGTAGATTCATAGCGAATAATTCCCAAATTAAAGAGCTGAACCTATCGGACAACCACGATTTGCAAGATATCTATCACATCATGGAGTCTATTGCCAGCTTAACATTGGTTATTAATGAATACCTGGCTATATTTCCTAGCTTATTGTATAACTCTATTATGGTTATTGAATATAACATTTATATTAATATCTTGATACGCTGAACTAATTTTCTGAATTCAAATAAATCAGTTGGCTTTCTAGAGATATACAGTCGATTGTATAATAGTACTACACCTATGTTTAATGGCGGATATCACGTAATACAGTACTGAATGTTTACAGGAGGTGCTGAATCTAGGTGGTATACGCAATGGAAATAATGACTGTATGAGGGTACTGACGAGATGTTGTCAAAAGATCAGAATGTTAGATATAATGTGTATAGATATCCTGTGTTTCTCTTACAATAATATCGTAGACATATATAACCATATAGAACGAAGTCACTTTCTATGTCCTATATATATAACTATGTTTAATGTAATTAAAACTTTACTATTAGACTAGACCTGACTGGATGGAACAACATTTCATATCAAGTTCTCAGAGTTGTTAGTAGGAATTCAATTATATTGTCGTACTTTAATTAATTATTTGATATTAAAAATACTTTTGAATAGTTTAATAAGTTAACATATATTAATTATTAAACGTGTTTTTATATCGTTATACTGGGTGGGTTGGGTTTTGGGGTGGGTTTGGGTTTAGCTATACAGTTCGTAAGCTATACAGTTCATAAGCTTGTTTATTCCATCAATTACCCAAACATTGACTTGTATAAGGAATAGAGAATGTTATAATAGTGTTCCAATTGGTGCATATATGCAGATATATATATATATATATATATATATATATATATATATATAATATATATATAAGATGATTTTTTAATCATATTTTCATATTAATATATAGTTGAAACTTAATATTGCTATCTATATAAAATATTCATGGATATTTTATAATAAGATGATTTTTTAATCATATTTTATAAACTAAACTTTATCTATCAATATTGTATGGAATTAGAAATACTTATAGATGGTAACATACATTTAATACATATTGATACACAGTGCTCGGTAATACATTCATACGTAACTATGTTCCTAAGTGAAATTGTATTTTTATTATTTTTAATATTTATAATATTATCAATGATATATGTCTAATAAATGAATATTATATATATATATATATATATATAACATGTAATATAAGTAAATATCCGTGTTTAATAAATACGCCCGCATAGGTTATCGGCAGATGTGTGAATTTAGAGTATCTGTGCTTGAAGTACTGTTCGAATTTCTCAGTAGACCACTTCTTTCTTCAGGAGAGCTCTGAACTTACGCTCGGCATGAGGCGTTCACTGGTTGAACTCGATGTGTCTGGAATGCAGGTTAACACTAGTAGGTAGACATTTTCGTGTACACAATACCTAGGGGGACAGTAACCGAATACGGACACTCTCGGTATCTCAGAAACCATAAATCCTAGAAAAAAATGTTAATGAATAAAATATTCATAATTATATAAATAGTCTAAATAAGTATTTTATATTTATTGATTATTCAAAATAGTGCTGATATATCCAATAAAGTGATTTTTTTATTACGTTTTTAAATTTATGAAAAAAAATGTCAACTTAAAACTTTCTCAAGAATATACAAATGTATCGATATACAATATAACACTATATTATTAATAACTAAAGCATTCTAAACAGTATATACATAAATTCTTTATTTGTTATCAAATATTCATTGTTATAAGTATATATCTATAGGTCATATCATCCTTAATACGGACACTATAGATGTCGTAATACGGACACCCTATAACCAATCAGCGCGTAGTGTGTGAAATATTCTGATTTTCATAAAAATCGCGTGCGTTATAATATGAATACCGCCAATGAAGATACATCTAAAATTGTTATTATTTAGGTACTAAACTTGTATTATTAATTAATATAATAATACAAATTAATAAATTAATTACTAATTAAATTATGTAGGTATATAGGTAGGATATATGGATATATGTATACCTATATATGGTGTCCGTCTTATAACACGTGGTGTCCGTATTCGGACATGTGTACCGAATACGGACACCCCGTTATCTATGGTATTAAAAGATTAAATAAAATTTCAAAATCACAATAATATTTATAAACATTTAATATATTGTAACATTTGAATACTAATATTGAGTCATAAAATGTTAAGAGCATTTATTGTTAAAGTGTCCCCCGTATTAGGTGCGGTCCACTTTGCCCTATAGCTACTCGAGTGTCTCCGTTACCTTTGTCCTACCTATCTACCACTAGTATTAGTGTGTCGTTTGAAGTTATTTTTATAAGCTAGCACCTATTCGATATATATAAGTAATTCATTGACATTTATAGTTATTTTTAACGTGCTATAGGTAGGCTATAGTATACTGTAGACTCCTGCTGTATACTTTACAGTGTAGAGCCTATAGGCTGTAGGCATATACTAATGGCATTCGTAATATATAGAATTTAACTACAAATGGTAATACGTATAATATACATCGATGTACATAAATCTAATATCGAGAGACACCAGACAATGCCGTTCAATGAAAAATAAGATTTCCCATATAATTCCCAAGTGTGACGCTTTAGTTGTAGGCTATATCTCCTACATCAGCTACGTGTATCCTATGAGTTGTGTCCACTTATGTTATAGAGTAGGGGTACCCTTATCGCACACAGTCGTTATTGAAAGCTCGTCTTATAAAGGTAAACTTCGTAATAACTACGTATTGTTATTGTTATTGTTTATTTGGTGGAGTCCTTTCATCCCATCCAGGAACTTAGATGAAGTTTTCACTTATAACCATATATGGCTCTAATGTCCCTTCGAAGCCGCTCTCATGTTAAGGCATACATGGTTTTAACGAGAGCCGATCATTTATTTATACACAATTATATAAGATAAGGTATAACTACGATGTTATTATAATAAATATACACGCAGATTAAAAACGAGACAGCCTTCGTGTTCGTGGTCACCAGACTGACTAGTTTGAAGTACCTCACGGTTTCGGGGGTTCCTTGCGTCACGGATGAAGTCCTCGAAAAGGTTTCTATCGCATAATTAGAAAGAGTGAGAGAGAGAGAGAGCCCGAAATTAGAAAACCCAGTAAACCAAATATGAAAATAATTTGAAAATATTTGAAAATAATTTGAAAATTGTTTTTCGCAAATTTTGTGGACACATTTTTGCAAACTTTGAAATTAAATTTCAATTATTTACGTACATTTTTCGAAAATCATTTGCAAACTTGGCACATAATTTTCAGAATTTAATAAATATTTAGTCAACAATTAACACATTTTTAAATCAAAAATAAATTAGATGGAGAATATAATAAAAATAAAATATATATTGTTATATATATATATATATAACTAGAATAAATATATTAATTAATAAAATAAATATTGTATAATACATTGAATGAATCAACAATTATTTAACTGAATAAACATTGGTTTTTGCAGACCTATCCTCCATTATTTTTTATTGAATAACCATTAATAATGATGTTAAAAAATGTATAAAATATGTATATCAATATAAATAAAAATTGATTTTAATATAGAAACATTTTATCTATTTTATATTTATTTCGTTAATCATAAATAAATAATAGAAAGTAGATATTTTAAAAAATGTAAACATTTAAGTGCAATAAAATGTATATTTTAAAATTTAATTAAATCTATTAATAATTATTAATAATTATAATCTAAATATATTAATTAATTTATATTTATAAAGAATTTGCAAATTTCGTGTTTTATTTTCAAAAAAATTACAAACTTTGCGTTTTATTTGCAAATTATTTTCAAAAATTTTGCAAACTTCGTGTTTTATTTTCTAAAAAAAGACACGAATAATTTATGAATATAGAAATTTATTTACAATAATTTTCAATATTCGTAAATAAATTACAAACATTTTCGAACAAATTTCAAATGTTGGTTTACAAGAGAGAGATGGGGTAGAATAAGTAGACCTATTACGCCGATAGTAGAATATTTTTAAAAGTTTTGATTAAAAGTATTCTAATTCTTCGCTTGCTATATTTACGAATATTATATAACAATCGTTGTCGGTGACGTAATTCAATCGTACGTTTGCATTTAGGTATTGTGTGTCATCGGTAAAAATCTAAGCAAATTGAGGATGGACATGAATGTATTCCTAACCGATACCGGAATCAAGAGTATAACAAAGTATTGCAAGTCTCTCGAATATCTATGTTAGTACTTCGCCGTGTATATTTACACACGTATATATATATATATATATATATATATGTGTGTGTATGTGTGTACGACTATAGTTATAAATGAATCTTAGCATATGTAATACCCAAACTCAAACAATTCGAGATATATAAAAAAAAATAAGATTAATTTGAAAACAAAATTGAATAATTTTTTCCATTTTTTATATAGATAATATACCATGAAAATATAGTACAATTTATCTATGATGATTAAATGATATGAAGATTATCGTGGTAATGTGTTGAATTGTATAAAGATATCGTCGTGATAGGTATAAGTGAAAACATCATCCCTATATTATCTCGCAATGGTTAATTGGCTCCCTTTTTAGAATGATCTCAACTGTATGCCCTACTAATCGAGAACATTCCGAAGCTTATACATTCCTATTTAAAACGTAGCACTACTTTAATAGTTACTACGTATACGTTATTCCGTGACGCTCAGCGAACCGCGCGAGTAAAACCTACATTCCCGCCGCAGATTTGAACGGCGTGACGAACATAACCGGAGCAACTCTTCTGCCTATGTTCAACGACAGGTCGAGGGCGTCAATGTTCAAGACAATACACTTGAGCAACAATCGCAAGGTATAGATGCTCGACCTTACGCAAGCCTATATTCTACATTTCTCATCTCACAACTGCGTTATCCACCTGTAATACTATAGGCAAGGACCTTTCTATAGGTACAATATATTGTACTATTATGTACACCCTGTATAATATATAGTGTATACACAGTATACTATTATGTACACCCTGTATAATATACAGTGTGTATACAGGATATACACTATACACTGTATAGTTTATATGTATGTTACCAGATCTCTGTATAGTAGAGATATATACAGAGATCAAGCAACATACATATAAACTGTCATAACATTATTATTATTATGTGAACGTTCATGTAATCATCTATTTACAAAATGTCAATAGTACGAATTAAAGTAAACAACAACAACAACAACAACAACAACAACAACATGATATCACTTACAGTACGATATACACCACTGCTTCATCGCGTTCACACACGCTCATACACCCACACTACCTCGCACACACACGCACAGATATCCTGGACCACAATACAAGCGGTGATCGTAAACTGCAGCCAGTTGAATAAGCTGAACCTGAGCAAGGTGCATGATATAGACGACGAAATACTAGCTCTGATTGGAAGGTCGTGTCCTCTTCTGACCTCTTTAGACGTGACCGGCTGCTGTAAGGTACGCGCGCGTCTACACTTTACACTCGATTACTAGCCGGCTGATATAGTACCCGTTGTAGAGTACTTCTACTTTAGTTAACTCTTACTACCCGCTACTATATGTCATGTTAAGTACTTCTGATTTAGTTTCGTATTACTACCTGGTAATATAGTACATCGCGTAAAGTATTTATATTTAATTAAATATTAATAGCATGTATTATAGTACTTATACGACCTAGATGACTGTAACCTCTGACCTTCCTTCAGGTGACAGACGAAGGTATACGGAGCTTGACGGCCGGATGTCACAAGCTGAAGAGCCTCTATTTGTCGGGAATCAACAATCTGACGGACGCGTCTATCTTCCACATGGCGAACATGTGTCACGACATGCACACCCTCGTGTTGAACGGCTGCCAGCTTATCTCGGCTCCGGTACTCAATTACTTTCAGGTTACTATACTTGCCAAGTACTTCTAAGCGTAGTCCTCGATTACTATTAGTTACTTATAGCGAAGTACTTTATTCTTAGTACCCAATTATTATTAGGTACTCATAGCGAAGTACTTTATTCGTAGTTCTCAATTACTATCGAGCAACTATAACGAAGTACTTCTACTTACTAGTAGGTAACGTAGCGTGGCTCTTGTACTATTCTTTTTCTCGATTGCGCATACACTATAGTACTCGTAACTAGGCCACGTATTATAACTATGCACACCCCACCCCCCCACAACCCTGTAATGATGATCGCACTCGCTAGGATTGCTGCAGAGGAAGTCTGATGTACTACAACGTCAGCCCGGGTAGAGCTGCCGACTTCTTAATGGGCAGAGACCTGACTAGCGGATTGTTCCAAAGGGTTCATCTGTTCGACTACGACGCCGAACTAATGTAGTTATGTGGATATCACTCGCTACACTACAAGTATTATACATATCTAGTACCACGATTATTATTATTATTATTAAATGACCCGCGTATTTATTTTAGAAATGAATTTAAATAAATTATTAATATATTATTTATTTTCATTATTTTTAAGTATTACGATTTTAATTAAATTAAAATATGGTATAATAAAGATTTTCCTAACGAATGATATATATATATATATATATAACATGTCACCTTAATGAATTTACGAAATGAATGAAAAATTGTACCACCTTCACTGATAATTATTTATTTCAATTATATTTGTTTACATGTAAATTTGAAAAATATATTACTATTATAAATGAAAAGTTATGTACATTTTAAATACAATAAATATTTAATTTAGTGTTTATTTTAAGAATACAACATTATTTTATAATTAAAACCATTTTTCTTAAAATATACAGCCATATTCAAATTTCTATAAATATAATAAATCAATATATTCATTTTCAATGTAACATTCTAATGTATTATGTAACAATACTTTGACAATTCGCTATTGAAATTATTTAAAACGATAGTATTGAGACCATTATTTCAAGCTATTCAGCATTACAATTTGTTTCACATAAATAGATAAAAGTGACATATCTTTTCTTCGCTAAATCAGTGTGTGTAAGCTAAATATTCAGATAGTCTTATAATACTAATGCTCACTACTAAAAACTACAAATACCTGCAAATTTTACATGTAAAAAATAGGGACAAAAAATGTGTATACTACTAAGATGATATATCTGTTAATTGAGTAAAGAATAACTCCATTGATATTATTATCCTATTAAAATTCACATCTAGTGAAATAGTTATATTGTATATTTATACAATAATATATATATAATATAATAACAATTAGATCTACCAATTTCATATTTGTCAAATATACTTATGTATGCCTATTTTTTAACATAAATGTATATGAACTTTTATAAAATAAAATTATAAAGCTACACAAAGGGGTCAAAAGATATGGAGTACTAACAAATAATAAAATTAAACAAAAAGTTTTTAGATATAATATATTATATATGCATTTTTTGGAATAACTTTATATATGCAGTTTATTACATTATAAAATATAATTACACATCGTTAACTATAAATTAGGTATCTAGGGATTTTAAAAAGATTCATCAAAAGGGACAATTCAATTCTAAACTGATAATTGATATAAGCTTCTGAAGTTTTATGTGCATTTTATTGAAATAAATAAGTAGTAATATTACTTGATGATCATAATGATTACTATGATTATAATAATAATAGTATCACTAAAACTACTGTATAATAGATATAATATAGAGATAGAATAAAATAGCAATATTATAACTAGTAATAAAATATTATTAATAAAAATATACATAAATAGAATGAGATTAGATAAAATAAATAAAAAATGGGCATACAAAAATAAATATACATATTTTTTAAATTGAATATAAATTAATAAAAAAACATAATAATATAAACCCATTATTAACCCATATTAGCACGATAAAATTATTGACATTATTTAAATTTCAAACCAATTGTTTGACATGCTTATGTTTAGAAACGTAGTTTTGCCGGGCATTAACCAATAGAAATAGAATTAATATTTATTAATAATTAAGTCAAATGTTAGACCTACTTTTTATCCTATAATTATCAGATTTTATATAATTGTATAAATATTTTGTATAAAATATATCGTAAAATAAATAGTTTTTTTAATTTTAACATTATTATATGTATTTATTGTTTGAGAGCAAGTTAAATGTGTAATGTTTAAAAATCATCATATCAATATAGTATTTATGTCAGCTTATAAATGTGAATCTAGAAATTATATATATATATATATAGTGATCACTAATCAATGTAAATGAATACAAATAGTGAATTGAAACTTTTAAATTTGAATCCGAATATACGTTTTTTATTAAATAATAGCGAATACTAAATGAAAAATCAGAAATTATTTGAATAGATTGAATAATTCATGATTTTTTAATTAAAATTTAGTTATTATTGTAATAAATTGATTAAAAATTGTTCCTGTTTACTTATAAGTTAACTAGATGATTAAAAACTAGAAATTAATCTTATTCTTTATATTTTGGTAGAATTCAGTTAAAAAAGATTGTGATATTGCAATACATGACTCTGAATACAATTTTCACATAATATTGATAATTGAGGATACATCAGTTGTCGGTGAGAGTACTTTATGTACCTTGTAATATATTATAATTCGAAGTAATCTTTTATCCTTAGAGAATATATATATATCAAATAAATATCTATAAATTTTATTCTAAATCATATTTATTTTAATTTTAATTATTTATCAATAAAAGATAAATTAAATATAATTAATTATTTAATTTGTCTATATAGTTAATAACTATTAGTTATACTTTCTATATATTGATACATATTATTAATCTATATTCTATTTTTTTAGAATCTTCATTATATTATATACAAACTTATATCTACTTTTGAATATTTAAACGAATTATTCAATATTGAAGCGAAATGTTTTAAATTATGTTTGAAAGATTTAAATTATGTAATTGAATATCAACGATTAGTAGAATTTGTAAACGAAGCGAATTAAATATCTATCACTACTACTATTGTATATATTATTTTATTTTATGATTCTTAAATATATTACACTATGTTAACATTTTAAACAAACTTCTTAACATATACATTATAACAGTTATTAATTTTTATATTCTTAAAATTTAATTAGTCAAAAATATATTTAAATATCTTAAAAAATATATTATTTGTCATATCAAATTTCCTAAATATATATATATATATATATATGTAACCATTAACCATTAAAATATAATAAATTTGTAATAAGTTTAAATAACAGTAAAGTCAAATCATCAATATTAAAAAATAAAAATCAATTAAAAGATACGAACATATATATTCAAGAATTCTTAGATAATAGTACTAATAATATATTCTTTAATACACGTAAATTAAGATCGGAGAATAACATTATTAATACCTGGATATATAACAATAATATTTTTATAGAAACTAATGATAATAAAAAAATACAAATTATAAATCAATTACATTTAGAAAATATTATTGACAATATTAGTTTATAATTTGTATTTATATATTTTTAACATTTTATATTTTTATTTTTACCTATAACTAAAGATATCCTATGACTAATGATACATATAATATAATATTAATATAATAATAATATTAAATTTTCATTTTAATCCATATATTTTACATTTATATACTTTTTTATATTTTGACTATTTATATACTAATTATATTTTACTTGAATTTTATAATGACAAACAATGTTAATTGTGTTTCCGACTTTAATGCTAATGAATTTATATATAATGCTTATAATAAAAATAGTGATAATTTCTATAACAATAATAAATATAGTATTCCTATGTATCATGAATTTATGAATAATCCTAAAATTGATTGTAGATACATTGATTTAAATTCTATAAATATTGATTTTTGTGAAGGTATTTCTATTATACATATAAATACACGAAGTTTAGTAAAGCATTTCGATGATATAATATTATTATTAGATTCTTGTACTTTTAAATTTAACATTATTGTTATAACTGAAACATGGTTACATGATTTCAATAAAGACTTATATAACATTGACACATATAATTGTACACATGTAATTCGAAAAAATAAATCTATAAAAAATCTAAATATAGGAGGTGGTGTTTCTATATATATACAAGAACATTTAAATTTCAACACATTAGATAATTTAACTTATTCAATGCCAGATTTTGTAGACATAGTTAGTATATCAATCTTATAAATAATAAACAAACTATAATTAGTGGGATATATAAATCTCCTAATTCTGATATTAAACGTTTTAGTGATTTTATTTATAATAATTTTAGTGATTTTTCAGTCAAAGGTGATTTATTTTTAGTTGGTGATTTTAATGTTAATATTTTAATTAAAAATAGTAATAATGATTATTTCATTGATACCATTTTCAGTATGGGTTGTTTTCCACTAGTAACTAAGCCGACCAGATATGGTAATAGTATTAATTCACTAATTGATAACATTTATTGTAATATAACATATAAACCAGTAAGTAATGGAATTGTATTTAGTGATATCAGTGATCACCTACCAATTTTTGTAATATATGACATTTCAAATAAAATTAATACAAAACATAATACATATAAATATATCAGAAAACTAAATGGTCATACAATACATAAATTTAAATGTAGTATTAATGCTTTTGATTGGAAATATATCTATTCTGATATGGACTTAGAATTATTATATGATAAGTTAATTAATGATTTAGTAGAATTATTTAATTTAAATTGTCCTATTATAAAAGTTAAAGAAAAAAATAAAAATAATAAACCATGGTTATACAATAGTCTGATTAAATGTATAAATAAAAAAACAAAATGTATAAAAAAATTATTAAAAATAAATCATTTACAAAAATAAATTATTATAAAAAATATAAAAACATACTTACATCATTATTACGCTTATCTGAAAAATTATATTATTCAAATAAAATAAATAATAATAAAAATAATATTAAGTATACATGGTCAATTATTAATAATTTAATTTATCCTAATTTAGGTAAAAAAGGTAATAATTCTAATTCTCCGAATGCTAATGAATTTAACACATTCTTTAGTAATATAGGTATTAACTTATCTGAAAAAATATCTGCACCATCTCTTGATAATGATATTTATAAAACTATGCAAGGTAATAATAAAAATTCATTATTTTTTACACAAATTTCAATTTATGAAATTTTGAATGAGGTACGAAATTCTAAAAGTAAATCTAGTACAGATGTTACTGATTTTAGTATGTTTATCATTAAGGAAATTATTTTAGAAATAAGTCCTTTATTAAACCACGTATTCAAAGAAATTCTAAAAGTAAATCTAGTACAGATGTTACTGATTTTAGTATGTTTATCATTAAGGAAATTATTTTAGAAATAAGTCCTTTATTAAACCACGTATTCAATAGGTCACTAGCTGAAGGTATTTTCCCTAATGTTTTAAAAAAAGCTACAGTTATTCCAATTTTTAAATCTGGAGACAAATCATTAGCTGAGAATTATAGACCAATATCCTTACTGCCACAAATTTCAAAAATATTTGAGAAACTAATTAAAAGCAGGATTTCAAATTTTTTAAATAAATTTAATATATTAAATGATAATCAATATGGTTTCAGAAAGAATTTATCTACAGCTGATGCATTGTCTGATGTATTAGAATCAGTTAATACAAATTTAGAAAATTTAGAGAACTGTGCTATTGTTTCAATAGATTTACGCAAAGCCTTTGATACACTGGATCATGATATTTTAATCAATAAGCTTTATATTTATGGTATCAGAGGTATAGCGCTAAAATTAATAAAATCGTATTTATCAGATCGTATTCAATTTGTTAGATATAATAATACTGACTCTTATTATAATTATATAAAATGTGGTGTACCACAGGGATCTGTACTCGGTCCGTTATTATTTATTTTATATATTAATGACCTTCCGAATATATCAGATACTTTTAAATCAGTTTTATTTGCAGATGATACAACTTTAATTTTTTCAAATACGTCTATTTTAGAATTAAAAAACAATATTCAATTTAATATTAACAAACTATATGATTGGTTGAATGTAAATAAATTGTCACTCAATATTAGTAAGACGAATGTATTATTATTTAATATAAAAAATAAAAATATTAATACTAATATGGATTTGAATATTAATAACATTAAAGTTAAACAAGTCAGTGAAATAAAGTTCTTAGGTGTTATTATAGATTGTAAATTGAATTGGAAATTGCAACTCAATTATGTTTCAAGTAAACTTTCTAGAACAATTGCAATTTTACACAAAGTTAAAAATAAATTAAATATGAAATCTTTAATTTTATTATATAATGCTTTATTTTTATCACATCTTAATTATTGTTCAAATATTTGGGGGAATACCTTCAAATCCAGTTTAAAAAATATTTTCATTTTACAAAAAAGAGCAATAAAATGTATTTGTAATACTCATTCTATGTATACAAATTTCTATACTATTTCTAATTCTCTTAAATTTGACGATATTGTAAAAATGAATAGTATAAAATTTATGTTTCGAGCTAGGAATAATATTTTACCTAAGAATTTACAATTATTATATAAAGCTAAATCTTATAATGGAAATCTGTTTCATAGAATAAAAGTACGAACTGACCGAAAAGCATTTTGTTTATCGAATACTGGTCCAATGCTGTGGAACAGATTACCACAAAAAATAAGAAATATTACGAAATTGAATAATTTTAAAACAATTTTTAAATCACTTATGATATCGTCTTATTAATTTTATATTTTTATAATCTATTTTTAATTATTGTATTATGTGATATATTAATTTATTTGCTACCTTATATTATCAGTATTTATTTGATATATTTTATTTTTATAGTTTTATAGCTTTTATAGCTTTTAGTTATAGTTTTTTTTTAATATATTTTTATAATTTGTTATACAATTTTAATATTTGTGTTTTATTGGTTTATATTTTTGTAGGTACATATTATTCAATTATTTATTTTAAATACATGATGAGAATGATTGTGGGGTTTTTTGCAATTTTATTTTATTTTTATTTTTATTTTTGTATTAAGTTTTTAATTGTACATATTTGTTATTACTTATTTTTAATTACTTACATATTAAATTTTATTTAAATTTTATTTAACATTCAGTATTATTTTCTATTCAGGAAGTCAATTTTTTGTTTTAAATATTAAATATTAAATATAAGATATTCACGAGTACTTTGTATTGATTATTTATGTTGCCAGTAATAGTTCGTGTCGGGGATGAGGATGCAATTGTTGTGTGGGGGCAATTGTTGCCAGTGCTCTTACTCTTGGCGAAAGTGAGTTCCTTAAGGCATTGGATATAGAAACCCCAAATCCTCCAAGTTGATACACCTTTATCGACTTTCATTGGCAATCGATATAAAGTATTCTAGGTAGATTTTTTTATGACTATTTTTTTACTGATATCCTGGATAGAAATTTATATTATAATCTAATATTTTATTTAATATTATTTTAATTTTATACATACTTTTCCCCCCACAATAACATTGGGTGAACGACTTGATAAGCTCTGCTTTTTCGTTCATCCAGGCTAATGCCCAAACTCTGATTATTATTATGTGTGTATTTATCATATACTTTCATTAATATTCTAAATTAAAAAATAAACAACAACATTAATATATAAATGTTTGATATAACATAATAAAATAGATGTATTATATATTGTAAATATCTGCCAATTTACCTCTATAGTAAAGTCTTGTGAATATTATACATAATAGGTAATTAATTAATGTAGATGTAGACAAACTAACTTCAATCCATTTATTATATATACATATTAAATATATTATATATATATATAAATTTGAGAAATGTCGGCTAATTCATACATTACTCGATAATATAAACACCTGCATTATAATTCTCCGACATAAATCATAAATATATACATACATATATATATACATACATATAAATAGTTAAAAACATAATGTGTGTGTGTGTATAATACATGTAAGTGTGGATATGTGACAAAGGTAGACATAACCGCAGGCTACAACTGTTGTGGCTATGCTAATGATACTGAGGTGACGATCACGTAGCATGAAGGGGGCGAAGGGGTTCATTTCTTAGTGATGGTCACCAGTAGTTCGTCCACTCTATTCGGAATGTTGATGATGCCTTGGAACATGTACTTTACACC
Source organism: Osedax fenrisi (assembly GCA_964019155.1). Classification (NCBI taxonomy): domain Eukaryota; kingdom Metazoa; phylum Annelida; class Polychaeta; order Sabellida; family Siboglinidae; genus Osedax; species Osedax fenrisi. The sequence continues at coordinate 75,917,252 of OZ025239.1, forward strand.
TGCGGGGGGGGGCGGGGGGGTTAAGTGTTAAGGGTTATGGCAGTGTAACGTATTAAATATGTGATTGCGTAAAGGTCGCGTATTTTAAGTGATTTGAAGACAATTTGCGAAACACATTATTAAAGAAATATTTAAATATAAATTAAATTTGTAATTATATATATTTAATTTGTTTTCAAATTAATGTTATTTTCTCATAGAAACTAGAATATCAAAATATGATGATTCACGATTAAATTCTGGAAAAACTAATTTTGTATTAGTTTACCCATTATTCCTCTTGGAGAGGATGGATAGATCTGCTTTATTTATATATTGTATTGTATAGCTATTGTTAACCTGGATATTGGTAGTTTGCATCAAGAATGATTATTGTATAATAAACACATGTGTTATCACTTATTTATAAAATATTAAATATAATAACACAATATCATTTGTATTGACATAAGTTTATAAAAATAAAATATTTGTTACCATTTAGATAATTAAATATGAGTTGTTTCATTTTCGATATTAAGAACACAAATAATTATAAATATATATCATTAATTATATTATTTTATAAATTGAATTTTGGTTAACATTTATTTATAAATCTAACTTAAATTTGTATTAAATAATTTATATGTTTGTTCCAATTTATCTAATATTATTATAATTATTTGTTACCCTTATAGAAATTATTTTGTACGTACAATTTAAGATATTATATAGTTTTTAATATAAATATTTTACATAGTATAGTAACAATTATCGAAAAGGTAAGAAAAAAGATGATAATATATTAGAAATAAGGTATGATCTAATATTTTACCGAAATATATAAAGTAAAAATATATATATATATATATTTACCTTAATTAAATTAAATGTATATTAATATATTATATACATTAGATGGTTTATATGTTGATAAGACAAGACCAGTGATTATATTATGTTGAATGCATTCGAATGCATGTTCTCAGGTCTAGATTTAAAGTATAATTCATTTCAACAAAAATATATGCTTATTTATTAATAAAATGCATTTAAGGGGTGTTTCATATCGGCGTATATATTTAGCTGATACAGGCACCCACATTATCACGTTACCACACGCTGGCAATATACCAGCTTAGCTACGGCTTCATTTTATTGTTATTGTTTATGAAGTATTTAAAATATATCAATATTTCATTTATTATATTTTATATATATATATTTATTTATATTATTATATATTTTATATTTACAATATTGAATATATATACAATATTTAACACAAATTTAAGTATAATATATTAACATTTTATTTATTATATTTTATTGTGTTACATATCTATGAATGAATGGGCATGGTTAATGTAGCTTAATATACTGTGTGAATACATAAGTGCACACAAGGCTAAGTCAATACATTGTATGAAAGCAGCCTTACAAATCTAAAACGGTATCCGTAAGCATATATTTATTTTATATATATGCAAATTTAATAAATATTGAATAAAACCTACACCTATAAAAGAAGAAGGAGTAGGAGGAGGATGAGGTGGAGGAGGTGGAGGAGGAGGAGGAGACACTCTGCTAACCTACATTCCACTTATCAACAGCATAGTTGCCCAAGTAGTCAACTGAAGGAGTGTTGAATTCGGGAATCTAAACAATGTGAAATTGCAAATAAATTATTTAGTAGTATAAATATTAATAGCATATAAATATAAAATATAACCATATATTAATTATTATCTAAATAAATAATATAACTATTTCCTCAGTCAGGATTAACACACACTCGTCCCACACCGCTCCATAACTCATGGTGTCCTTCAGGGCTCTGTCCTCGGCCCACTCCTCTTCAATATTTACCTCCTTTACCTCCCCATGTTTGACATCTTCACTGACTACCCCGACATCTTCTTCCATACATACGCCGACAACCTTCAACTATATCTAAACTGCACAGACTCCCCTACTTATGCCCCTGAACGACACTCCTCCTGTATCAAGTCCATACACCAATGGCTTACCTCCAATTCCTTAAAACTTAACCCCACTAAAACGGAAGCTATCTTTCTCCACTTACAACTACATTCCTCCACCCTCCCTGAACCACCCCCCATCTCACTCGACAATACCACACTCGCCTACTCTCAACACGTCCGAAACCTTGGCTTCCATATTGATACCACCCTTTCCCTTGACTATCATCTTATACACATGCATAAATCCATCCACTACCACCTACACTGCCTCCGCTTAATCCGACGCTCCATTCCCCTCCCCATCGCTATTACCATTGCCTCCTCCTACATCATCCCCCTATTCGACTATTGCAACTCCCTTCTCTTTAACCTTCCGGACTACAAACTCATCAAACTACAGAGACTCCAAAACGCTGTAGTTCGCTGCGTCCACTTACTTCCCCGACATTCCCATGACTCCATTACTCCACTCCTAAAACAACTACACTGGCTGCGAGTCCCCTATCGTATAAAGTACAAACTCTCCCTAACCATCAACAAAGCTATTCACCACAACTCCCCTGACTACCTTGCCTCCCTCCTACATCTACAATCACCAATTACTACACTCCAGAACCGTTCCTCCAACACCTTTATCCTTATCACTCCCCATTTATACAAACTCCATTCTTCAAATATACGCTCCTTTGCCCTCTCTGCCCCTTGCCACTGGAACTCCCTACCCAAACATCTACGAATAAACTCATCAACTCCCTCCTTTAAACGCCACCTCAAGACTCATTACTTCTCCCTTGCCTTCCCTCCCACGGACTGCCGATTGCTCACGCACTTGCAGTCCATAAACCAAAAAAAGTAAAAGTAAAGTAACTATTAAATTATATATTAAAAGGAATATGTTAAAATAAAATGATTTCAAAAGAACTTTATTCAAGTTATATTTTGTCGCAACTATTAATGAAGGCCGTATTCAGGCTATGATACAAGTGAAACGTAATGTTACAGATTATCACCGATTTAGTCTACTAATCAAAGATAGAAATATATGTTTTCAGACTAACACCGACATATGAAATAGACAGCCGCACGACCTAAACCCCCGACTACCGACATAGCGGGGGTGGGGTTAACAGGGGTGGTGAACCTGAGTGGAGAGAGGTTGCAGGACGGGCACTGCGGCGTGTTTAGCCTTCATCAGGGACTTGTAGCCGAGGTCATCTTTACCCCAAATACCCTCCGCCGTCACCAGGTAGATACCGGTGCCTACCAGCGCCCCTTTAGCTAGAAGTCTGACGGGTGATCAACGATTCGTTACGATGTGTATATTATTATTATTATAAGATGTAGGTTTTTACACCGCGGTAGTTATAGAAGCAGAGATAATTATCCTTTATGTATATTATATACAGACCTGCGACGATAACAGAACATATGCAGCTATATTATTGTGAAGGCCTTTAGGAGTACACTTACTATTATAAACTAAAAACTAACAGAAAACAAACAACAATTATTCTAATAAATATGATGATTATTATTCTGTGAATGTAGAAGTTACGGTATACCCTACGTGAATGTGAATGTGTGTTTATTGCGACTGTGCGCATGTGTATATGCTGCTTGCGAGTGCACACGCACCTATGATAATGGCATAATGCGTATGTATAATGATAATAATGTATTTAGAATAACTAATGAACGACGGGTGTGACTGTCATCGTAATAATCAACTACGTTATTAATTCATCTCTCCGAATGTATAGATTCATAAGAACAAATTTCTTATATAATTATATTCATATTTATAATATAAATATATTTATATATTAGTAAAAATTTATCACATACATTTTTTGATTAATCAATAATAATATTTATACAATTAATATATATTTATTTAAAAATGATATACTAGTTTATTTAATTTTCATTTGAGAATATTTTTAGTAATAATTAAGGTTTTGTTTAGTTATTTATTTAAAAATGTAAATTACTAAATATATACTATTTATATAATAGTATATCATGATAAATACATTTATAAGTTTTTATTTTTATTTACTAACTCTATTCAAAATTTATAAAACTAGAAATTTCACACAACTAGTAAATACTTTATTAAAATAAATATAACAGACAAACATAGGTTGTACATTGTAAGTTGTACATTGTACAATGTACAATCAGACTTTTCTCATTAATTAAGTATCATGCGATGGTTATATAGCATGGAATAAATACAAAAACAGCAAATTTTATTTAAATATTTTCAAGATAGATACATAATTAACAATATTATTCAAACTCAATAATTTTAGTTTATTTATTTATTTTATAAAGTAAAAAAATATTATTCAAGTTGTATAAATCATAGTTTATAAAGGTGATGTGACCCAGTGTATAATCACACATTGTACATATCTAAAGAAGTGTACATATCACATGACATTAATGTTTGTGTGTATCCGATATCGTGTAAGATGCACGTGTATTTGTGTACACATCATGCAAGCTTACCCTAGATTACCCTAGAACATAATAAGTATACTAAAATTAGTAAAATAAAAGATAATATAACGATATAATGGCTACGAATTGATGACATAGAGCTCTGATTGGACAATTACCATAACCTCTCGCGAATCTAATGAAAATCGCTATGGAAATGAAAACCTACACACCCTAAACCTCACTTTATAATACATATACTCCATACATTAAAGCAACCCGATTCGAATCAACTAATATATACGTACATTGTAATCTATTTATAGCATTATTATTAATAGAAACTCGCATTTCACAACAGTTTACCTATATACGAGTGGGATAAACACAGGTTCTGCAATACATGCTCTTTTTAGTGGAATCATAATAATGCCTTGTTATATATCATTTTATAGTAAAAATGAAGAAAGTTATATTAATGAGATTTATTATTTATAATATATATTCTATATGTAGCTGTCAGGTTTTATATATTGTAAGAAAAACTTTCCATTATATTGATCTATAGTATAGTTTCACATGAAATGGCTACACTATAATATTGAATATTCAAATAGAGTAATCAAAGATTTTGCAACGAAGCAAAAATATAACACTTCCTATCTACGAAACGTGATTAATATTCATAAATTCCGCTGCTAGCGGTAGTATTGAAATCACTGAAATATATTTATGTTAGATGCAATTTGCATACTACAATATTTTCATTGTTGTATTAAATTACATGCAATATAAATTATCTTTTACTCACTGCATATATATATATGTATAACATTTATAACCAACATATTCTATTACTTTGTTATATATTAGTGATGAACACTTAGATTTCATCATATAAATAATAATTTAAAACATATTTTCCTAAATTTAAAAAATGTATAGTTTGATACGAATGTAAATTATAAATAACATTATAAATAACACATTTTTCCGAAAACTGACACTATATAGGTGGTGTTTTAATTTGTGTGTACACACGATTTCGTGTAAGTGATATATCTTTCCTCAGAAAAATCTTTGATAGTAATAGAATTCCTAATTTGTTTATTCGGTACGTGCTATATATATATATATAAGTAATATTTAATGCATACATTGCATAAATTGTATTATTATAACGATTATATAAATATATATGTGTTGTACTTTGTTTATCAATTTATATATTTTAAATATATATATTATATATATATATATATATGTATACATGATGAGAGAGATTACGAAAATATTATTTTAAAATTATTGTAGTGTACTATTAATTATTTCTCTTTTTTTAAATTTCTAATTTAATTTATATAATTTTTATATTTAACATCATAATGTATAATTTAATTTTTTTTGTTTATTCATATATTATTATATATGGGTGTGTTTGGGTACAGGATTGGATATGCTTGAGTCATTGGGTGTATTAGGGATGTATAGTATGCATCGGGAAATAAGAATATCAGCATTTACACCTCTGGCAATGGTTACAGCCAAATATTAGCAATTCAAATTTATATAGTTCAGCTATAGCCTATTTCACTATAAAATATAAAAATACAAGTTTTATACACGATACACATGCAGAGATTCATTGTTCATATTAAACTATCATTTTTACTATATATTCCGATAGTATTTAGATATCATGATATACTAATGCATTAGCGGACTCTATAGTTGACTAATGGAGTCTATTCATAATATTATTTACAAATGTTTACCTATAGTCGAGATATAGTAAAATTTATAATACGTATTTGTAAACATTATGTTAAATATATAATTGGCGAGCGCTATTAAAATAAATGGTGTACTAAATTACAATATTATTATAATAATTATATTAAATATACTTCGTAATGTCATGATATTCATTATATCGTCAATATTACTAACAAATTATTATCAAAGATTTTTCTAAGGAAAGATATAACAATTGCTCGCAATCGTGTAATTCGAATTTGTATACAAAATACCCCAGTACCACCTATATCGGGTTACTTTTAGGAACTATGTGTTGTTTATAATGTAAATTCGTATCAAACCATACATTTTTAAAATGTTAAATAATATGCTTTAAATTAGTATTTATATGATGAAAACTAAGTGTTAATTACTAATATATAACAAACAAATATGATATGTGTGTTTTAAATGCTATAAGTATATATTTGGTGAGTAAAATCTAATTTATATTGCATGTCATTTAATATAGTTACTATTTTGCGAAGCAAAGATATAACACTCCCCATCATGGGGCACATAAATGCAACGTAATTTATTAATACCCGATGCCGCTGCTAGCAGTAGTATCGAATCACTGACATATATTTAGATTTGGCTCTGTTTTGAAAGATATAACACTCCCCATGATGGGGAGTGTTATATCTTTGCTTCGCAAAATCTTTGCTATTATTATAATAATTATATTATATTAAGTATATACTATATAATACAGTCAATTTCACATTGATTAAATGATTGAATGGGTTTTTCTCAAAATATTTACATAATTATTAGTAATTAATAATTAAATTATCATAATTTTAAATTAAATTTAATTATTATGAATTACTAATATTAAATTATAAGAATTATAATAATTCAATTAATAATTATTAATTGGTAATAATATGATCACAATAATAATTTATGTTTGATTAGTATTATATGATATAATTAAACTTAAAATAATTGTAAATTATATATAAGGATGTATTCTAAATAATAATGAATAATAGTTAAAAATATAGTTTAAATATTTTTTTTAAATAAATATTTAAATATAAAAATAAATGTTATTAAAATATATTTATTAAGCAACATTTATTAAATCTATATTTATTAGTAATGATAAGTTATATTACAAGAAATTCGAAACATATTATAGTCAACATTAAATTAAATTTAATAATTAAACTTAACTTAATTAACATAATTAAAATAATAACCCATAAACTGTCATCTCAAATTTTAATTGTCCTTGGTCCTTTTTATGACCTATGAACCCGGTTATATTAACCACAATTTTAGAAAAAAATAGTTGGTATATATTGGATATAAATATCCTTACTGGATCCTTGGAAATATTAAATATTAAAGATTCCATCGAAAGATATCTTTATAAATATACATGTACATAGGTTAATTTATAATACATTGTAATATGTATCCCACTTTAATTTCAATTAGAATTGATTATACTTATAAATTATAATACATATAGGAAAAACATATAATAAACAATGTATATTCATAAAATGTTTTCAAATTGTACTGACATATTATATGCTAATTAAATATATATGCAACCCTGTTATAGCAATTGCTTGAAGGTCTTAATACCTTCTATAACATCGGGAGGTTATAGGAGGTATTGGTTATAGACTATTAGAAAAGATTTTTCTAAGTAAATATATAACACACGCGAAATCGTGTGATTCGATTTTATATGCAAAACACCTACAGCGCCACCTATATAGGGTTACTTGTAGGAACTATGAGTTATTTATAATGTAAATTCGTATCAAACTATAAACTTTTAAAATGTAAAATGATGTTTGAAATTATTTGTATATGATAAAAACTAAGTGTTCATTGATAATATATAACAACAAATATGATATTTAGGTTTTAAATGTTATAAATATCTATGTGGCGAGTAAAAGCTAATTTATATTGCATGTAATTTAATAATAGAACAATGAAAACATTGTTGTATGGAAACCGTGCTGAACCTAAGTCTATAGACTGAAATCTATTTCAGTAATTCGATACTACTAGTAGTGTAGTATACTACAGCAGCTGCTAGCAGCGTCAGGTAGTAGTTATTAGTTACGTTGCATATATAGGAAGAGGTAGGGATACAACCTATATCTTTGCTTCGCAAAATATTTTCTATTGGGAAATAAAATCAGTTAGGAATTCTTCAATATCCTATTAACGGATAGGAATCTATTATATATTGGAATAAATATGTGGATGAAATATATGTATTATATAATAAATGTATTCCATATATATATTTTATAAATATTAATTATAATTTAGTAAAAAAACTTTAGTAAAACTCTATTATCGTATTTTTTATTGATAGATCACCTTTATTATCATAATAATGGAATTGTCTATGAGTGATGTATGATAATATTGTGATATCATAGTTTATACATGATATCATGGTAATGCCAACCTAACTAGAGTATTCATGTACGACGAAAATTGCAAGTCTCCATTATTTGTGTGATCATCTGATCAGACACTCTTCACACCAAAAATATGAAAGTCAACCTTTTATCGACTAAATATAATGTTATTATAAAGATATTTAAATAAAAACCCAATTAAGGTATATTTCGTTAGTAGGTATAATATGTACTATATACCTGCATAGGTAGGTTGTGATTATTCTAAGTAGGTAGATACAGTTATTTTTTAAACGAATATCTACATGAAGGAAATCTACACATCAAGTTATTCCTAAACATACATATAAACCTTTATTTTAATAAGTATTATTATTATGGATGCTGATAATATATAACAAGACCTCTTATAACCTCGGGTTATAGCAAGACCTCCTAAACCTCTACGAGGTTATAGGAGGTCTTGGTTATAGGAGGTTATAGATATACCTCCTAGGATGTATTGTATATAGCAGCGTAACCAGTTGTAGGCATATTTTTGGAATGGGTACGGAAAACATACAATGAACGGAACCAGAGCAGAGAAAGGAGTATAGCCTATGTTACATAGGTATATTATATACCGTATATTATATACCTATACCGTATATATATATATATATATATATATATATATATATATATATAATTAGAATGATTAATGAACATTTTGAAACAAATTCCTGGGCCTATTAACGCGTTTATTTATAACTATATAAATATGTTAGTAATTCGTTCAGGATATGTTGTATGTTATTTATGTTATAGATGATTATGGTCAATATTACAATAGGATACACTATAAGGTTATCTATACGGTTAAATATAATATAAAATATAATATAAATGAAACATATTTTTACAATTTTGTATTTGTATACAAATATTATATAATTGGGAATTTTTTAAGTGAACTAATATACGCACTCTTCATAGAGAGAGGTTCATGTGGTAAGCGATATATGAATAACAATGTTAGTAATAGTACCAATCAACTACGTTATATAGTTATACATACGGCTTCGCCCCTTAGGTGTCTATGGTACCAATAATATATAGAGTAAGGGCGTGTTCACACGGTAAATATCTACGATGATAAATCTTGTATAACACTTGTATTCACTGCATGTAAAATAGTGACACTCATTTGCACCATTGGTGGTTGACCAAAAACACTTACCACTAGTGTGTCTCTGTTTGTAACTGGTATAATCATTTGTAAATAAATTCGCGCATACCTAAAAATAGAAATACCGTCACGATTGTGATGTTATTTATGATTTAGTTCATTTGCGGAACTTATTGTGCGTGCTTTCAAACTAAATACACGATACACCACTAGTGTGATGTCAACCACTTGTGGTGTAGTTCGAATAAATAGTGGTACCAGTTTTGGTTTACGACCAGTTCGTTTTTATATTCATTGAATACAAGTTTCTTCACCACTAGATGTAAGTGTAAGTGGTTGACCAAAAACACTTGAAAATTATCTCTACTGACTGCGTACCACTAGTGGTTGAACAAAAACACACCCTTATGCACACGGTCATATTTAATGATTATGATATTAATTATGATATTAATATTCGTATACTATATATATATATATAGCATAGTAGGCTATAATATACATATATATATTATGAAGGTTAATAATATTTATATTTGTATACATAAATGTCTATAAATCATAATATAAACTTGAATGATGACATTTAATAACCTAATTAACAATTTATTAAGTACTATAATCTATATATATATATATATATATATATATATATATATATATATATATATATATATATATATATATTATATGTGTTAAATTTGTAGTATTGAAGCCATTACCTAAATATAGTTATAGATGTTACACCAGTTGGCCTATAGAGTAGACATACGTGAGAGCGTGAGTACACACCCACACACGATTTTTAGGTAGGGGTAATAGGGCTAACCCCAATAGGGGTAATCATCCGCGCCATCATTAAACCTTACCGGGTAATAAACATAGCCGAGAGAACGGTGGTATCGTTTTACATTATGATTACCTGACGATGGGTAGTGTGTGTATAGCCTATAGCCTATAGGGTACGTATACTAGTTGTAATAGTGGCCCACTCGTAAACAAATAACGCCTGTATATCATAAACCATCAACGATAGTAGGCTATCAACGATCGTGAGATTTCGTTCGAGATTCTCGTCCGCTCGATATTGGTCTCCGTTTTGGTTTATTGCGTATAACTAAACTTCTAAATAGCTTTAAGTTTACGGTATCTTCTTAACCCAATTAAATAACACTTTCGATTAATACTAAAAACTTTAAATAATTTTTTAATTTTTTTTCGTATGATTTTTGATTACCATTTTTTATATAGCGTTATTTTTACGTGCAACTTTTGTTGAATATCGGTGTACCATGCACTGGTGTATCTTCGTTATCATGCCGCAGTGTGTGCTCTTCTGTATGCTAGTTTATACAAACTACGTTACTGAGCTTGTTATTTAGTTTCCGTGAATAAATCAAGCGCGTAGAATTAAGAGCGTGTATTTGTAATGAGATATTACTCTTAATTAGGGGCATTACCATTAATAAGGCCCAATTATGAACACTGATTGAACACCTTTACACTCGTGTGTAATTCATAATTCACGGTCCGATTATAAAAGACGTGATCATATTTCAAATATCAGCGTTATACGTGAACTGTGTGTGGGTTATTGATATGAAGAAAGTGCATAAGCAGTTCAATGTAGTGTATGGGACTATGCGATAGAGGCGTAGCGATCGAATCACACTAATATTGTATTCTTAATTAATATTTGTATCGATAATTATTATCAAGTTTAATGCACTATCTTATAGGTATCCTACTAAAAATAATACTTATTAATATATTTATATATATATTATATATATATATATATATATATATATATATATATATATATCAACATTCCTCATAAGTGTTCTTGTTTTGTTATATCTAAATGTGTTTGAATTAAATATATCACACTAACTTATTGACATATATAATATATTATAAGTGATTCCTTCTACATCGATGAAAAGCCTACTCTTTTAATTGATATAGGTAGGTATGTATTTCAATCAACCTCGGCGATTAAATGTTGTTAATTTATCGAAAAAGTATCATGCCTATATCCAAGACCTCCTACCTCCCATATTATATATAACTTCTTAGGTTATAGGAGGTCTTGCTATATCTGTCCTATATATCTTTTATATTCTCTGCGTCAACTGATTATCCACTTGCTGACATAGATAGCGTAGGGCTATAGATATCTATCTTATCAGCACCTGCTGATAATACTGTGAGGTATCTGTAATGATAGGAACTACTAATACCAAGACCTCCTATAACCTCGAGGTTTTATGAGGTATTGCTAATACACACACGCGCACACACACATACGTACGTATGTTAATAACATATTTACTGTGAAATTTACTTCAGTGATTACTATAAATGTGTATAGTAAAATGATAAAGGTTACATAATATTGTGATTGCGTAATAGTTAGGTTCTTACTAGCATCTAATTATAGCACTGTAACATTATAATATCGTATAATATATAATTATTACACATCAATGGTAATTTGTAACACCCTTTTTATATTGAATTGAATAATAATCGAGTGTAGTAATATTTTTTTATCTTCTCTTTTATATATGTTATATATATAGTTATACACGTAATACAGAACTTTATAAGGCTATCTGCTAATGTTATCGAACATTTACAAACCTAGTAATAACCTAATAATAACCATAATTAATATAATAATAACTACCTTGTTATTATGTTAATAACATACACGCACAATATGCGTCGCACATATCTATAATTATAGTAGTATGAAATGCTGATGCACCACGAATGTTGATACATGGTGGCCTGTACGCTAGAACTATTTAGTTCAATTATGAAAGCATCGCTGCGTGACAACATGCATGTACCACTAGTACTATCTATCGACGATCTTTCAACGTTCTGGTAACGACGCGACGCACGCAATCGTCACCAGCCAATGGGAAACCGTGTTTACGCCGCGTTTTATGAACTACCGCCACCGCCTCCTCAATGGAAATTGATCGCTCGTAAAAACACATCGTTGTCGTTTATTCGTATCGCGTTATCACCTCTACAACTACTTTGTAATAATAACAATAACAATAATAACAATAGTATATACGTGTAGCATAAGTAGTAGTAGTACTACCGAGAAGAATTAGTCGCGCGTGTGATCTATCCATCGTAAGACGCGGGTTCTCTTCGTTACAACTACTACTACCCGAGTACCGTATATTATAGCCCCTGTATACTATATCCCTAGTAGTAGTAACGTAATGTTTCGTTGATCTTCTCCCACGACACATACACGCGTGCACGACGTTCACGTCGGATAAATAGGTTCACGCCCCCCCCCCCTGTCGAGATGAATACGCCCCCTTTACTGGCGAAATGGCAGCATACTTTGAAGTCGAAGGCAGCCTCTGTTCACCTGCCCTCTATGAAGAGCCACCACAGTAACAAGTCCTCTGAAGGTTATAGTGCGGTAGACACGTGACTCGAGCACGTGTGTAACAGTATATTAGGGATACCTACAATAGCCGGGGTCATGACACATATAGACGTTATTTAATGTTTAATATATATAATAAGATTTATTTAAGCAGTTATTCATTTAAGTTTCACATTTATTTTGTCATTATTAAAAAAATATCCTACGAACGGGCTTTGCTTATATCATTTATATATATAGACATTATTTGTTTACATTTATAAATATATACAGACGCCACATGAAATAAAAGTACAAATAACAATTAGTTCTAACCCACAGTGGTTATCACACGCTAATATAAGTTGTCACTAAATGCGATGTTACGTAACACGATCTAGTGACGTAACCGGAAGTGACGGCATACCCACACTACACCCCCCCTATCGGCGTACACTAATAGCTATCGCACCACCCCTCCACTACTGCACGTTATCTCTATTACGCTTATCACCTTTATTTCACCCCGTCAGCATTACTCGCTGTGGTAGATATTTCTTTACAAAAGGTGCCTAGCTTTGAATGCTACGTTACACATAGTGTAGATATCGTTGTTTTACTTAACATCCTAGTTTACGTATACGATATGGTATGGTGTGGTGTGGTATTATGTCATACGATATGATATATGATGTCATGCGATACGCTGTTATATGATCTACGCTATTGATGTACATTTGAGATTCTCTATCGGGATATGCGAGTTTCGTCAGATATCGACAAATATCGTTCGACAGCGAATCGATACAAATTACCACCACTACCACCACTACCACCACTACTACCACTATCACTGATACTACCCCCATCACTACTACTACTGCCACCATCACTACCACCACCACCACCACTACTACTACCACTATCACTGATACTACCCCATCACTACTACTACTGCCA
>OZ025239.1:75936393-75941393 GCA_964019155.1 Osedax fenrisi
TATATATATATATATATACACACGTATGTACGTATATAGGTAGGTAGGTAGGTATGTACGTATGTATATACTATAGCAGTCGAGTTACCTAACAACAACGACGGAACGTGTATAAAAACGTTAGTTACATAATCGAGTGATTTCTTTTGTTATCTTTATTACGACCCATGATAACAATAGATCGCGAGCCCCCCCCCCCCTGGTGGGCCCCACCTCCACTAAACTATCGTAATCGTTGTTGTTAGTACCCCTTCTCTCTCTCTCTAGCTCTTACTGTATTAGTAAGGCGACGGGGGGCACGGCTCACGTAATATATGTATAGATTATATAGTCTATAAATAGATTGGAGATATTCTATTTATAGATGTTATTATAAATGAGCGTACACTATACGGTGAATGCGATGAGGTTTAGCGATTCGCACACAATGAAGTAATCCGCACACATATGCGTACACACACACTGTCTGGTAGTAACGTCTATAGAACCCCACACACAATACCGCACACTCTCTCTCTTTCTCTTGTGTGTGCGTATATTAACCTGTACTTATTATGAGATCAATACAAATGGAATAATCCACTACCGCACCACCACTGACCTCTACACAACCACCAATGACCTCTACTCCACCACCAATGACCTCTACTCTACCACGACTGAACTCTACTGACCTCTACTGACCACACTGACCACTAATCCACCTCTACTGCACCACTACTGACCACTACTACCACCACTGACCATTGCCTCTGCGAGATTAACAAATGTGTATGTGTGTCGTTAATCGATAACAGGAGGACATGGTATTATGTCATCTATCTTTGGCAACATCTCTAGCTACACCCCCTCTCTAGCAATACCCCTCAAATACAATAAAAACATAACCCATTATGTTTTATATTTGCGGGCTTTTAATATTTATTATGATATATATTATAGTATAACTATTAGAGGCCGATAGAGTATAAATGTGTGTGTGTGTGTGTGTGTATATATATATATATATATATATATATATATATATATATATATATATATATATATATATATGTATATATATATATATATGTATATATACAATTAAGATTATCAATGATCATTGACCACTGTGGCTGTAATGCCCTCGAGGCATTGTAGTATTGCTACACAGTGATTATAGTCTACATATGATAGTCTATAGATGACGTGTATCTTATAGGTTGTGTCAATATTTAGTATGTAAACAGAATACACACGTGTGTGTGTGTGAGAGAGGTTAGTTTGTACGTTTATTGATTCGATGTATTATATAGTTTATTTGTATTTCTACTCATGTCAAAGTAGCCCTCCACCACTACATACACCTCATAGCTTACAGAGTGTACTAGATATAGTGTCCACGTATATCTATAGGTAAACCTGCTGATGCTAAACCTATAGAAGTAGCACCACTGCAACAATAGTGTTTTCAAGCTCTAGTACTATATCACTAGTATACCGACACGCCTACTTCTTCCAGGAAACGCCCCCATTATTTAATATCTCTAAAGGTTGAAGGAGACCTAGTTCTTGGGTTACACCGTGATCTAATCTAATGGGTCTAATATGGGGTAGGGGTGCTGGGGTAATATTTTCTAGTATCTTCTCTTTATTCGTGATGTATATATTTAGATTTAACTACTATTCAGTATATTTCAATATAAAATGATAACTCTATTGAATTATTTAACATACAAAAAATCATATTTTTGTTATTTAAAATGACATTCATATAGCTGTTAACAATTCTATATTGGTCACGTGTATTATAGCTGTTATATAATGTACTACCGGATATACGTGGCGGCGATTACTGGCATTACATACTGTCCACGTAGTATCTCCCTCTTTTCCTCTATCCCGCCCCCTCTCCCGTCCCTTATATCTTCATATATCTCGCCCATCTCCCGCCACTATATCTTCCTCTCTCTCACTCTTTCTCTCTCTCTCCCTCTCTCTCCCGCTCCCTGTATCTTCTTATCTCGCTCATCTCCCGCCACTATCTCTCCTCTCTCCCGCCCACTCTAATCCTATACCACGCCCACTCTCCCGCCTCTTATCACGCCCCCTCGATATCACCGTCGTCACTCCTTAAGCCTCATGAGAGATAGAAAGAGACGGATACAGAAATCTATATGATCTTGCCGCATCACATGCCTTATCCGACCTACTTTAATTGATTGTTTATCCATATATTGCATAACACACACACACAAATACTTAATTGAATAAAGACGTGCATCGCATACGTATATATGTACATGTACATATATATATATATATATATATATATATATATATATATATATATATATATATATATATATATAGTTTATACTCGTATTTCTGCACTTATACAGCATAAAATCAATTATCATATTTACTTTTAACTATACATTAATAATACTATAGTCTTACATTGTATACGGTATACCTTACAATGCAATATATGATATCTATACTTTATTTATTAATATTGGTTGAGGAACAATTTATATTATAATTAATTGTTTTTCAAACAAAAAGGTGTATCCCAATCCTGGCAAAACCTGACAAAACCTGACTACTGCATTACATCACTGCATTACATCATCGCATTACATCATCGCCAACATGATTAATCAAGTATAGTGCTTAGACCATTAATCGACACCACTCAATATTCATTAATTACTATTTATATATGCATGTGTAATATATGCCTATAGGCTATTGACTGTCATTGACTTGATCACCTGATTAGTGCTTGTTTACACCATGTAAACAATCAGTTACGTAATAACAGTTATTATTGTACTAACACACACACACACACACACACACACACACATTCGTCATCAATGCTGACTCATCACTAACACACACCACCTCACATACGTTACTCGTTCATCACACATATGTGCATAAACAATCAATAATGTTTAATAAATAGTTTGTAGTTTTGTATTTCTATAATTTAAAATATGTCTATGATTGTATATACATATATAGTGTATATAACAATATATAGTGTATATAACAATATATAGTAGTGTGTAGTAGGGATGTAAAAAAGGGTTCAAATACCGGGTACCCGACCCGGAATCTAGTATTTGATGAGACAGGGTTGCAATTTTTCATAAAATACCGGGTACCCGTTTTTTTTCGGGTACCCGCCGGGTACTACCCGATAATATAATATATACTTTTAAATAGCAATTCATCTTGATAATTTATCTAATAATAGCAAATATTTTCCAAAGGAATGCTTCGCAAAATCATTTATATCATTTATATATATTTAATCACAAAATGATGACATAGTTACCGAATTCTGCTACAATAACATTACATTTTCTGGATTTTTAATAATTATTGGTGTTTTTTAAAATTTATTTAAAAATTAAACTTTTAAATTAAGCATGGAATCACCGGTAAGTTCATATTTATTATCACACACAGTTAATTAATTATTTCAGATATTTTATAAGCTATTATTATAAATTATATTCATTAAATATTATTATTTAAAGATTTAAATACATTCAAAATAAAATAATAAAAAATTTGTGTATATTCGAATTATCGTTCATTTGTAACAAATGAACGATAAGTTGAATATACTCACAGAGTAATTCCATAGACATAGGAGCCAGAGACATAATGGTCTTCCTGATGGTGTAACATTACACTTATTAGTGATATAATTTACGTTATATAAAACATAATAATTATTTTTAAATACCCAATAATTAAATTTTTAACAAATATTTATTTAAAAAATAAATATTTTTATTTTACAATTATATTGTTATATATCATTACTTTTGAAAATATACATTACTACATAAATTATAATTATATATATATATTATGTGAGGTATTATATAAGAAAATGTGTAATAATAAAATATAGTTACGGTAAAATTATTACATCGTTTATTACATTACATATTTTATAATAAAATATAATTAAATCAGTGATTTAATCACGGTATATTTATTATACAGAACAATATCAGAATAATATTATAATAATAGCGTATTTATAATTTAATTTAACTTATACTATTATAATTAGTACTTGATTAAGGTAACTAATAGTTACTAACTATACGTTAACTTAAATTATAAATACATATCATATGTCATATATGACATATGTAATATAATATTAGTAAATATTGAAATACATTATAATTATAGATGAATAATATATAATAGTAATTATTTATATTATTATTTAATTATTAATATTATATATTAAATATATTATATGTTAATACTATATTAAATATATTATTATAATTATAATTTTTTATAATAATATTGTATCTCCATCATAATTACGTGTCTATGCATCACATTATCTATATTGGCCTCATAATTACTTTTCTCGTCATCATAATTACTTATCTCAGCCTCATAATTATCTATCTCGTCATCATAATTATATATCGCGGCATCATAATTACGTGTCTACATCAAATTATCTATCTCGTCATCATAATTACTTATCTTGTCATCATAATTACTTATCTCGGCATCAAATTATCTATATCGGCCTCATAACTATGTGTCTCTGCATCAAATTATCTATCTCGGCCTCATAATTAGTTATCTCGTCATCATAATTACTTATCTCGGCATCAAATTATCTATATCGGCCTCATAACTATGTGTCTCTTGCATCAAATTATCTATCTCGGCGTCATAATTAGTAATCTCGTCATCATAATTACTTATCTCAGCCTCATAATTATCTATCTCGTCATCATAATTATATATCTCGGCATCATAATTACGTGTCTCTACATCAAATTATCTATCTCGTCATCATAATTATCTATCTCGTCATCATAATTACTTATCTCGTCATCATAATTACTTATCTCGTCATCATAATTACTTATCTCGGCATCAAATTATCTATATCGGCCTCATAACTATGTGTCTCTTGCATCAAATTATCTATCTCGGCGTCATAATTAGTTATCTCG
>OZ025239.1:75946393-76033870 GCA_964019155.1 Osedax fenrisi
TCATTGTGCAGTGGCTCACACACAAACATTATATACAGTTATTAACTGTAGTTAGTAACTGTTGTTACTATATATTATTATTAATGATAAGGCACACACATACCTACACACATACCTACACACATATACCTACACATATACCTACACACATACCTACACACATACCTACACACATACCTACACACATACCTACACACATACCTACACACATACCTACACACATATACCTACACATATACCTACACACATACCTACACACATACCTACACACATACCTACACACATACCTACACACACACACACCTAGTGCACGTCACCACAGGCCACACTAACCTATACGTGAGTGATACACAACTACATCCCAGTACTGACTAATGATGTACAATGTACATTGTACATTGTACATTATACACTGTGCATTGTATACAGTGTATACAGTGTTCAGTGTTCAGTGTATAGTATACAGTGCACATTAATCGGCCCCAGTGATTATAACCCCCCTCCACACACATACACACACATACGCACACATACACACACACACATACACACACACATACACACACACATACCATTACACATATCGTTACATACCATCAGTATGTCATTACGTATACCGTACTATGGTGCGCGTGTGCGGTGTGCGCGTGTGTGTGTGTGCGTACTGCGCTTACGATATAGCTCTATAACCCTCTACCTCTTTGTGGTTATGGGCGTGGTTATAGAGGGTGGAAGCCTTCCACTGGAGGGGTACTCGTTCCAATATTTTATTAGGCCATCACTCTATATTATTAACACATTTTTAATTATATATATATATATATATATATATATATATATATATATATATAATATAATATAGAGTATAAAGGTGATAATGAGGTATTTATAAATCTATAAACGTATTATAGTAACTATAATAAAATAAAATACTACCCTTCCCCAAAAAAAGCTCACTTCCTCCCCCCCATAATTGTCATCATGCGGAGTGCCATTACCTATCTCTATAGAGATTGTGTATGCACAACCCACGTATCATTAATGCATATTATTTAGCTTACACACACACACGCTCACACACACACACGCACACACACACACTCATTAGTTTGAGCGACATTTCATTAACATTTGATTGACATGTATGCGCGTATTTACGCGACCTGGCGCACATTAATCAATCGATCAGTGGTTTCAGGTTGGATTGACTATCGCAGTGATTTCTATGTACACAATATCGATTACATAATAGATTTATGCGTGTGCCGTGTTGTTACCTATACACACACACACATACACATACACTCGAATACAAGTACATCATGTATGTGTGTGTGTGTGTGTGTGTGTGTTATTCTGTAATGTGATATAACAATATGCTATAGGAATGCCGGTCGGCGCTGCTGTCGTCGATATCAACTACACCCTATCGCGTTACATTATTATAATCATGATCGATAACCTAATATAATCGCTATGATGATAATAATAACAACAATAATAATAATTTGTATTATTATTATAATAACAATAATAATAATTAGTATTATAATGCTAAAGTTATTAGTTATATTGATAGTGTTAGTGGCAGTGGTAATGATAGTGGTAGTGGTAGTTGTAGTTGCAGTGGCAGTGGTAGTGGCAGTAGTAGTTGTAGTGGTAGTGGTAGTGATAATGATGACAATAACATTACAAATAAAAACTAAGTAGTAGTAGTAATAACGTATGTTACATTGCATAATAGATGTGTTTCAATAATATAGTTAACCTACATGAATCAATAATATAGCTGATTATTATCACCGAAATAAGTGGTAAATAACCACAAAATATATCTAACGTTATGCAATATTAGTATAGTGATGTTCTCTTGTAAACTTAGGGTACCTATCAACGATAACATGTTATTCACCCTGTGTATACATACCTAAACGTATACATAACTAAATATATACATACCTAAATGTATACACACCTAAATGTATACATACCTAAATGTATACATACCTAAATGTATACATAATACAATTACGTAACACTACACCTCGAGAGGAAATCTCAATTAGAAGCTTTTGTTGATAATACTAAGGATTAACATATTAAGATTTATTTATATGTCACATGGCTCTAATATATATATATATATATATATATATATATATTATAAAGTCAATACATATTATTTTTTGTATACATATTATGTTGTATACATATTATATTGTTGCATACATAGGTATATAAACAATAATAGTATAACGACGCGTACACGACTGCAGCGCTATGTGTTATGTCATACGTGTCAGGCGCATTACGTAACGTGTGTTACATAATAGTTACGTAACAATAGGCGCGCGTGCTGACGTAATCAATACTGATCGATAGATAATCTCGTGTATTGTTGCTGATTAGCCCAGTTACGCTGACGAAAGCGCCTGAATGATAATCGGCCATCACGTGTTTGTATGCGCATTGCATACGTGTACATTTCATATGTGTGTATTTCATATGTGTACATTGCATACGTGTACATTTCATATGTGTACATTTCATATGTGTACATTTCATATGTGTACATTTCATATGTGTACATTTCATATGTGTACATTTCATATGTGTACATTTCATATGTGTACATTTCATATGTGTACATTTCATATGTGTACATTTCATATGTGTACATTTCATACGTGTACATTTCATACGTGTATATACATTGAGCGTATCAGTCTGTCACGCCTACCTATGTACACGATGTAACTGTGATGTGACAGCCGCCACATTGTAGTATCTCGTGCTGTGTACCGTAGTCTGTCGGGCTTCAGTTTCTTCTATAGGATGATGTGTGTGCGTGTGTGCGTGCGCGTGTGTGTGTGAGGAGTGTTTACTTGTAGCTATTGTATACGTGCGTTGGAGTATCTCTCTTTATCTCTCGCAATCATAGAAGTGTTCATAAGTAGGTCAACTTGTATGTATAAACACGCTAGCAATTACAACTTAATTATAATATAAATATATATATATATATATATATATATATATATATATATATATATATATATATATATATGGTGAATCTATAAACCCAGGTCGCTTGTAAATATGTAGTCATTGAACCGAGTTCTGTACGATACGTAGATAAATAAGATAGAATGACCGATTCTATAGAAGAGGCTGTATTGTTATCAACTATTGTGAATAGGCGCTTGGCCACGTGGTGACCTCTATGTCACGTGATAATTACAATGCATTCAGTCACGTGCAATCGTAATGCTGTGTGTGTATTGTCAGGATGCATAATACACGCTGCTGCTACACGCATGCGTGTACACAATACCGATAGAGGGGGCAGCGGTAGCGTCAGTCTCCCTCTCCTCCTCCTCCTCCATCTCCTCCATCTCCTCCTCCTAGTCCTAGTTGTGTGTATAACGCTTACATAATACGATATCGTGTCGTGCCGCGTGTGTTCTATAATTGCATAACAGCGCGGCGGCGCCCGGCTTACTGGCGGCCGTCAGTGGTGGTGGTGGTGACGTCACTGGTTATGTAACAACTTCTCGTGACGTGACGATGGCGATCCCTGGCGGTAGTAAATAACACTATATATATATCTCTCTCTCTCTCTATCTCTCTATCTCTCTCTCTATCTCTTTCTCTCTGTAGATATATTTATATATCTATCTCAGTATCTATATATCTATGTATCTCTTTATCTCTCTATCACTCTATCTCTCTTTCTATATCTCTATATATTTATCTCTCTATTTCTCTATCTCTATATATCTCTATCTCTCTCATTATCTATTATTCTCTATCATTCTCTCTCTCTATGTCTCTATTTATCTATTTCTATATATCTTTATCTCTCTATCTCTATCTCTCATTCTCTCTCATTCTCTCTCATGCTATCTTTATCTCTCTATCTCCCATTCTCTATCATTATCTCTCATGCTCTCTTTATCTCTATATCTCTCTATCTCTATCTCTCATTCTCTCTCATTATCTCTCATTCTCTCTTTATCTCTCTATCTCTCTATCTCTATATCTCCCATTCTCTATCATTCTCTCTCATTCTCTATATATCTCTATCTCTCTATCCCTCTATCTCTCTATATCTCTATATCTCTATCTCTCATTCTATCTCTCTATTTCTCTATTTATCTATTTCTCTGTCTCTCTATCTCTCTCATTCTCTTTCTCTCTCGTTATGAGGTGGAGACTTTTCTAGGGTAAACTTGGTTAACCTAGCGTACGACACTATGTCACGGGGACACTACTGCAGTGTGCGTGCGTGTGTGTGTGCGTGTGTGTGGAGCTATATCTATGAACGTGTGGGGTACCCGGTTCACTCCTCTATCTACGTTGTAAACACTGCCTCCTATCTCGATATATATCTCGCTATCTCTCGCGCTCTCTCGCGATCTCTCGTAATAAATATTAAATTCTGTAATTAGCGGGTGCACGCCACGCATTTGTGTACGCGTGTATGTGCGCACTCGTGTATGTGCGCACGTACAGCCATGGAATACGACGTGTACACATTTGTACACATTTGTACACATATATTATAGTCTATAGGCTTCCTTACGTGTATTGTCATTACTATATACGTATCAACAACACCAATAGAACTAGGGAGACCTACCATTGATGTACATTGTACACTGTGCAACGCTACAGTGTGGGACCCACACCCACACACATGTATGCGGTATACCCATACTACGACTACTGGTGCGTATCTCTGCGTACGACATATGCACGTATGCGCGCATACCTATATCACAGTGACTGCGGTGTATCGCGCACATACGCGCGTGCGTGCGTGCGTGCGTGCGTGTGTGCGTGTGTACCATCGATATAAAGAAAGTGGATAAGCAATTGAATGTAGTGTATGGCACTTTCCGCTACGAGCGCTGCAGTCGAAACCCACTATCTGGCCCACTACTTTTTATTTATAATAATATGTATTTATCATATATATATTGATAATCACTACCAATTTTAATATACTATCGATACTAAAAATAAAATTATATATTTAAAATACATAATATCAACATTCCTCGTAATTGTGTGTATTTAAATTGAAGTTATAATACTATTTTATTGATTTTATTGATATTTATAATTTAAATCCATTGATATAGATAGAAGTCACTTTAATCTATTTCGACGAAAAGACTACTGTTTCAATATTTGACATATATAATATGACTAATATCCAATCAAAATCACTGATACCATTTTGTTAATTTATCGATAAAAGTGTCATTCACATGTCTATCTTTTACATGCATTGCGTGCGTCAATTGCTTATCCACTTTTTTTATATCGATGGTGTGTACGCGGTCTAGTTTTTATTCTTGAACGTGGGCGAAATGTCGTGTCGCTTGCGTTCAACATTAACGTTGATAACAACCTCAAGTTGGCTTATCTAGTCATGCGCCTCTTATATTTACATATTTATATATATATATATATTATTAAATTATTAGTGTTATTATTTTAAATATATACATTTTTCCCTTTAACCAAATAATTTTACAATGTATACAATAATAATGAAATAATGATTGCAACGTACATTGTACAACCGGTACAACGTACAATACGTCGTACAGTATATGTGTATGTGTATGTGTGTAGCCTAAGTTGTATGTGTGTATCATTTGTATTATGTAAGTCTCTGTAAAAGGGGTTTTACACCTAGTTATTAGAGTTAATAATTTAGTTGGAGTTGGTGTGAAACCCCTTTTACAGATAAGCATGTATTTTATTTTAAATGTTGGATTTAAATATTAGAGTTAAACTTTAACCTCTAATTATTAGAGTTAATTATTTTGTTCGAGTTGGTGTGAAACTCCTAGAGATATATTAAAAGGAAATATAGGCATATATATATGTGTGCTTGTGTGTGAATGTATGTGTATGTGTCATTGTGTTTGGGTTCGTATACATTTATATATAGTATATATTATATACCTATATTCGTGACAAATATCTGGTATAATTGATGTTCTAATATTAAATATTACAATATATTCAGATGTGTATTGTTATATTTAAGATTAAGAATTAAGAATGGCTTACCTTCTATTAGAATATACATTAATCACACACAAAACCACACACCTACACATATAAATATATATATATATATATATAAATTTACGTGATTAATAATGTTTATTTCATAAACACTTTCTTTGAATCTATAAATAATTGTTAACAGACGTGATTATTCAAAATAGTAACTTAGCCGTTAGCCATTGGCCGAGCCCGTAAAACAGGCAAATAATGATATCAACAATATCGTAATAACTCAAAATATAATATATATCTAATATATGTTGATTCAACATTATAATACCTCCTATTATAAGAGTCCTATCATATATACTGGATTAATATATTATAAATTATTTCAATGTTGGTACAATTATATCGTATGGAAGTATTGTAATATTACAAAAGCCCTTTACCATAATATTACCAAAGGGCTTTGATATTACTTTATATTAATGGGGTACTACCAGTATTTCCGGAAATAATGTCCGGAAATGTTTTCTAGCAAGTTAACTACACATAAATATATAGAATGTAGTACTATATTATATAGACATATTGTATATTATTATTGTAACAATATATAATGTGTATAATTGAATAACTACATATACCTATATACCTATATATATATATATATATATATATATATATATATATATATATATATATATATATATATATATAATATATATATATACCACTATAGTTTATTATAATAAAGTAAATACTTAATAACATAGCTAGTGAAAATAGTAGCTTAATAAGTGATAATTTAATTAGGAATGAATTATATCAACTACCATAACACACGATGATTATCATTGATGGCACTGAAAAGTGGAGAAGTCAACATCGAATTATTTATTTTTAAATTATAATATTATAATTTTTATTTTGATTGTGTTTAATATGAAACCATTATTTAAAACACTATTACAATTTCTATTATATAAACTATATTATATACTATATATATATATATATATATATAATATATATATATATATATATATATATATATATATATATATATATATATATATATACATATACATGTAATGGTGTTTAACAGCATATTTATGCAGCCTTTAATGGGTTAAATAATAAAATAGAGTTTATATCATATAAATTATAATTGGGTAATAATAATTCTAATGTATATGGTCTATATATCGTACAAATATTTATATATGTCAGTCAATGTATTATACATTGAAATAGATTTAGATGTTACACATTTATTTATCAACTTCGATGGTTTAATACGGGTTTCGCGCGTATCGTTAGACAAACTGCATATGTCATACGCGCATATACACACCCTTTGTGTGTGAATAAATATATATATATATATATATATATATATATATACATATATGTATATATGTTATTATATAATATCCTATATATCATTGAACACTGTTCAATGAACAACATATGATTAAATAAAAATACTAATTAGATAACAATTTTACATAGGAAATTATCTATAATCTACTACTTTAATCACTGCATATACCATAATATACAGTAGTTATACATTAAACTATACAAATATATATATATATATATATATATATACTTTAATCACTGCATATACCATAATATACAGTAGTTATACATTAAACTATACATATATATATATATATATATATATATATATATATATATATATATATATATAATATATAAATATATAAATATATAAATATATAAATATACATATTTGTATATTCTAAGATAATATGTGGTATGTGTATGTCTAGTATGGCGGACGGCGTCTTATCGTGTCTTGTTTATAAACGCACGCAATTTTAAATTTAGAAAACACGATTATATTTATCAATTTAAACATAATCTTATATGTTTTTCGTGTCCTCATCAATTATAATTTAAAATATAATAATTTGATAAATGGAATAACGTTGATAGTATAAATGTAAAGTAATTTAGGTGTATAAAATTGGTGTTTAAAGTAATAGTTTTCTTAATAGTTCCCGCCCATAATTTTAGGCCTGTCATAATATTCGATTTCGTATTTGTTTACGCCATTTTAGAATTTCTTTTAAGAAATTCAAACTATTTTTATCCAATGTCATCATTCATATAGCGAGCTAATCATTCTATTTTATATAAGTAAAATAGTAAGATAGAACAGTGTCGGATTGATTGATAATAATTTGTATTATAATATGTCAGGTAAGTTGATGTATATCCGCTAAACAAATTACTATAATATTATTATTTATTTTATTATTTCCTGCTTCGATCTTTATTTATGTAGAAATTATAATTATTCTACTTTATCATAGCGGTTATTAATGATCTGACGTGGTGTTTCTCACAAGTTAAAGGCACTGTAGAGGATGAAGTTAACGAAGGTTCGTAATTTATATGTTATTAAAGTTTTAAAATAATATTAAAAAAATAATTTAAATAATTTATAATTATTTTAATATAATACAGCGTAACTTAGTATATAAGTTAATAGCATTATATTATTTAACAAAGTATTTTTTAATCATGATAATAATGTGTTTTATTATACATAATAACGTATTATAATCTAATTTATATATTTTACTATTTCGTTATAATTGAGTTGTTAATTTGAAATTTTATTCATATGATAAATATGTAATAATTGTATAATAAATACGATATGTATTGTATACTATAATATAATACAATCGTACATACAACTTGTATTACATAATTCTAATCCATAAAACAATAAATTTAAATCTATATCAACTAATTACTCTTTGTTTTAATTATTTTCAAAATGTCTACTTATTTCATTATATAATTACTATTTATTTAATAATATACACAATTTATAATTTATTATAATGATATATTATTTATTAATCATGTTATAAAATATATAATATATAACATATATTTATTTAGCATATTAATTAATATTAGTTACAATTGTTTATAAATTATTTTAATTTAAACATCAATTTATATTGATGTTTATTTAAGTTACTTATATATTAATAGTGAATTAAATTATTTATTAATTATATATATATATATATATATTGCTATACACGTCGGGAGGCACACATATTAACTAGTAAACACTCTTGAGGCAGGTGTATCGGAGGAAACTCAAATACAATCGTTACACTCTATTGCATATGATAATATATTTGAGTACTATTTTATAGGCTCACTTCGAGATATAATCATTATAATAAATCAGCTAAAACAACTGTATAATAAAACCAAACCAAAGAAATTAAATAACCTCAAAATACCAATTCGCAAATATATTAAATATTATATATATAACAAATATGTTGTGCCTAGTTTTATGCTGTTAGCATATTTAACTCTTGAAATAATCAGTTGTAAATATCCTCCGATACACACGCCTCACGAGTGTTTACTAGTTAATGTGTGCCGCCCCACATGATTCCCCATATATATATATATATATAATACATGTTTATATTTGTTCATGTATGTGTTTGTTTGTATAATAACATTAATGTGAAAATAACTTGTATGATATATTAATTAAGTGTAAGAAATTATTATTACTAATACTAGACATTTTAAACAATAACTAATTTTACATATATTATAATAACTTATTTTATCAATAAAGCTTATTTAATATATTAGAATATCTATTTCATATTATCTATTATTATACATATATATATACATATATATATACATATAATTAATTAAATTTATATACATATTAAACTATTATTTATATTATTAAATAGTCATTAATTATTTCATTTTAATCATTTGTAAATGTATCAGCTGACATCATATCGTGTGTTGAATTTAGTGACAACGGAGACCTTTTAGCTACAGGAGATAAAGGTGGAAGGGTAGTGATATTTCAAAGAGATCAAGTTAGTATAGAATAATCTATGTGTATAATTATTATAACTAGATTCAGTTTATTTATCTATAAATTATAGACTAATACATAATAAATATGATCGATTTAACTTACTTATTATATTTATATTCCTTCATATAGGTAATATTACCTTTATTTACTATTATTAATATTATATGAATATAATAGTTTCTGAATTAGGCAGCAATACTAAAAAATAAAATACCTACGTTAACGATTTATTTGATATCTAAACGCATGCTTTTTATCCTACAATTTCATAGGATAAAATCTACGTGATATAAATATAAATTAATAATATAAATAAATTGATAATACACACCTTTTATATTCCAGAACTGCAACCTATAAATAAATTACTTTGTCACTACAATATTTCAGTAAATTAGTTTTATTAAATTTTCTCATACCATTGATGCAATTATTACAATTAATATTAATGATATTATTACACCGTCTGATTTATAAACAATAACTCTTTAAACATTTATTTTTAATTACTTTAATTGATTGCTTACTTATTACATAATCCTATTATGAAATATTATAAAATAGTTTTTATTTCAACATTTCAATAATATGTATAACTTGATTCTGCTCGAACATATTAACTATTAGTAATTTATAATTTTAAGAGTATATATATATCCAAATCTACGTCCTCCATGATTATGATAAATATTAACCTACTTTTTGAACACATAAAACAAGTAAAAGTTTTGTAAAGAGTAATAAAATTATGAAAATCATCTTATCATAAAAATGCTTTAATTTACTAGTTGATTATACAATTATATAAACAAAAAATTACATATAATTAGATACAAAAATATTGATAGAATATTATTAAATTTTTTAAAACATACATTTTCCATGGTTATTTATTTCATTTGTAAAATATTGATTTAAAACATGATTAAAACGCATATAGTATTATTTTTTAATTTGGTTTATAAATTGTTGATACTATATATAATTGCATTCCATTTAATAATTTAAATAAATACACACAAAATAATGATATTTTTAAAATATAAACGTTATAGCTATAATCTAATTAATATTTTATTATAATAAAAAAAAGTATTTTAGCATATTTGTTTTAATAATTGTCATTATATGTAACATATAAAATAGTCCATTAAGAAGTATTAGTTGTATATTGTATAATATTCGTGGATGAATTTAGATTTAAATATTCTAATTTTAAATTATTTAATATTTCTATATTATATGATTTTAGTAATATTAAATAATAGATTCATTATAATAAAAATGTATAATATACGACCTATGTCGTAGGTGCTAAAGTATAAACTATACTAAAAAAAACAGGATGATGGGATCTTAAGTAATGTTGAAACATCAACATATTAGAATATATATAAACATAGCTACTGATAGTACTATTAAATGAGAAATAAAGAGTTTTATTACAATTGTGTATCCACAAATGATTGTTTATTATATGATATTTTGTCATAAAAATTAATATGTTGTATTAACCAAGATGCAACTAAAATAAAGATGATGATGATTGTAATATTTTTACATTTATTAAAAGTAATGTTAACTTTAATGTTTTTATTAATGTAAAGAATATATTAGAGGATCTTCTCAGAATAGTAATAATTTGGATATAAAAATATTTGTAATAATACATACCTAAATTTATATACACTAAACAATATAAATTACCATGCTAAACTACTGTACACTATTTTCATTTATTTTATATCTATCACTAACATAAAACTCATAAATAATTGAATTTTATTGCTCTATATTACATTTATCTATTTGTATAGGTTTATATTTAAGTACTTTTATATATGTTTATATATATATATATGCATTTATATTTATATGTATTCAATTAATTAGAAAAAAATAGTTACATTTTAATTTGTAATAACCATAAAAAAATATGCAATGTTCACTATAAAAGATATACTCTATTCAAGAATGTACTGTAATAACCCTGTGTTCCTTATAAGTGTCAACTAAATAGTATACTATTAAAACAAATTTATATAAAATAAAGATAGAGATATTGTATTTAATTGATCTTAATGGATACTATCTTACAAAATATAAAGTACTTATATTTTGATGTCAAATCTAGTTATCTAGTAATTTATAATATACATGTGGTATTATTATTTGCAAAATTAAATTTAGTCTAGGATTTAGGTTCATTTACTATATTGGAATTTATATTTAATTATGATTTATAATATTGAAATAATTATATAAAGATTAACAAAATATATAATATATCATATTTAAATTTCCAATACAATTTAATATTTATTATAATGATTATATAAATATTTTAGGGAAAAGGAAATGCTGCTAAAACATGGGATTACAATGTATATAGTACATTTCAAAGCCACGAACCTGAATTTGATTATTTGAAAAGTTTGGAGATTGAGGAGAAAATTAATCGTATAAGATGGCTCAAGAGGACTAATCCTAATCATTTTTTATTATCTACAAATGGTTTAATTAATATTATTTTCCTAAAACATATATTAATATATAATATAATTAAATGTATAATCTCTAAATATTAATTTTTAATCTTTTAAATAATATTTCATAACTATAAATATTTACTATCTTACAATATTTTGCTAGCTAAGTAATTTGAGATCGTAATATTAATTAACCTACTTAATTTTATATCTATATAGCGAAATATAAATACAAATTTAGACAATATTCATATCACTAAACATATCAATTATGACCTCATGAAATGAGATATAGTATCTGCATTTATGTTGTATCACAAAATAATTGTTATATTATACAATATATATCTAGTATCTTTTATAGTATTTTTACTATTATTTGTTATACACTAATAGAAAATATAAATATTATTTATTAACTTTTTAACATATTTAATAATTTATTTTTACTTTTAACTAACCTATTATATATTATAAAACTGTTATTTAGATATGTATATATATATATATATATATATATATTTAATTGTAATATTAATGTGTTATATATAGTAAGTATATAACAAATATTCGACAGCATTTTACTAACATAATATATGCATTAAATAAGTGATTATAATGCATTAATCTTATTTATAAATTCATCAGATAAAACAGTTAAACTGTGGAAGGTTTCTGAACGGGATAAACATGTTACTGGTTTTAATCTGAAAGATGACGATGGCATACCGCTTAATACTTCATCTATTACGTCTATTCGCATTCCCACCTACCAACCAATGGAGCTAGTGGTTGAAGCCTCCCCTCGTCGAGTATTCTCCAATGCGCATACTTATCACATCAATTCGATATCAGTAAATAGCGATCAAGAAACTTACATGTCTGCCGATGATCTACGAATAAACTTGTGGAATATGGAGATCACAGATCAAAGCTTTAGTTAGTATATCGTAATGTAAATGTATACAATAGTATTAACGTTTCATTATTATAGATATCGTTGATATCAAACCCACTAATATGGAAGAACTAACTGAAGTTATAACGGCAGCTGAATATCATCCTACAGAATGTAACATATTTGTTTATAGTAGTAGCAAAGGATCCATTAGACTTTGTGATATGCGACTAAAGGCATTATGCGATCAACATGCTAAACGTTTGTTTCTTCTTCATTTATATTAACAATTTTATTTGATCAAAGTTATTAAATATATGTATTTAATGAATAATTATTATATATTATATTTATTTGAATATTATTATTTTAGTGTTTGATGAACCAGAAGATCCAACTACTCGATCTTTCTTTTCTGAAATAATATCTTCAATATCTGATGTTAAATTTAGTACAAGTGGCCGCTATATGATGACTAGAGATTATCTATCTATTAAGGTTTATTTAGTATAGATTATAATATAACTTATACTTATAACATATTATAGATGGTGATCATACAAATAAATAAATAAATATTTGTTGTATGGTGGATATTAATAATCTACTCTTGCAATTCACCGAATAACTTAAAATATAACATTAAAATAAATGTATACAAAATAATAAAATCATATTTTTAATGATGTGTATATGATCTTAATTATAATTTAGATTATATTATAATGATTTTATTATGCATATATATAAATCCTATTTTTAATTGTGTATATCATTTTTATTATAATATATTATATTAGTATTCAGTGAAAAGTGGGTGTCACCTAATGCCCATAGATTTTCCATAAATATTATTTATGTATATTTATATGTTAATATAAGGTTAAGGTTGTGATAATTTTGAATATCTAACTATTCTGAATATACTATTGTTTAAAGATATCATTTAAAATGTTATCAAATAACAAAATAATATATTTATAATATATAATTTTAATTTAATTTATAATATTATTTATTTTTTCAAATATATATGCACATATATACAAATAAGTGTTATATTTTAAATAAATATACTATTTTAATGGGATTCCGCAGTCATCCCAAGCTATTTCATTGATAATGTAATATAATAAGCATGCATATGATTAAATAAAACATAAATAAATGTATACCATTTATGGATGTTACAATAAATAATTAATTTTTAATAGAAATTTTATAATGGTGTGTCATAAAATATGCTTTTTATGTTATTTTTAGATAAATTATATTGTTAATTTTTTGATAGATATTAATAAATATATATTTAATAACTAGAACTTTTTATATTTATTTATATCGCATATCAGGTGTATTACTACATAGATATATAATTTATATAATTGCCTATTTAATTTTTTAAGATTAAGATTGCACCATCTATGTATTACATGTAGTACAAAATAAATATTCTTATTCTATTTTATGATTATATTTGTTTATATGTTAATTTGAAATATATATCACTATTATAAATGAAAAGTTACATACATTTTTGAATGCAATAATTAAATTTAGTGTATGTTTTAAGAATATAACTTTATTTTATAATAATAACTATTTTTCTTAAATATACAGCCATATTTTAGAAACATGATTAATTAATAGATCCATTTTAAATGTAAAATTATACATAGTTTGTAACATGCTTAACAATACTTTTCGCATACAATTCGCTTTTGAAATTATATAAAATGATAATATAGCTACCTATATTTCAATAATCTGCATTAAATGTATTCCAAGTAAATATATACGTAAACTTATATATCTTTATTTCGCTAAATCCTTGGTTACCTCCTATTGTATTTGAACCACAATTTATTGACATAAATCTTAGCATCACTTCACCATCATAATAATACATGTTTCTTATACAAAATTTATTACATATATCACAAATATTCTAGAACTAATTCAAATAATATATTAAAATTCTATAATTTATTCAAAATAGTGAAATTTAATATTTACATATCAATTAATTTAAATTATTGATTTCTTTACTATTAATAATATTAATATGCTGAATTATATTAATTAAATAAATAATATGTGTAATATTGATCTTATTAAGGGCACGGGTGACTATTCAAATTATGTACACAAAATTATTTTAACTTTTCTTTTTATATTATATATAAATTATATAAAATATTGTGATTAAAATGATGTTTCTGTGTGAATTATTTGTTATAAAACGATCATTTTAAATTAATTAATATCCATGTTAACCCTTATTGATGCAATGATTTGAATTGGCTATAGAGATCACGTAATTTCGAGCATATTTTACTTATTTAGGCGATCTATTAATTTGCTTCTAACTCATAAACTATTAATAATAAGAATATAAAAGTAAATATATTAAATATAATTAAATACTGCATATACTGATGAAACTATATATATATATATATATATATATATATATATATATATATATCGTGAAAGTTGTAGATAATAACAATAGTTCTATATTGGTTTTTATAATATTTAGATAAATTATCTCTAGAATCATCTTTAATTTAAAAATTTATATTCAATATATCAAAAGTTATAAACACAAATCAAAATCGGCCATCATCAAAACTTTTATAACAAATAAAACACTAACAATTCAAATTACTGGGACTACTTACTGTGTATTTATTTATGAGTGATTTAACCTATTTGAATAATGAAATATATGTCATACAATTTTAGTTTTAGAAGGTTATATGACTTTTTTTTCTATTATTATAGTTTATTATGAAATATTTTCAACATACTTTTAATAATAAATATTATAAATAAAGTACATAAAACTATACTTTTATTGAATTTTTCAGTATTTGCCTTAGTGATCATTAAGTGTATAACGTCCATTGTTATTTATGTAAACATATGTAAATTTTATAATTTTAAAATCGCTAAAACAGCTTTATTTGTACATTATATTAAATAAAATTAAAACTATTTTATTAATTATTATTTTATAAATATAATATAATATATCTCATTAAATAAACATATAACAGTATTATTATTTTGATATAATATATTAGAATATTTTGAAATTATTGCATATATTACTCAAAATGCTTAAATTCTTGTGCCTTCTCCTCCGTTGTTCCTCGTACATGGAATATTCTACCATACATTCTACGCAAGATCCAATCTTCGTATCGTTTTAATATTAAATTAAATAATCACTTAACTTAACTCTATATAATACCTTTGTATTCAGATATGATTTATTTATATATTATTAACTACAAATCTTAAAATCAACTCGTTTATTTTTCGTTATATTATGTTATACACACGTTATGTTATGTTAGATTATGCTATACACCAGTGAGGGCCTTCGCTATATTCGGTGTTTTAAATAAACCAATTCATTCATTTAATTTTTTATGTATATTTAATAAATTGCATATTATAAGACATTTAATTAAACATATTTTATATATAATTAGCGAGACGTTGTGAGACGCTGCTTCTTTAGCAGCTATATCTCGCCGCGACTCTGCATTAAAAAGGGTTAATTATAAAAACTTTAAACTTGATTTTCTCAGAATAATTATTTAGCATTTTGTATATCTCCAATTAGTGTAACTACTTATTCAATATTGAATGAATGTTTATTTATACACAAATATACATTATTGTGTAAAAAAAAATATAAAATAACAAAATACACAAAAAATATAAATCAGTTGAAAATAATAAAATTAATTTTTACGAATTAATAACAATATAATAAAATATATAATCAATAACAAAATATTTAATATTTTTTCGTCAAATTTTCACTATATATAGAATATGAACAATATAATTAAATATATATTTATAATAAGATTGTTCAAGAATTATAAAAAAAACTTTAATATTATAAGAGATCTACTCATTTTGAAAATATACTATTCCCTCTATTCATCTTTTACATGTAACTCATGAATAGTAACCGGTGCCCTTAAACAAATTATAAATGCAAAGATAATAAATTATTTTATCAATTAAATTATATATACTAATGTATATAAAAATAAATATATGTAATCAACTCTTGAATAGGTTCATAATTGAATTATATATGATAATACCAAATATTTTGCGAAGCAAAGATATAACACTCCCTATGCATGCAACGTAATTTAGTAATATCCCCAGCCGCTGCTAGCAGTAGTATCGAAATCACTGAAATAGATTTAGGTTCGGCTCTGTTTGCATACAACAATGTTTTCATTGCTCTATTAAATTACATGCAATATAAATTAACTTTTACTTACTAAATATATACTTATAGCATTTAAAACATAAATATCATATTTGTTTGTTATATATTAGTAATGAACACTTAGTTTTCATCATATAAATATTAATTTAAAGCATATTATTTAACATTTTAAAAGTGTATAGTTAAATACGAATTTACATTATAAACAACGCATAGTTCCTAAAAGTAACCCGCTATAGGTGGCAGCAGAGTATTTTGTATACAAATTCGAATCACACGATTTCGCGTAAGTGTTATATCTTTCCTTCGGAAAATCTTTGATAATACTTTGTACTACTTTAAATAATATTAATTTTCTAAGTAAATATGTTATAATTAATGTAAAAGGAATTCATATTATTTATTCCTTAAATAAGTTTATATAAAGTATATATTTATAATATATACAACCATTCAATTATATTTTATTATTTAAATATATTTAATAAATATTTTTTTAATAGGTATGGGATCTTCTAATGGAAAGTAAACCAATTGAAACCTACCATGTTCATGAATATTTACGTAGTAAATTGTGTGCGTTATATGAAAATGATTGTATATTTGATAAGTTTGAATGCTCGTGGAGTGGAAATGATAGGTATGTTATAATAATTTAATTTAACATAAAATAATATAATAATAATAATATAACTTAAATACTTTATTATAAATTTTTTAACTGAAATATAATTAATTTAATAGGCACATTATGACGGGTTCATACAATAATTTCTTCAGA
Organism: Osedax fenrisi; assembly: GCA_964019155.1. Classification (NCBI taxonomy): domain Eukaryota; kingdom Metazoa; phylum Annelida; class Polychaeta; order Sabellida; family Siboglinidae; genus Osedax; species Osedax fenrisi. Next base: position 75,964,784 of record OZ025239.1, read on the forward strand.
ATGTTTGATCGCCAGGCAAATAAAGAAGTTACATTGGAAACTTGCCGTGATAATATTAAACCTAAACAAGTTTTAAAACCTAGAAAAGTTTGTATTTCAATTCATTTACAAATATTATATACATATTTCATTTGATATTTAATAGGTATGCCTAGCTGGTAAACGAAAGAAAGATGAAATAAATGTAGATAGTTTGGATTATACGAGAAAGATACTTCATTCTGCTTGGCATCCGACAGCAAATGTGATTGCTGTAGCAGCAACTAACAATCTATACATCTTCCAATCAAAAGAAAAATCCACTGATTAGATCTTCATTATTCAATGTATATACAAGTCGTCGCAGATTAATGAACTGCTTATATTCATAATTTTCATGTGATATACAATGTACATATTTTGATACCTGTTCTCCCCATTTCTACTTGAATATATTTAAATATCAATTTTTGTATTCATCAATCGGAATGTGTACTTCATTGTATTTTTGATGAGGTAATGCCGATTAAATGTTCATATCTGCATCTGTATTCTATACAGATACAATTTTATAAATGAAATAAATTGAAAAATAATAATATATTTTATTTAATCATAATATAATAAAGCTTAGTGGTGATTTATATTCCATTTGCGAACACAGCAATCTTGACCAATTGACATAATAGTAGTATCATCAATCCATGTAACTCCATTTACTTGACTCATTGGGTGGGCAGCTATAACGGTTAAATAAATAGTTAGATTACACTACATTCAGAAGGTAAATCATGTGGCGATAATAATATAAACCCAACCAGGTGATATTCCATCTACAATTACTATATATACCAAATAAATGAGAATGTGTATGATTATATAAATATATTTATTTAAAACCTTTGATCTTGATAATATTTGATCTTTTCTCAACAGACCAAATTATCACATGAGTATCCAATGAGGCACTAGCAATATGTTTTGAATCTGGACTCCAGGCAAGAGATTTAATCTTGGCAGTGTGATGAGCCCATTCAGTTTTAGTGATTTGCTACAATGAACATGTATTACTACTTGTAGTTATTTGCAACAATTATTACCTCATAGTCTGGAAGAGAGAATAGACAAATCTTCTTTGCTTCATCACTTACTACAAGATATTCACCATTAGGAGAATATTTCACATCGGTGATTGCAGCTGTAACTTGAAGAGTACGTTCTTCAGTTAATACACCATTACAATTTGTATATATTCTTACTTTATCATCCTGATCATGTGAATAGTACATAAAATATGCTATTGAAGATAGTGTATTAATACTAACAGTACAACTCCCTACAGCTATACTATTCTCATTAATGCTGACACAGGATGGTTCGTATTTTACTTTTAATTCAGAAATAATAGCTTCTTCAGATATGCAAACAATCTACAATTTTGTAAATTATTTAATAATTAATTTCTAGATGTACTGTATTCAATATTATAACGTGGTTCATGCAGGCAACAAAGATATATTGGCCATCTGATGATGACGCTACACCTCTTGGCTGCGAGGGCATCTTTATATTGAGTCTGTAAATGGGTGGCATATTTATGTAATGAATAACGTAATGTTTTATATAGTGATGGTAACCTGCATGTCTTGTCAGTAATGGAAGAGAATATTACAGTATCATCCATCGAGCATGATATCAGATTATCACCATCGATAAACATACCTTGTACCTAAAATAGATGTAATTTAATAATTGATCTAGTAAATCATTAAATTATTATTACTTGATTAGAATGATATTTTCCTTGCATCATGTCATTGTCACCATTAGTTGTATCCCAGTAGCAGATGCTACCATCACTACTTCCTGTGAACAGAGTAGTTCCAACAGCTACTAAACTTGTGACCGGCTTATTATGACCCTACAAAATGAGTAGAGGTTAATAATAGTAAAAACAATAAATCTTGTTTTTATGTAACACTTTTTAAGATTTATTAAATTTAAAAGAAAATAAAATAATATGTAATGTTTATATAAATGAAGTTTAATGTAGTGAAAACTGTGTATTTATAATTGGATATCAAAATGTTAAATAAGTGTGTTCAAGTAGAAATCAATGTAAAGCAAAGCTATTGAATAAAATGTGATTTATATTTACACATATTATAATGTTGATTTACAATCATTAAGGACCGGCGTTTACATGTAAAAGATAGGGAAAAATAACTATTTTTAAACAGGTAATATCTTTTTTATTTATGATTGTTTTTTTTCTATTTTTTTTTAATTACCTAGATAATATTCATATCTAGTTATATAGGTACATCATGAAATAATAAATATATTATTAAATAAATAAAATTAATTATAATATTAAAATTATTTAACAATAAATTTATTACATTTTTTCAAATAATTATATTAATAGAGTATATCTACGTTAGCTTACATACCTATATAATAATAACCATATATTATGTATATACTCAGAACATTTGATAAAGATTCATAAAAGAATTCGAAAGTTATTATCATTTAAAAAAAAAACAGCAGAGATATAGGCATCGTAAGTTTTACTTACATTTTTATGATATAAATAAAAAATATTTTATTATATATATTAAATAATTCATGTGTTTTAATTAACTTATTAACACATTTATTTACGCATTATATTTTAGTATATTATAAACTAACATTATAATGAGATTTAGTGATTCTCATCATTCAACTACGTTTACTAGCAAGAGGCAAATACATGTTGACAGGTAGAAGAAACTAAACAAAATAATGATGCAATATTGAAAATCGCTAATAAATTGATAAAATATTATAAACATAATATTCTAAAGCAATATTATTACGAACATATTGAATAGGTGTATGATTAAACTTCGTATTTGAGGCACTTATGTTTAATTGTATATGATATATTATACATCTTTTAAAGATAATGAATTACATTTTAATATAAAAAAATGTACCTCAAAAAAAAAAGGACGCCGGCTCTTAATGTCACAATATCTACCTAGCCCCTATAAAGTATATATTACATTCACTTTGATACTATTTAAATAATGACTCTATAAATACTCTAATAAATACATCTACTTTTAATGAAGATCTATATTAAAAAGTATTCTAGATAATATTAATTACGAGGGGATCCTGTAGATGAGAAACAGTACATGTATTAAGATAGTACATATATTCTAGAACATATTTTTAAATAATCTAATAAGATTTGTGAAATATTGACGATATTTATTAACCATTATATACTAGACATATCTACACAGTTTTTTCTCAAGGCAATTATTGATATCTATTTTATAATTATACGAAATTCGAGTTTGAAATTAGCATATATTTTGTTTAACAAATTCTAACAATAACTAGCTATAAACATACATATACATAACTAGATATTCATATAAATAACTGTACTGAAGTTCTAGATATATAAAATAACTACTTATAGAAAAAATTAGTAAGATATAAAATAATTATTTTGAGAAAATATAGTCTATTTATTTCAGATATATTCATATTAGTATTAACTTATACAATAATAAAAGATAATGAATATATACATGTATATATATATATATATATATTTATATATATATATATAAATAACATATAAATGATGTACCAAATATTATATATTATAAAAAACATTGAATATTTGTGTAAATATCTACATACTCTTTAATATTGGATAATTGATATTTTGCTATAATAAAAAAACACACATAAACCTAAATTTTATAAAAAAATGTGAATATGAAAACGAAATATATCTCAATAACGATATCATATCATATGAAGTGCCTTATAGGGTGTTCACATCAATTCCGTTTTAAAAAACGTACGTGTAACTGCAACTTCAAATGATTCATTCACAGCAAATTTGAAGTAACAGATTTCTAAGTGTTCACATCAATTCCGTGTTTTTTAGTTTGTCATAAGGGTAGACATATATCGCCATCTATATTTAAATATGTGCAAATAAAATCAATTGTAACAAATATCATTGTGGGATATAGCTAAATTCAATGTACAAATAGTAATATTATATATTTCTTTAAATACACAAATACATAAATACTACATACATTATATTTATTAATTTAATATTTTTAACTAATATAACAAATACTATATTATTATATAATACATAAATCCTTATAATTATATCTAAACTTATGAAATATATATAATTTAAATAAATATTTAATAAATTATTGAAATATATATTATATATTACTATTGTATAGTTGATATATATTATTAAAATATATATATATATATATATATATATAGTTGTATACCATCTTATATAACCTTTTTATAATATATATATATATATATATATATATTTAATAAATAGTTATTCGATAAGTTATATGTAATAATAAACATTTGTTAATATACTTTATATATATATATATCAATATATATATATATATATAATATATATATATATATAAATATATATATATATATTTAATAAATAGTTATTCGATAAGTTATATGTAATAATATACTTTATATATATATCAATTGGAATCAATTGGAATTCTAGATGTTCTCTCTAATTCAGTGCGTTCATTCTAGCTGTTCTCTCTAATTCTGTGTGTTGTTACGTACAGAAAATAGGATTAATCCTATTTCAGAAAACGTTCAGAAAACGTGTAGTTCAACTTCAAATAAATAGGAATGTGACTCATAACTTCAAATTTGCTGTGAATGAATCATTTGAAGTTGCAGTTACACGTACGTTTTTTAAAACGGAATTGATGTGAACACCCTATTAGGGTTTAACTATGGCTGTGTTTACATGTAAATGATAGGCATAAAACGGGTATACTAACAATCTTATTTCAAAAGACTAATGATCCAAAAATTGATAATATTTTGTTACTATACATATCTAATATAAAAGCTACTAAATATGATTATAAGAGAATATATTGAATAATTAATTCAATAATTGTAAACAAAATAAAATATACTAATTTTGGTGTTATATTTACAACATTATGTTGTCAACATAATTATATGTGTACGGTTTATTCATAGTTACACGTATATATCATCACCTATATGTGTACTAACAATAACTGTGATAAATATATAACTATTCATGAAAAGGATTAGCTAAAATAATGATCTATACAAAATACAAACAAAAATTGTTAGCTATAAGCTTATAAAGTTTTACTTGTATTTTCTGGGTAATACATAATATGATCACTGTTTATTATATATAATATGCACATACAAAAATATAATTAAATAACAATATAATATCACCTAATACTAAAATATGTAATTATAATATAGATAACATGTAATTGGTAAATATAATATATAAAATATCATTAGTAGAATATTAGCATACTAATATCACTGTTTATAACAATATTATATCTAGGCAGATGACTACAATGCACATTTGATGCTGCACTAATAGTTACAGTTATAACACATACATCATTTAAAAGAAAATTAACTATATTTCATTATGATTATATTTACTTAAAAAATAATATAATATGATTATAGTGATACCTCGTCTTTATTTCGAACTAATGTCTCAAATTATAATTGTTAAATCGAGTAATATTTTATATTAAAAAAAATATAAATCTATTAACATTTCATTTGTGTATATATAAGAAATAATATTTTTCATATTAGAGTTAATAGTTTTAAATTGTAACTTTATTTATAAGCCTCAATTTGTTAGTATTATAATTTAGTTATTTATTTTACAAAGTCATCAAATTTATATGATAAATAGTAATTTCATAAATCATGTGAATTTATTTTTAATTTATTGTAACCTAAAACATTGGAAATATATTCTTTAGGTGAATAATGTTTAATAGGATGATATCAATAATAAAATGGCAGATTGTTAGTTATGTAAACAATAACAAAAACTATAGAAAATCTAATAATAATATTATGATTAGTAAAATTTGTATTTTTGTTGTTACAATTGAATAGAATATAGAAAACGTTAGTGATATTGTAATGTGCAGCCGATCATTAATATATTGACATGGTGTATCCATGATACAGACAGACACGCATGTATAGCATACCTTAATGATTCTGGTAGGTTTGGAGAAATCTTCAGGGTTCAGATAAGTGATGAACCCGGCCAGGGAAACCGAGAGAATGTCTTCACCCTGCCATAAACATCCGACTTGCATGTCCAGTATCTCCGTGCCAAAGCAGTATTCACTATTGATGAGTATCAGCTAATTAATCATAGCTATACTCTAGTAGAGCTAGTGATTTTACTGTTAATAGTTATTTATATATTATTGTAATAGCAGTTAAGTTTAACAATGTATTGTATTAATCATAATGTTAATTTATACATTAATTAAAGATATATAAATATATGACTGTAATATTAAAGATATGTGTATGTTATTATTGTAATGTTTTACACTATGTGATGAATTATCACTGTGTTTGTAAAGATAAAGTTAGTTAATCGGAATGATAGTGATATCAAATTATTACTCTGTGTTGGAGGTAAGAGAGTGATAGAGGGAGAGAGCGAGAGAGAGAGAGAAAATTAGAGTGAGAGTTTGAGAGAGAGAGTGACACCTTACTAGAGATCCATCCTCAACATTCCAAATCTTCGCAGTCTTATCAGCAGAAATAGTCAATATCTTCTTGCTATCAGGAGAGAAATGTACCTGTTCATTAGTGATATTCATGTATTACCACCACTACTGACTACACAATTATATATAAAGTGGCCGTCCTAATGTTTCAAGTAATTACAGTTATACATCGGTACATTACAATAAGTCTTAAAATATCTATGATATTTAATTGATTAAAAAGTAGAATTTATCAAATATTCTAATTAATAATTGAAAATAAAATTATTTGTAAATAACAAATATATTAAGCATAAATTAATTGATCAGATGTTGTATCAACATGTAAATATTAATTATAACTGTTCTCAATATAGTACATATGTATTTTATATTTTGAGCATTGAATTAGAATAATATTTGGTATACTATTTAAGTTATTTAAATGATATGTGTTCTATTGAAATAAATAACTTTGATATCTGGGACATGTAAAGTATCATTAATTAACATAGAATACATTAGTATATCAATTATATTGAAATGCAATATAGAGCATTGGAAATTTGCATAATAATCTCATTATTTTACATAATACAGTATTATTAAAAGTTGTATATTCTATGTATTATTTCAAATTGTAAATTATATATAGTGATTTCAGGAAATATGTGAATTTAAATGCAGTATATTATATTAGTAATAGTGTATCTCAGTAATCTAATAATATTGATGTTTTAAGCTAAATATAATAGATTCTAATAGTATCAATAATAATGGTATTGTTATAATTGATTTAAATATGTAAATACAATTTACTAAATAGTATTAGATATTAAAGATTACAATTATAATATTAATATCTATAGTTGTAATTAAGTATAGATATGGAGGTTAGCTATGGATGAAGACGACTAACTCCGTATATTCCACCCTTGTGGGCGGGGCTACCCAGCTCCTGTTGCTTCTCTCCTGTCTTACCGTCGTACACGATCGCCTACGTGTGGGGTGGGGGTTAACAGTGGGTAAGGGTGGGTTAACAGTGGGGGGCTAGCACTAACCTTCCCATCGGCTCCACCGGACACGAAGTGGTCTCCATTAGGAGAGTAGCGGATCGCGTTAACGAAACGTGTGTGGTCCTACATGTGTGTAGTGTTGAGTGTTGATAGGGATGAGGGGGTGGGGGGTTATATTAGCTAATAGGTATTCATATAATATTAAGTTCTGATCAAGCCCATACAACATGTTTAGTTATAATTTAATTTACATTTGAATAATGACTATATCTAATAGCAATGATATATATTTGGTAATCTAGTACATAACTACAATGAATATATGTACAGAAAAATAGTGAGTGAGAGAGAGAGATAGAGAGAGATAGAGAGAGAGAGAGATAAAGAGAGAGAGTGAGAGAGAGATAAAGAGAGATAGATAAAGAGAGAGAGAGATGGAGAGAGAGAGGGAGAGAGAGAGATAGAGAGATATATAGAGAACCTATCTTAACTATTAGAGCGTATTACTAGCATTATTATTCAATGTGGTATAAATAACACTATAGTATAATATAGTTATATAATAGTTATATATTGTAGTTTGAAGCTCTATATAGTTCTATAGCTCTATATATTCGATGTAAAGAAGTGTATAAGCAATTATATGTAGTGTATGGCACTTTGCGAGATGAGCTGCAGTCGAAACCTACTACTAAATACCTACTAAATTTTTAATTATTATTAAATATTTATATTGATAATTATGATAAATTTTAATGTACTAGAAATATATCTACACTAGAAATATACACTCTATACTCCAATCTACACTATATCTATACTAGAAATAATAGTTATATATATATAATACTACATAACAATATTCCTCATAATTGTAGTATTTAAATGTATTTTAATTGAAGATATCATACTATTTTATTGATCTTAAATACATTTATATATATAGATAGAAATCACAATATATAATATTTAGAACTATATAATATGACTAATATCCAATTAAAATCACTATGCTATTTTGTTAATTTATCGAGAATATTGCCATAACGTATATATAATTTACATGTATTGCTTAATGCACTATATGGATGATTACAACAGTAGGAGTGCAGTGGTACCTCTATACAGAACTGAAACTTGAAGGGAGGTCCATGAAAGAAGGCAACAGTGTTATCTTCACTAGCGGTGGCTACACGGAATGGGCGCTGTGGTCTCATTGCGGCCGCATTCAGGGACTTAGTTTGACCGCTGATCTCACCCACTGAGGTACCAGTATCTGCACTGAATACGTGACCCATCCTGCGGTAGTAGTGGTGGTGGCGGGGTGTTAATGGTAGTGGTGGTGGTGGTGGTAGTGGTGGCGGGGTGTTAGTTGTAGTGGTAGTGATGATGGTGGTAGTGGTGGTGGTGGTAGTAGTGGTGGTGGCGGGGTGTTAATGGTAGTGGTGGTAGTGGTGGTAGTGGTGGCGGGGTGTTAATGGTAGTGGTAGTAGTGGTGGTGGTTGTAGTGGTTGTGGTGGTGGTAGTCGGGGTGTCACAATAACAGTGGTTTTATAGAGGTCAAATAAAACACTTTACTTAGTTAAACTTATGACGATTATAAATCAGACATCAAGATTAAAACATTTTCTAGAAAACAGGTAGTCAAACTAAAACAGTTATATAAATGACAATAAATCTCTTTTTATATCTTATCAGAAATTAATAAAATAGAATATTATATTAACTAATATTATTGATTGCATAATAATATAGAGTGATAAGGCGGAGACACTTCAGGTGATTATTAGCAGTTGTTTGTAGAGAAAACACATTAGATATTAGCTGGTCGGGGTGGTAGCGGGTGTTTCTAGTGAAATGTGGCCTGAAGTATGCTCTCACCTTTATACCTATATCAAATGTATTTAACAAATGTATAAACAAATTAATTTAATATACACTAATAAATGCATAATATAAGTTCATATACAATTATTTTAGCTCTTCTATTGTATTATATAATAGTTGTATGATATTAAATAGTTAACCTATGCATAGAATGAGAAAAATATTATATAATTAATATTTCATGCACCGAGATATAGAATAAATATAAATAGTTTAAATATAAATAGAGAATTTTTATGATCTATGTTTTACTTGAACAGGGTAATCTAATAGTATTTCAAGAAAAGTGAATGACAGTTTGAAGTAAGCTATCTCGAGGACATGCTAACTTCTCACGTCCTTCACCGACAACAACGATACGCTGACTATCACCAGTGTAGTCAAGGTCATTGATACAGCCACCTAGTGGTTGAAACTGATTCTTTAGGATGTGTTCCTTCTGAGTGGTGTCCCAAATTCTAATCTTTCCGGAAACATCTATTCAAACATATTAACCATGAACACATGAAATAGAATAATGTATTTTTAGTAATTTATAATTAAATTTGAATCATAATTAGAAGTTAAGTTTTAGTGATAAACATTTATTAATTACATTTATAAAAAATGGATTAATTTTGTTAGGGTGTTAACAAAATAGAATATTAAATAATGCATTTTTGAATATATACTTATTAATGTTACTAATTAAAAAATAGTTATTTACAAAAAAGACATTGGGAAAGGGAGAAAGGGAGAGAGGCATACCTGCTGATGCGATATAGAAACCGCTGGGAGCATAACGGGCCACTGTTGTATTAACGGCATGTTCTGCGTATATCTCTGTGTCCGAGGGGTTCTGTGAGGTGTAGACAGCTTCTTAGTACTAGTATATCACTACTACCACTACTACTATTAGTACATGCTATTTGTAACAATATGATATACGGTACTGTCAAAATATTGGATAAAGTAGTTTATTATATCTACTAATTAATTAGGATGTATATAAACTATTGCATTAACTGAGGGTGTTTAATATGGCTAGCTATAACGAGAATTATAGACTTGAATGATCACAACCACTTTGAGACACAAAACATGTTAACTAAACCTTCATGCATTGCTACCTGGGTTAGAGAGTAACCTTTAGGTTTCTAATGTAGACATTCTTGCCATTGGTGTACAGGAAATTCTTGCCTTTAGGATCTCCGGATATGATTAGAGGTTTACCCCTTGTAGTCCTGGGAAGACTGCCGTAAGTGCTTTCTAAAGAGTAGGGGCAGTCTTAGTATAGTACTGTATACATACATGGTAGTAGTAGTAGTAGTAGTAGTAGTAGTAGTAGTAGTAGTAGTAGTGGTTGGTGGTAGTAGTAGTAGTAGTAGTAGTAGTAGTAGTGGTTGGTAGTAGTAGTAGTAGTAGTAGTAGTAGTAGTAGTAGTAGTAGTAGTAGTAGTAGTAGTAGTAGTAGTAGTAGTAGTAGTAACATAACATATATGTAGCAGCATATAGTTGAATAATATTCAATGAGTATTATGGGTCACATAAATATGTAATCAATATATTCCTATGATATTATACTATTCAATTATATTATTCTATTGTCAATTATAATAAATATAAATATATCTGTTTAATAGATTCTATTATAAAGTATGTATTTCTATAAAATTAACAAAAGATGATATACACTGTATCATACAGTATACTTTATATAATAGTAGAATTTTATCATTTGAAATCTATAAATAATATATATCAAGTACATATATATATATATATAGTGAAGGGGTTAAATATACTTTGCCCGCCTCACAATTTTGAGTGAGAGAAGCCAATACTCCCCACAGTATGGGGCCCATATCCCTATTCCGACAACCCTATATATATATATATATATATAGTATGTATGAGTATACAATTTACTATATAAACTATTAGAATCATCATATGATATAATAAACATGTCTGAGTTTTGTTATCACAATCTAGTACAATATAAATACACACCCTCCCTATGCTATGCTTTCCCTACTATTATTGTTTATATTCCATGTATCTAGCACATTCTTTTCTATAAATAGTCTTTTATTCGATAGTTATACGATATATATGCTACATCAATTAATTACATAACATATAAAACAATCACACTAAAAAGCAATATGGAATTTGTTGATTAACGTTTAGTGTAGTGAATGCATATGATATGTTAAATAAAGAGGCAGCCACACAGTATACACGCATACACTTATATTTAGAATGTATTAACATTCTGCATTGATTGATAAACAAGTATTGAGCAGCGCATATGACTCACTCTCTCTGACATCATACGGTGCGAGTCATCAACACAAACATGTGTAATCACGTGCTATGTGATGATCTAACATAGTTATGCAAGCAAGTATATATTGCTGGATATCGCTGACTATTGACTATTGATGATCGATTATAATCAATCATCAATAGTCAATAATTATTGATGATATACTCTAAATACAATATAACCTAATATACAATTTATCTAACCTATGAGAAGTAATAGATTAATGAACATTATCACGTAACTAATGTAAAGTAATTCATTAATTTTGAGAATTAATTAAAATATCTGTTCCATGTATATACATGGTAAACAAGAACATCATAACATCATTACAACTAGGCTCTTATATACAGAGTATATGTTTATATTGTAGGACATTTCTATTATATACAATGCACCCTTGATATAAAAAGTAGAAAGCCTATCTGCTTTACAATAATTATACCTCATAATCTAAAGATATCAATGTAGTCACATACACATACATATACACATACATATATACTAAATATATAATTATAATAAATATTGTATATAGGTAATATTGTACTTGGTGATTATGAATCTGAGAACATAACTTCGCAATGTGTTAGCGGTTAACTTGAGGTGAGTATAAATGTACGCTTTTTACAAAGATTCATTAATAAATAATAACGTTTGTTATCGTATTTTTACATTGTTTATTATTAGACTATATACTATTTATTCATACTTCTATTACAATCTTCGACTATGACATATGATTCATGTATATTCATTATATTTCACATATATATATATATATATATATATATATATATATATAATATATATTATATAAGTAGTTATTTCAATAATATACCTATTGATTTTCGTAGAGAGATTACACAATTATAACACAATTATGATAATATTTTTATGTCAGATTACACATATATTTATATACAAGCTTAATAACATGTCACTACTTATGTAATTATTATGAAACGGTGATAATAAAGTATTAGTTCACATACATTGTCATTTACATTAATATAATTGTGAAATAACAACAATATAGTTATTTATTATGATGTTCTTTACTTGAAATAAATATAAAGTTTATTAGACTGTATTAATAATGTATTCGTTAAATATGTATTCTTAATTTATGAGTTGTTATTAATAACTTATTAATCAATATATATTTATTTTATAATAAAAATCTGTTATCTAATCTAGTGTAATTTAATGACGTAGAATATTGATTAATGTGCATTTTTTTAATTTTAAAAAGATATCAATATATTATTATAAACGTTAGTACATCGCAACGACTGTAAGCCAATGGGAGACTACATACATTATATACGATACACGCATAATGTATAAGTAGTTCGATAATATAAACACTAGTTCCACCCATCTAATCATGTGACTTGCCGTCAATTTGATTAGGAACAGGCATCTCAAAATTGTTAAACAGCGAAAAACGTATATCTATTAATATTTTCATATATTTATTATGATTATTACTATTTAACACGTTTTATGGTTATTAGTTAAAAAATATATAACAAAACTATTGAAGGTACAGTGTTGTTATTGTAGGAATGAAGAAATTGTACATATAGTTTATGATATAATTATCAAATTATTACTGTACTAAGGTGACAATTTGAAATATGTGGTAAGAAAGCAATATAACGTTACACCTTTTTATAAGTATCTGATTAATAGCCATGAATATGTATAGATTATACTATATATTATCATATTATATTAAATATAATGTTTTTGGTTTGGGTTGAATTTTTATTCCTTACTGAGAATGCTAGTTTTAAATTGTTAAATTAAATAATTATTATAATATTACGCGTGTATACTCGTATAGAAATTTGAATAATGTTAATCATACTGATATTTGACCACAAATTATTATCATATATGTATATATATACAGCAAAATTTATAAAGTAATTCCGCTATTATTAGGTTTATTTGACAAATTCAAATTGACATGTAATATATAATGTATTATTTGTGGACTTATTTTCTAATACATTTAGTGTAACATTACCATAATTATATAGTATTATCATAATAATTATTCGTATCTAATACCAGAAATATAGAATGACCTCTCATAAGACACTATAGTCACTTTATAAAGTAATGATATTACTAATAATACAAGAAATATAATTATAATTGTAATTCTTAGGATTATCCTATTATATTATGTCGATGGTACAGGGATAAAATGCGACAGAGGGCTATAATTATTATAATAATATGATTATAATTATATTTCTAGTATTATTAGTAATATCATTACTTTAAAAAGTGACTAATATTAAATATGTCATATCTCTCTCTGAAAGGGCCTCTCTCACAAGAACTTCTTGTAGAAGGCACTGATTCAAATACCGGTAGTTACTATACTATCTACCTATACTACCGTAGTATATCAAGAACATTTTGAAGACGGGTACCGAAAATAAAATACGATATATTTTATAAAAAAAATATATAAATTAAATACATAATGATGGTTGGTCTTGAGCATAACATAAGTTAGTTTAGTCATTGAAATAAAGTGAAGGCACTGTATTGAACTTACAAATGATGCGGAAAATTAAATTATTTTATTAGAAATATAATTTTTGATAGATAAACTAATTATATTTAACTAACTCAATTCATAAGACATTACGCTTTTCTAATTTATTTAAATCAAATGAGAAATTACTCGTAACACTTATATTAACAGAAAGTAAATGTAATGAATATTTGAAATTAATTTTCAATAAAGAAATTAAAATCCTACACGGATATATAAATAATTTCCATATTTGGTAATTGGGCGTATATTTATATAATAACAATAACATAATAATAGATTATTTATTGATTATTAAATATAAATATAATTATATATATTTATTTATAATATATATATATATTTACAATATATAATTTAATTTAAAAGTTTCTATAGAATGTATTTATATGTATTAATTAGAATAATATTTATATAATTTTCAAATGAAATTTATATTTTGAAAATATTATAAAAAACTAAATATAGAGGACAGCACCAGTGAATATCACAACAACGATACGATGGCTGACGAAGCCGCTATTTCTCTTCAATATGAATATAAAGCGGTAAAAATTTATTATTTATATTTAAATTTAAAATATTTATTTAAAGAGTTACTTAATTAATTATTGTTTTAACTTGTGTAGATTAATTTGTTTTATTTAGATGTCTATTAGGTATTTGTTTATGAGCGATAATAATACGTATTTACTTTTTTAAATAGTAAATTACTCTAAAATAAAAATATATTGATATATATATATATATATATATATATTAAATATGCATTTAAATATATACAGAATTCGAATCTTGTATTACAAGCGGATAGATCTTTAATAGATCGACGGCCCCGTGATGAGGCAACTGGAGAGGTTTTATCCCTCAATCTTAATAATTTAACTTCTACAAGAATGGGAGATAAAGTTATTAGGAATAGACCACCAATGATGGATCAAAAAAAGATAAAGTATGTTATAAATATATATTATATTTAAATATTATAAATTATAATTTTAGTTTTTTATTATTATTTCATATCAAAATTGATAGTATTTTAATTAAATATGTTTTTGGTTCTATATCAACTAAATGCAAACATTTGTAAACAATAATAAACGTAGTTCAACTATAGAGGGCGCTAGTGATATCCAAATAATGTCGGTATAGGTACCTGGACGAAATCAGCACATTGAAACTTAAAAATGCGCACATTGAAAATTAAAAATGTTCATAAATATATATACATAAATATTAAATATTATCTGCACATACTTATATTATTAATTATGATAATATTATTGCCCATTATAATTAATCCGATTATTTTATACTATATATTTTAAACTAATACTTAAACTAATGATACAAGTTGTATTACAACTATTATAGTGACTATATAATACCTAATATATTGCATAAGTCATGTATATTTATAAACTATATGTTATCCATAGTCGTATAACTATCTAATATTAGTCTCAATATATACTAAAAAAATACTAGTGATATTCAATGTATAAAATATATATTGAGCTTATTACGTATGGACCATACGGTATGGTACGTACCATACCATAACCTCGGAATATATATTAAACATTTATAGTTAAATATAGAGTATATATCTCGTGTGTCGTATGTAAAACTTGTTTGTAATGATGAATATATACAATGTATAATCAAGTAAATATTAGAATTTTAGTAATATAAAAATGTGATGGAATAGAAATCGTCCCTTATAGTAGAACTATATGATTTTTGAATAATAACGTATTATAAAGGGAATAATATATATATAGTGACACATCACTATATTTTTTTCAGTGCGTAGATTTTAATATTTAATTTAATTTAAAAGTAAATTTGTAGATAAGCTATTAATATATACTTTTTTAATATAAATAAAAGTTACCTAGTATAGATATCGTTTTAATCTAATACATAATGATTTTGATAATATTTAAAGTTTATTATATTATATTATAAATTAGATTATTTCTGATTACTAACTAGTAGATATATCGTATACATTTTTATGTTCTACAAAATGTATAGCAACATTATTTTGTATATAAATTTATCTTTTTATTACTATTAATATAAAGTAATATTAAACATATGAGAAGTAATATATATATATATGCGTATTCGACAATAGTTCATTATACCGATACACTTACAGACGACGCAAGCGCGACGAATCTAAGAAGACAATGCTGAAACTACACGGTAGCACTCTTCTATCTGAAGGTATCGATGACATGGTCGGTATTCTGTACAGACCTAAGACGCAGGAGACCAGACAAACCTACGAAGTCATGCTGAGTTTTATACAGGCTGCTCTCGGAGATCAGGTTTATCCATCGAGAGACACCATATGTTATAGTAGTATATGAGTATATCTAATGCTGTACAATAAATAATGCTATAATTAATAATTCTACGAATAAATAATTTTATAAATGTTGTATTCGATGAGTAATTGGTTCACCTTCCAATGATCAGCCCAGAGATATTCTCTGCGGAGCCGCAGACGAAGTGTTGATTGCGCTGAAGTCTGACAATACGAGCGTTAAGAATCGTAAATTTGAGGTAGAACAACTGTTGGGACCCGTAGCTGATGAGAGATTCGCTCTGCTCACAAATCTCGGTAAGAAGATCACCGATTGGAGGGCCGATGAAATGGACATCGTCGAAACTAATGGTAATGTCATCACTTTCGTATTGATTATTATATATTATATGTATTGATTGGTTACTAGTAGTAACTTACTACTATTCACGTACGCTGTTAATCATGTTTCGCTAATGAAAACGAACACTTTCCAGATGAAATCACAGACGATCAATACGGAATTAACGTTCAATTCGAAGAATCCGATGATGACGTTAGTATGCCGTATCATTATTTGTATATATTGCTATATTGACATCTGTATGAACCCGTAGGATGAAGGAGATACATTTGGAGAGGTTAAAGACAACGTAGTGAAGCGAGGAGGAGAGGACGATGATGATGATGACGACGATGAAGATAATGAGATGGATGTAGATATCGATGATAATAACGGATCGGCTTTAAAATCTAAAGTTAGTAGATCAATTATGTGACGGTCAGGTTCACTGTGCTATCATATTTAAAAGATAGGATAAATAGACTATTTTTAAACCTCACATTTTAATATATTATATATTTTGTATAAATAGTTGTTCACATATACAATCCTAATATAATGAATCTAGTGAACTGAAATTACAGTCATTAAACTGATATGTTTAATGACATGTTTATGAATATAATTTAAAAAAAATATATTTATATTTATACACCTATATCAAATACACCTATAATTTATTCAAATGAATACAAATTTTGTATATTAAAATTCATATATATATATATATGTTTATAAGTGTCATTCTCATTTATGAGACAAAGATATAATGACAACTTTTTATTTTTATGATATCCATTAATATTTAAATTCAATACATTTATTATTATTATTATATATAAATAAAAATATATACTTTCAAACAAGTTAATGTTAGTTAGCATAAATATATAATTTGTTATACTAAAATAGAATATAGGAAAACAAATATATATAATTTATATGTTATAAAAAATCATAAATATATACAAATCTATATTACAAAAATATGTATAATAAAATGAAAATCAAAAGCTCAAAAATTCTATAATTGTTAACTTGCTTTTTCATTGAATGTAGCATAACGTATAGTGAAATCTACATTGTATAATGCAGTATATAAATAAGCAAAGATTACTGTTTACATTTTTTAATCTTTATCGAAATCCCTACATTTAATATTAACATTATTATTTCTACTACTAGGTATAATAAAACATTATATTTTAATGTTGTAAGATGTGTATATGAATTGATAGATAAATGATTAAAATAAATATTTAGAATATCATTTTCTTTTGAAGGTGAAATTCCTCCTTTTGGGATGTTTACCTGCTCCGTCATTATGATGGTTTCATGTAAATAGATACCTGGGTGCTCTAACGTTAGAAATAGATTTTTAAGTACTATTTGGCATATTTAATATTAATAAAAAAATATATAAAATATATTTTTTTATAATTTTTAAAGTAAATATTAAAAATTAAGATTTAGATTTTTACTATTCATAAATTAATATTATAAATTATAATATTTATTTTACAAATTTATAAAATAATATACATTCTTGCCATTTGTTAACTCTCAATGATTACAGCATGAAGAAGATGATGATGATGACGATGATTTAGATAAAGCGAAGGATAACCTTCAACCACGCGATATCGATGCCTACTGGCTTCAAAGGAAACTGAGAAGTTTCTATGAAGACCCTATGATGGCACAAACAAAAGCTCTGGAGGTCATGAACATTCTCAAGGTTTGCTTACATTGTTTTGGATTCAAATCTCAATCCATCTGCTAGAATTTCGACCAATCATCTGATCGAATCAATTATTATATCCGCTATTTTTATTGTATTCAATATATATATATGTAATTTCAATAAATTAATATTATTATTATTATTAATTTACTAATGATTTGATGATTAATTATGATTCGTGTGCCAGGATTCAATAGATGATCGTGAGGCTGAAAATAAACTTGTGGTTTTGTTGAGTTTCGACCAGTTCGATTTCATTAAACTACTGCGACAGAAGAGACAAATGAGTTAGTAGCAAAGTGACCACTGACCTCATTATCAACCACCTATACCTGTTCCCCTATCTCCTCCCTTACAGTTTACTACTGTACGATACTGACGCAAGCTCAGAACGAGAGTGACAGGGCCGTCATCGAGAAGGATATGCGTAAAGATAAGAGGTTTCGTAACTTACATTATCTCTCTGCGCGTGTCTAATATGCGCGCGTCCCTAACGCAGGTTGTATCGTATACTCATGCAACTCGAGAAGACCCATAAAGAAGTTGATAAAGTAACAGAGGAAAGATCTAGAACCACAGCCAATAGGAAGACTCGAGTCGATGAAACCGAGAAGATGGATCTAGAAGACATCAACGCCGCCAACACTGTAAGTCACCCCCCCCACTACCACACACACTCACACTCTCTCTCTTTACCGCAGGCTCTCGACTCGCAGAATATCATCGACCTAGAAGATTTGACCTTCCAACAGGGGTCACACTTGATGGCGAACAAGAGATGTCAACTGCCCGAAGGTAGTTATCGTAAACAGAGGAAATCTTACGAAGAGGTACACGTTCCCGCCCTGAAGCCTAAACCCTTTGATAGTAAGGAGGTTAGTGAGTCACCGATGTGTAGTAACAGTCGTAGTAACAACTCCTCCTTATGTTCAGGTATTAATACCAATAGAAGACCTGCCTAAGTATGCCCAGCCTGCTTTCGCTGGCTTCAAGACCCTCAACAGAATACAGTCTCGTCTCTGTAAAGCCTCTCTGAGTTCAGACGAGAACCTGCTGCTATGTGCCCCTACCGTAAGTCACCTACCCTTACCCCCACAACCCCCACAGCCCCCATAACCCCCTTACCCTCACAACCGCCATAACTAACACCCCACACACCTGTTTGTAGGGAGCCGGAAAGACTAACGTAGCTCTGATGGCTATGCTGCACGAGATCAGTAAACACATCAACAGCGACGGAACCATCAACGTAGACGACTTCAAGATCATCTACATCGCGCCCATGCGCTCCCTCGTACAGGAGATGGTCGGAAGTTTCCGGAAGAGATTGTCAACCTACGGAATACAGGTTTTAACACATTAACACATCTGCTGTTATCTGTCCTAACACTCTTCACTTGCTGACTAGGTTGATGAGTTGACAGGAGATCACCAGCTTAGCAAGGAACAAATAGAAGCCACACAGGTTATCATCTGTACCCCCGAGAAGTGGGATATCATCACCAGGAAGGGAGGCGAGAGAACCTACACACAATTAGTGCGGCTCATGATCTTTGTTAGTTACCACATATAGCCTATAGCCTGTGACATACGTGTTATACTCTACGCCACTATTATTCAGGATGAAATACACTTACTTCACGATGAACGTGGCCCTGTACTAGAAGCTCTGGTAGCAAGGTATACCTCTACTAACACACCTTCACCACCTTTACTCACACACACACTCTATACAGGACTATACGTAACATTGAGACCACCCAGGAAGATGTCCGTCTCGTAGGACTGTCTGCAACCCTTCCTAACTACGAAGACGTCGCGACCTTCCTTCGTGTTGACCCCTCCAAAGGACTGTTCTTTTTTGACAATAGATTCAGGCCATGTCCTCTGGAACAACAGTTCATTGGAATCACCGAGAAGAAGGCTTTAAAACGTTTCCAAACAATGAATGAAATTGTATACGATAAGGTAATCTCATTAATTTTATTAGATTTTTATCTAAAGTATATATATATATATTACGAAACTCCTCATCTCGTATATAATACTTGAATAATAATAGAATTTATAATTCACCAGTATTTATATTTTAAAATTGACCATTATTTTATAAATAAATTATTAAAAACTGTTATAAATAATAAACTATGAATAATTAATTTAAATATCAGAATATTGGCTTGATTGCAGCGTCTTGATATTATTGATTCTATTATTGTTATATTCTGTTAGGTAATGGAACATGCCGGGCGTAATCAACTCTTAGTGTTTGTGCACTCTCGTAAAGAAACTGCAAAGACTGCGAGAGCAGTTCGTGACCTCTGTCTAGAGAAGGACACGCTAGGACAATTCTTGAAGGAAGGTTCCGCTTCAACTGAAGTATTGAGGACCGAAGCAGAACAAGTCAAGGTCAGTATAATGACCTCTATACTTCTTGACCTCTATATTCATACCTTTATACTTCTTGACCTCGTTATATACTTATTATATCCATCACAGAATAATGATTTGAAAGATTTGCTTCCTTATGGATTTGCTATTCATCATGCCGGTATGACAAGGTTAGATTCGCTTGATATGATCATCAAATGTTGATGTATAGCAAGTGATTATCTCACAAACCAACACACCCACACACATACCCACACACACACACACACACACACACACACACATACAGAGTTGATCGTACCCTAGTAGAAGATTTGTTTGCAGACAGACATTTACAAGTATTAGTGTCAACATCTACCCTAGCTTGGGGAGTAAATCTTCCAGCTCACACCGTAATCATAAAGGGAACACAGGTGTATTCCCCGGAGAAAGGTCGTTGGGTTGAACTCGGAGCTTTAGACGTTCTACAGGTTTACACCTATTTAGTATAAACACTAGTTAATCATGCACACATCATTCAATCGTTAAAATACTAATAATTATATGTAAATATAAACGTTATAGTAAATTGAAACATTGAATTTCTTAATAAACAAAGATATATAACATTACATCGGCGCATTACTACAGATGTTGGGTCGTGCTGGTAGACCACAGTACGACACCAAGGGAGAGGGTATCCTGATAACCAATCACAGTGAGCTACAATACTACCTGTCACTGATGAATCAGCAACTACCCGTAGAGTCTCAGTTCATCTCTAAACTAGCTGATAATCTGAACGCGGAGATTGTTCTCGGAACTGTGCAGAACGCTAAGGATGCTGTTACCTGGCTAGGTTACTTCTTACCTTGTTCACACCTTGTTCATATCTTTCTAACAATGGTTTCTAACAATATGAAATTTGATGGAAGTTCTAAAAGAAAAAAATTATAAACTATTATATTATTAATTTTGTAAAATTTAAAGTCATTGAAAAAAATAATTATTCATAAAGTCACCTAGTTTATGAATTCTATAACAGTTATCCATGCAATCGTCTAGGTTACACCTACTTGTACATAAGAATGATGAGGAGTCCCCAACTATACGGGGTTCCAGTGGATTACGCGACCTCTGATGATAAGTATCTTGAAGGTCGTCGTAGTGACCTCATTCATACGGCTGCCGTGCTTCTTGATAAGAACAACATGATCAGATATGATAGGAAGTCTGGTAACTTCCAGGTTAGCCTGCGAACTGTTGTAATACAGAGCAAGCGAGTTCAAACCAATAAATACATGCACTCGGGGATATTGGGCCAGGTATCTGGGGCTGTTTCAAATTATTAATTTTTAGAACATTTAATAAATATCGGGCGAATAATTCGAAACAAAGTATAATTATAATTTGTGTTATTATTAAACATTTGGAAGAACTAATTTGAAACAGCTGATACCGGGGGCTGTATTGTTTGCTGGTAGCGGCCCTCTTAATGCTTTAAACATTGTGACTGTTGTTCACTTTATACTTGCGCTCACTGTTGATCAATACCCACCTCTAAATAGGTTACAGATCTAGGTCGTATAGCGTCTCACTACTACGTTACCCACGAGTCCGTAGCCACCTATAATCAACTGCTGAAACAAACCCTGTCCGAGATAGAACTATTCCGCGTGTTCTCTCTCTCCTCGGAGTTTAAACACATCACAGTCAGGGAGGTAAGTACACACACACACACACCACTGTGACATATTCACTACCGTACCCTACCTACCTCTCATCAGGAAGAGAAGATTGAACTAATGAAGTTACTGGAACGCGTTCCCATTCCGATTAAAGAAAGTATCGAAGAACCCAGCGCTAAAGTTAACGTACTATTACAGGTTTCTAGCTACGATGACCTCGTCTAGACGTTGACCTTTAACCCCCTGTCCTCTAACCCCGCAGTCCTACATCTCACAATTGAAACTGGACGGTTTCGCCCTAGTGTGCGACATGATCTTTGTAACGCAGTCTGCGGGCCGTTTGATGAGAGCTATTTACGAGATAGTTCTGTGTAGAGGATGGGCTCAACTCGCTGATAAGACCTTATCTCTCTGTAAGATGATCGATAGACGTATGTTAGTATCTCGTAGTGATGTGATCTTAGCTAGGTAGCTTGCCTGGTTCAATTGTTTAATGAAACATCTGATCATCTTCACATTGAATAATTCACTAGGTGGCAGTCTATGAATCCTTTACGTCAGTTCCGTAAAATACCCGATGAAGTAATCAAGAAACTTGAGAAGAAATCACTTTCTTGGGACAGGTTCTACGATCTGAGCCATAACGAGATTGGGGAGCTGATTCGCATGCCTAAGATGGGAAAAGCTATTCATAGGTTATATTTCTATCTACTTATCTGTCATTATCTGACCTTATCTCTTATTATCTGACCTATCATTAACATCGTTATCTCTGCCCATGTATTAGATACGTTCACCAGTTCCCGAGACTTGAGCTATCCGTACACATTCAGCCTATCACCAGGTCCACCCTTCGTATAGAGTTAACCATCACCCCTGATTTCCAATGGGAGAGTAAGATACATTCTAGATCTGAGGTTAGCCTAGCTTCTCTCTACCTAGCTTCTCTCTACCTAGCTTCCTTCATCTCATGCTAGCATCCATTTGATTTGTTATCATTGATGTTAAGGAAATACAAAATTTTCCAGATTTACATGTAAAAGATAATGAAAATGGCTATTTTTTAAAAACTAAACTTTTTAAATATGATTATTTTTTAAAATTTTGTTTGTATATATCAATAATACTTAGTTACATTATATTTTTAATTGATTATTTTGTATATATTTCTATAAAACTTTCATATATATATATATACATACATTTTTTAAGTATTTAAAAAAAAACACTTAAAAAAGTATATATAACTGGAATATTTTATAAAATACATTATAAAATACATTATAAATATACAAAATAATCACCTAAAAATATCATAAAATAATAGTTTATTGCCTTTTATAGCATCTGTTTATAGCGAACATCATTCGTACTCGTTGTAAACTAGTGCAATAAGCTACCACCCGACCCTTACCTACCACCGTACTACTGTTTCAGGCATTCTGGATATTTGTAGAAGACGTAGACGGAGAGACGATCCTACATCACGAGTATTTCTTGTTGAAGGAGAAGTTTGCTAAAGACGATCACACTGTTAAGTTCTTTGTGCCCGTGTATGAACCTTTGTCTCCTCAATACTTCATCAGGGTTGTCAGTGATAGATGGATTGGTTGGTGTTTCATCTAACGCAACAAATATATAGTCAACATTAATAGTTCAATATTCTCTCGATACTATTAAATATTATAGAAATTAACGATGAATATAGAAAAAAAATTATAAACGGTAATCATTTTTTTGCCATATACCTAATCGTATATATTGGATGTATATCTATATTCATATACTATGTACGTTAATGATTAACATGTATTCACGCAGCCAGTGAAACTACACTTCCTGTTAGCTTCCGTCATCTAATCTTACCGGAGAAATACCCTCCTCCAACTGAACTGCTTGATCTGCAACCTCTGCCTGTCACAGCTCTTCGTAATCCCAAGTACGAATCCATCTTTACCGGCAAATTTCCGTTCTTTAATCCGATTCAGACTCAAGGTTCAAACTTCTGTGCTATGTAATTATTATGAACTATTTATTGTTATTTCACAACTAAAGTTTAACTAGAAATACAAATACATGATATTTCAATAATTATACCATTATCTATTTTATATTTTCTTATGGATATCTTAATTAATAAGTTATTTATATTTATCTATTTTATATCAATATTTAATGTATATTTTATTTATTTATTTATAAGATTGTCTCATATAATATAGAATTATTTAAATGATTAAATTTAGAACAACATTATTTTAAATTCCAATATTTATAATATGTTACAACATTAATACACTATTAATACTCATTATATAAAGCTGCGTTCACATATAGCGACTTTGCTGCAAAGTCGCAGCAACTTTGCAGCAAAAATCACGACGAACAAAATCGCCAGGTGTGAACACCACGGCAAAATTTGCAGCAAAAAACATTCACATGCAAAATCGCAGCAACTTTGCAGCAAAATGAATAGCAAACATGTTTGCTATATGTGCAAAATTTTGTCCAAACGCAAAGACTTTTCTATAATTATTGATAAACAATAAATAAGCATTATTAAAAATTTCGGAAGAAATTAATAAAGTATCAAATATAATCTTGTTTTACGAGAGTCACATATGTTTATGGGATCCCGCGAATCGGGACTACTGTAATAAAATAATTAAAAACAAGCTGTTGCAGGAAATAGCACTGGATGTCTTTTATTTCTTTTTATATTAAAATATTCACTTAATAAATATTTTGTTATAATTTTTCTATTATTAATTTTATTATTATTATAATTTGAGTAATACTTATACTTATGAAATGCATTATAATTTAAAGAAAATTTAGATAAATTCATGTTATATTTAGACGACTATTATCTTTAAGTATAAACGTAACAAAGTATGTAAATCAAATTTTATAATAATAAAATAAATTTATAATTGAAATAATAAATAATTGTATTATCGCAAGTGTAACGTTCAAAGTTCAAAGTTCGACAAAATCGTAGACGAAAATCTTAGGACGAAAATGTTTGCTAGGTGTGAACACTCCGGCGAAATCGCTGCGATTTTGCTGAGTATTTTTCTGCAAAATAATATGCAAAATTCTGTCTCGACGATTTTGCAAGCAAAATCGCTATATGTGAACGCAGCTTTATACAACACTTTTTTGAATGTGTTGATCATTTAAAATCTGTATTACTTACCTCCCGCCCACCTACAATAAACAGTGTTCAACGCGCTGTACAATAGCGATGACAATGCTTTCATCGGAGCCCCTACCGGTTCCGGAAAGACTGCCTGTTCAGAGTTTGCTATCCTGCGCATGTTCAGCAACAACCCTGATGGACGTGCTGTTTACGTAGCAGCAAAGGACAGCCTCACTAATCTGGTACCTACCACTACTAATGTCTACCTTACCACTATTGTCTACCTTACCACTAATGTCTACCTTACCACTATTGTCTACCTTACCACTACTGTCTACCTTACCACTACTGTCTACCTTACCACTACTGTCTACCTTACCACTACTGTCTACCTTACCACCACTACTGTCTACCTTACCACTACTGTCTACCTTACCACCACTATTGTCTACCTTACCATGATAACCACCGTAACACACACGTTATAGATCTACGAGGAATGGTCTGTGCGGTTCAGTAAGCTCGACAAGAAGGTAGTGATGCTTACAGGAGAAACAGCCACCGATCTTAAGCTTATCTCTAAGGTAAGCCCTCCACTTCCGACAGCCATAGTGTTCAGTTAAGGGCATATTCATGGTCTCAAATTTTCTATACATTTTTTTATAATTTTAATTATTATAGTTCATTTATATTAATTTATATGTTATAAGATGTGAAAATTTCAAGTAAAAATATAAATTATAAATCTCATAAAATGATGTTTTATGAATCCAGCCATTCCTTTTATTTATTCAATAAATTTGTATTCAATAATTTCTAATAACTTTTATAACTATATATATTTGTATCAATAAATTACTTAATACTTTACCGATTTTTATATTTGAAAAACTAAATTATACCCAGTTTCAATAGTGCATTATATTATTAGTGTAGTGTCACATGTGTATACAAATTCATCCATTTTTATGTACAAATTTTAAATTTATAAAAATATTATTTCACTTCTATATATATGTATATATAACCAAGTGTATTCACTATAGCATACAGTATGTTTGTGCGTGAGTGTGTGTGTGTGTGTGTGTGTGTGTACAGTACAGTACAGTCGGCATGTGTATGCAATATATGCATTTATGTTTATATGTATAATATTTCTTATATATATAATATATAATATATTACATATGTTTATGTATTACATTATATTTTTACTGAAATATATTATGCAATATATATTTTTATATATATATATTGATGCAATTTGTTATTGTGCTCATTGACCCGTGACATATATCGAATTAAATCAAATTATATTGATAAAATTTAGATTCAATTGTCTATGTATAATAAAATTCATACTAGTACATGTATATAAAGTTGTATTTATCTTTCAATATTGAAAATATCTTTCCAGTTTTTTTTATGTAATACCTAATTTATAAATAACAATTTTGTTAGTTTAACTTTTTGAATATATATTTTATAAATATGTCTGCCAAGTATATATATATTATATATAATATATATATATATCAATTTTCATAAGAAAAATATTTTAAAAAAATGGCAATTTATATAACTAAATTACATAACATAATAATATTATATTTGACATTTTTGAACCTACAAAACTTACATATATATATAGATTATGTAGAAAAAATAATCTTAGCATTTTCCCAAGTAATTTGTAATTTATTCAAACTTAAACATATATACATATTGCCTATCTCTCATATACTATATTTGATACCCTAAACACCTCCTTAATACGATTATTGTTCATGTGCAGGGTAACATCATCATATCTACTGCTGAGAGATGGGATGTGTTGTCTAGGAGATGGAAACAACGTAAGAATGTACAGAATGTAGAGTTGTTCATCATCGATGAATTGCATCTGATTGGAGGATCTACCGGGGTTAGTACCGCCCCCCCCCCCTTATACCCCAGTAATGGTAGTAGTAGTAGTAGCAGGGTTGTTCGGTTAATTTGGTTTTTTAAATAAAATTATTGATAAAACTTCATTATATTGTTACTAATATTAAATGTATTCACATAGTATATTATAAATAATTATATATACAAAATAGCAGCAGCAGTAGTATTTGATTACCCAATAGCCTACCCCTCTCCTATACCCGCCTACCCCCCGCCCACCTACAGCCTGTCCTGGAGATCATATGCTCTAGAATGAGATATATAGCCTCTCAGATAGACAAGAAGATCCGCATCGTAGCGCTTTCCTCGTCCCTGAGCAACGCGCGAGACATCTCGCAATGGTTGGGCTGCACCCAGGCCGCGTTCTTCAACTTCCACCCCAACGTCAGACCCGTACCCCTCGAGGTGCACATCCAGGGCTTCAGCACCACCCACAACGCGTCTCGTCTGATCGCCATGGCTAAGCCCACCTACCACGCTATCTGCAAACACTCGCCTCGTAAGCCCGTTATCATCTACGTTCCGTCGAGGAAACAGGCTCGTCTCACCGCCATCGACCTGTTGACCTTCTGCGCCTCAGAGGTCATGACTGACAGGTTCCTTCACGTCGGTGCCGATGCCATGAAACCTTATCTCGAGAAGATTAAAGATAAGGTAAGTCAGCGATAGTGATCTTTACTGTAGGTATAGTGACAGTTAAATTAACTGAGTTAATTATTGATTACGATTAATTGTATGTATTATATTAGTATTTTCATCTTTTAATTGACGACTATGAGCGCTCTCACACATAGCTATAGATTAAAGAATGCTTTAGTGTGACTATGTTTCAATGATGAGACAGCCTAAATAGCCTATACCTATACCTATACCTATACATACAGACCCTCAAAGATACGCTGATCAATGGAGTGGCTTACCTTCACGAAGGACTGAACGACATAGAGAGTCTCACAGTACAACAATTGTTCCAAGCTGGAATAGTACAAGTTATCGTGGTGTCTAGAACCCTAGCTTGGTCCTTGACTATTTCATCTTATCTCGTTATCGTCATGGATACGCAGTACTACAATGGAAAGGTTTGTAATCATTGACCACACATTTGCATTGCTCAATATTATATTATTTTACTATTTGTAAATCTATATTTTGAGAATTAAATACACGCCTCTATATATAGTTAAAATAAAAATAATTTTATATATATTATTTAAAATGATGCATAAATTAAGTTTTTATGTGAAATATAATACATACAAGAATAATTTAAAAACGCCACTAAAACTGTTGATTATATGTGTCAAAAATATTTTATTAAAATTAGATTTAATATTTAATAAATATATATATTTTTGTATTATTATTATACTCATGATATATATTTTAATTATAAATAGAATGATGTATATTTTACATGTTTGAATAATATTATTTATGTATTCTATAATATTAGTTTTTTTTATAATATACTTTTATAATATACACTTGTAATTATTATAAAAATAGCCTTTTTATAATTTTTTCGTGTTTGAAAAAACTTAGATTTTATTATATATATTATTTGATAAAATATAAATATATCACTTTTAACAAAAATTTCCTAAATAGAAAATTGATAAAACATGTTTTCATTAAACAACATTACTTTTATTAAACAAATTTACTAATACTAACCTATCATCCTTCATCAGATACACTCCTATGAAGATTATGCTATATCCGATGTACTACAGATGGTAGGCCAAGCTAACAGACCTCTTATAGATGATGATAGTAAGTACACAATAAACACTACCAGACCACACCACCAGACTCTATAATCACATCCTCCTCTCACTCCTCTCTCTAGGTAAGGCAGTCATTCTTTGTCAGAACTCAAAGAAAGATTTCTTCAAAAAGTTTTTATACGAACCGCTTCCCGTCGAGGTAATTAATCCAGTGACCTATATATATTGACCCAGTTATATATATATTAACCTAGTGACCTAGTTATGTTTACCACGTGACTGCCCTACTTTCAGTCTCATCTGGATCACAATGTACACGATCATTTCAATGCCGAAGTCGTCACTAAAACCATTGAGAACAAACAAGATGCTGTGGATTACCTCACCTGGACTTTCCTGTACAGACGAATGACCCAGAATCCTAATTACTACAACCTTCAAGGTTTCTCTATCTAACGATCACCAATTATCGTAAGCTTTAATTCCTCATATCGCCACTAGGTGTTTCTCATCGACATTTGTCCGATCATATGTCTGAAATTGTGGAAAATACACTTAGCGATCTCTCTCACTCCAAGGTTCTGTCCTTCTGCCCTTCACTTATTACAGCATATTTACTCCTAGCTTATGATTTCAGTGTATTAATATCGAAGAAGACATGGATATTTCACCTTTGAACCTGGGCATGATCGCAGCATACTACTACATCAACTATACCACTATAGAATTGTTCAGCATGTCCTTGAGTAATAAGACCAAAATCAAAGGACTCATTGAAATTATTTCAAATGCAGCTGAATATGAATTGATTGACATACGCCACAAAGAAGATGGAATACTAAAGCAGGTTAGCATCGTATTACGATAATGTAACTTTAATATTTGGTTTGTCTGCAATAATTTTCTGTTATATTATTTAATACACTATTTATATATATATATTATAATATTAATATTTTAAATATTGCATTATGTACAAATAATGTATTCAATGTATTCAATAAACTACTTCTCAAGTAAACCCATCAGTAATTGAATGTAATGTATCAACGTATTCATGCAGTTGGCAAACAGACTTCCTAACAAGCTTGCGAATGCCAAGTACACTGATCCTCATATAAAGACTAACTTGCTTATACAAGCTCATCTGTCTCGGGTTCAACTGTCTCCTGAATTACAGTCTGACACAACTAAGATACTTACTAAGGTTTCAACACACACACACACACAATAGTGAATTATAATAGTAAAACATTTATACAAGCTAAAAATGTAT
This sequence comes from Osedax fenrisi, assembly GCA_964019155.1. Classification (NCBI taxonomy): domain Eukaryota; kingdom Metazoa; phylum Annelida; class Polychaeta; order Sabellida; family Siboglinidae; genus Osedax; species Osedax fenrisi. The sequence continues at coordinate 75,995,740 of OZ025239.1, forward strand.
ACATTTAATTACTTCATTATATTGGTGTTTATTGTAATTATATTATCTTAATATTAATCTTATTATATATTATATATATTATTTTATAATTTACTATTAATGTTGACAGTATTATATATTATTGACATGAATATGATAATTTTTTAAATACTATTACATTTTTTCAAATTAATAAAATGTAATATTTTGCGATGTAAATATTATAAATTAGAAATAATATTGTATTTTATTTGATTCATACCAACAATTCTCATATAAATATTATATTATATTAGCAATTTATAACTTTTATCATTAACTTTAAAGGGCAAAGTATCCTATATATATATATGTAAATATATAGAAAATTAGGTAGTTTATAAAAATATATTTCTTAAAGATTAGAACAAATATCTACCTACTTGTTCAACTGATGTATCTATGAACATTGTAGTCAATCCGTCTGATACAAGCCTGTGTAGATGTCCTCTCTTCTAACGGATGGCTGGTTCCGGCTCTTTCCGCTATGGAACTCGCTCAGATGGTCACGCAAGCCATGTGGGCTAAGGATTCCTACTTGAAACAGTTGCCTCACTTCTCTCCCACCATCATCAAAGCCTGTCAAGATAAGGTTACTACACGCGTGGACACACCCACACCCGCACATGTTCATAGCTTACCGTGTTCTTACCGTGCTAATAGAACATCGAGACTATCTTCGACGTGATGGAGATGGAGGACGGAGTAAGGAGCGACCTTCTAAAGCTCACAGACTCTGAGATGACTGACGTAGCCAAGTTCTCTAACCGTTATCCCAACATAGAGCTCACCTACGAAATATCCGACAAAGATAACATTCACATGTTAGTCGTAGTCGATCTAGGCGTCCTAGTTATATCATCATCATCGTTGTAATCATGCTAATCTTATCATCACCGTTGCTAATCTTATCATTACCGTTGCTAATCTTATCAATACCGTTGCTAATCTTATCATCTTGGTTGCTAGGGGTGATGCCGTCAACATTAGCGTAGTTTTGGAAAGGGAAGACGAGGTTTCTGGATCTGTGATTGCACCATTTTATCCCCAGGTTACTTACGTTGTTATATTACCAATGGAAATCTAGTGATAGTATTATATTGATAATAACTATGTTTAAAAAATCATTTTTAATTTATATAATATTTTTAACATTTCCCTTTTTATAAATATAATTAAATTTAGTAAATTCTTATGTATTTTATAATTTCATTTAGTTTTTTAGTTTTACCAAATTATATTTTAACTTTCTATGCAATATTTGTAATATTAATGTGTCAACTATGTATAACAGAATCGTGAAGAAGGCTGGTGGATTGTAATCGGTGAACCTAAATCCAATTCATTGATTTCTATCAAAAGACTGACTCTGCAACAAAAGGCTCGACTGAAACTGGACTTCACGGCTCCTAGCAACCCTGGTAAACATTCGTACGTACTGTACTTCATGAGTGACGCCTACATGGGCTGCGATCAAGAGTACAAGTTTTCAGTGGATGTCAAGGAAGCTCGTTCAGGAAGTGATTAATTCCATTTCAATATTTTTTTATTATCGTATATAGAATAAATTAATTAACTATAAATACTCTTTATTCGTGTATATCATTAATGGGTTCCAGCAGCCTGTAGATAAGATTACCATCATCATCAGAGCTTGTATCAGATGACAGGGTATCTTGTGAATCTGGTAATATATCATCTTCTTGTGATATCCTCTCTTCATTTGTGTGATTAGTAGTTATAATTATTTGAAGCATTTTAATCCAATAAATAAAAATCATCATCATTTCCTCATTGAAAATGAGGCTGAGAATGAATTTCCTGATTATTGAATATAATATACAGAACAATATTCAGAAGCTATAAGTAAGCTTATATTAGTATAACAAAAATATCATATATTGAATATATAATAATAATACAAAATAATAAGGCCGTAATACGAGAATAGTTGAATGCGGTGTTAGTAGGGATTTTACTCTAGAAATAATGTTCTTAGTATCTTGTTTATCAGTTTTAGTAAAATCTTACTCCAATTTCACAAAGTTCTTTTGACTCATCGATGAATTCTTAAGTTAGATTTATAAAAATTATAATATAAACTACAATATATTATAAATATGTATATATTGAATATTTAATTAATATATGAATACTATACAGAATATATATTTTTTAAATAAATATTATTTATAGATTAAAACATGTTATATATATAGTAATAGATATACATTTATACACTACACTTTCTTAATAAGTGATGTATATGTGATATAATAGTTATGTAGACAACTTCACATTTATAATATAGTAATACTATCTTATGTTTATTGTGCTGATTGTCATATACAGTAATACATAGAGAACCACTTCTAACTAGCAATATAATATCTTAATAATAGTATATATTAGTGATGTAAATGATGCTGAGCCTAGACTTTCATTAAAAAAACCGAGCCCGATCCGAGATGATACTCTTACAAAACATAATCCAGCTGAAATGATGCTTTTTTGAAGTTTCATTTTAAACATAATTGTTATATATTTATCCATATTTTTATTAATGTTTCCTATATTATGTGACATATTCAAAGACGTTATATATTAGCTATTTTGTTTATAATATACTCATCCTATCTCACTCTTATTTTTAAAATATTTTAAAATTACAAAATATAACTGTTCTCAATCTAAAATCAATATAATATAGTTTTATTTACAATGGAAAATATATCATATATATATATATAAATATCTATTTATTAATTGGTAGTAGCCAATGTAGTAGTAGGTGTTGTAACATCAGTTCAGTTATACTGATCGTATCGTCTATTGATCTTGGTAGTAATTTATATAATACGCGCATTGACGATCAAATTATTTTATTTAATGGCATTATTTAAGGGTGCAAGCGCGGGTTAAAATATGCATAATATTTTTTTTATTACGTATTATCATTGTTCAGTATCTTATCACATTATAAAATATTTTACAATAATGTTGAGTATTTCTATCAATATAAAGTGTTTTACGAGACCAATCGTATTAAAAATTATAGGAAATTGACAATAAATTTATAAATATATTTTGTATTTTATAAATTCGTGTCTATATAATATTATATTACGATTTATTAGTAAATGTTTTTAATTTAAAAATGTCGATGTTAAATTCAGCATTGATTATAATTATAGATAAAATAGCATAAAATAAATAAACAAATCATGTGTGTATATAACTAAATATCATTGGTTGAAAAGAGACGCTTTCAACGGAAAATGTTTAAATACATTCTTTGTGTAATTGCATTCAATACGATACTATGTACTTTTACGTTTATACTTACTTTATTTACTACCATATTATTAACTATATACAACAACATAACATGGTGGTAGTTGTGTAAGTGTAAGAACCCTAAGAACATAAAATGGAGCCACACACTATTTTCTTTTCCCAACCCTAATTTGACTGGACCGCACATAGAGAAACTGAAGTCGACCGATTCAAGAGGCATGTCGACGTCATGTTGACAGACAGACAACCGAAAAGAGTTCAGTAATGACACCAGCAAACTCGACTATATTATATTCACCTTAGGAACAAGGTGAGCAGCGTTCTACTACAGCCGTACGTGGGAAACAAAGACACATTTGTCTCATTTGTTGATAGACCTCAGAAATAGCTTGGCATGCCACAACAAACCCACTTGAATACCATATCACAACACCCGTGACGCCATCACCCACAACAGCCGTCACCCACGGAACCCGTAATACCCTCACAACGCATGTATTGCCATCCCCATGGCCACCTCCAACATGTTATCCAAACATTGTTATTGATTTTGTCTATAAACTATTTTATGGAAAAATCTTATGTAATATGTTTACCGCTTCGCTACGCATGTCGCGTGCTTCATGTCACTTCTGCAATCTAAACCGTTACCACGGTACCGGGCACTTACAAATAAATCTGAACCACACTAAAGCTGCTTATTCATTTTACACAACAATATAACACTATGCCTCGACCTAGAAAACGTACAAAATCCATAATTGGAAATCAACATGGTTCAAGAACTAAGGTAAATATGATAACAAAGAATATCAATATATTTAAATTGTATTATGAAAACTAAACTATATAGAATTTTAAAATAATTTTTCACGAAAATGTCATGAATAATTTTACGAAATGATGTATAATAATATATAATATACAAACTATACTAAGTATACATAATATACATAATATATATATATATAAGTTATATTATATTATGTAATAATTTAAAATTAATTTTCCTAATAAACAATACTTTTGTACTTGTAATAAATTCCTAATTATGATAATAATTGTACAACAACAAATACATAATATTTATTAATTTATATATATATATATATATATTTAATAATTTTTATAAATTTATTTAGATATCCGAATTGGTGGAATCCTAAAGTGCATCTACGACGACATCTTTTGAGAACAAGATGATGAACAATTCAGATGATTCTGGTGATGATATTTCCGATGGTACATTACCATTTACCTCTGTAATTATACCCCTCAATATACTATACTTACTGTTTTCCATGGCAGTATGTAAATACTGTGGAAAAGATTCCATTCGAGCAGTTGCCTTGAAGAATGAGGGTCCAGTAACAAATATGCTAGTTTCCTGTGATGGTTGTGAGAAGAGTGTTCAGTTCTGGATAGGAGAAGGCATCACACCTGACAATAGTTCCGAATCTACCTTCATATCGTTTGCTCTGAATAGACAAGCTGTCAGGGGTTCCGTTCCGAGTCTGCTGCACACTATTCAGGTGTTTCACAGCTGTTGGCATCGTTGTATCTGCCTAACATGCATCAAAGTACGTACCGAGATCACTTGAAATTTATTGCTCAATCTTTGAACGAAGTTAGTTGTAATTTCGATATCATTATAAAATATGATTACTTTATACAACTTTATATTACATTTATTTATTTTAGAGTTGTGGCGAAAGCTGTTAATTATATTCGAGTGATGTCTAGGTCAGATATCCAAGAGATAACGGTCTCATTTGATGCTGCCTGACTAACGCGTGGGTTTTCAAGCCTATACTGTGTTGGAACCGTAATCGAATAGGAAAGTGGTCTTGTCATAGATTTTGAAGTTCTTTCACTCTTCTGTCATGTAAGTTATATCTAAATATAAACATTTGTGCATTATTATATAAAAAATTATACTTTCTAGACATGTTCTAAAAATATATTTACTAAAGTGAAGCGAGAAAATTGGAACGAAGCTCATAAACTAAACTGTATGATAAATCACAAAGGTTCTTCCAGATCAACGGAGGTTATTATTATAAAATGAATTATAATTATTATATTACACTATCTCACTTATATTATAATATCATACATAGACAGAAATCGCTCGACGACTCTGAAGCCGCTCGGAATAAAAGTACAACTTTCGATACACAATGTCTGATGGATCTGATGGAGATTCGAAAGCTTTCAACGCAGTAAATGGCCTACCGTATCCTGGCGAGAAGGAGGAGTGCGTGAATCATGTTACCAAGAGACTCGGAACAGCACGTGTCAACCCTGCCTTAGGTGGATATGGCGGTGGTAAACTCATGGAAGGCTACCATCGAGGCTTTGAAGCGTTATTATGGCAATGCGGTAGGTCTCATTTATTATTTTCAAGGTTATGATATCTTATCATGCATTCAAATGTTGTTTAGATCCGCGATAATGCTGGTAACTTAGTGAAAAATAAAGAGGCAAGGCTGTACCGGCATCTTACTATCACGGCATTTCTACAGACGAGGATCACGTGTGTGTGTGATTACTGTTCATCGCAATGGTGTTTCTACAAGAAATGGCAAAAAGAGGGTAATATTTGTATCCATTTTAATACAATTTATGATATAGGTAATATATTTATAGGAGGATCGGATGAGCCGACACGACATGAATATTGGTACTCCGATTTCTAAAGGGCTAGCATCATCCGTCAATGAGGTATATGTTAGGTTGAGTACAGATGAGCTGCTTGCTGTCAACAGGCATGTACTTCAAACAACAATGAGTGTCTTCACCATATGATTTGGAACACGTGTTCTAAGGTATATTCTATTTATTCATATTTAGTATAATCTAAAATATAGCCTACAATTATAGAATACATTCTCGGGTAGAGCGTTGAGGCGGTTTCATCTATTGCCATTCAGCGTTACAACTTTGGTTCGAAGCGATCACTTCATATTATCAATGATAATATGAATATTATAACGAAGCCGTCCGAGCTTCGACCTTCGTCTGATCAAGATAAAGTCCGGTTTATTTCTGCCCAAAATCTGCAAACAAGATCTTCACATGCATCTCGATTAGCTAGGATTGTTCTATCATGTGGTAGTGCTGATTATTCAGCTGGTAACTTTTAGTCTATTTTATGTATATTTATTTGTATTATGTATTTTTATATTATTCTTAAGAATAGGTAATTACCTCATTGTTATATATGTGTATATGTGCATTATTATTATTATATGCATATATTTCTGATTATCTTTTTTATATATTTATATTTTTAATAATAAATTATATCTATAACTATAATTTCAGTACTATATAATAGTCCCAATTATGTCTTTATTATATATATATAAATTTACCATTATATATTCCTTGTTTATATTCAATAATTCATATTAGTATATTTATACATATTTTCTGTGATTATTTATTTTATAAAACTTTGAATGCCATTTTCTCCAGTTTTTACTTTTTGTACTTAGTAAGCATACATAAAAGCCTACTACTTCTTTGATTATTAATATTTTTATCTAAAATTTGTAATGTAAATAAATAACAAGTAATACTATATTAGTATTGACAGGATAGTGTATTATAATTTATATTTTTTAAATAAATTATAATAAACTTCACATTTTTAATAAAAAAATATAAAATATATTTCAACTATTTTAAACAATTTTTTTTACATAATTTCAAATAAATTATATTTATGAAAAGTCAATACTTTTATGCAGTAGAATAATATCTATTAAATAAAAGAAAAATTACTTCATTATCTTTATTAGTTTAGTATCCTTAGCATTTTAGCTATAGCTAGAATTAACATGGTAAGCCCGAACCCGCGCTTGCACCCTTAACTGATAAACAGGTAAATTAATTAAAAGTATGTTACAATAGTCCAATATAGGATTTTAATTAGCAATTTACATGTATTAATAGTTACTGTTTTTCTTATAATTCTAATATTATGCAATTGATAGTTGGCTGATTTGACTTTTGCGTTTATGAACATATTAAGAATCTTATCAATTGACACTCTGAGATTGTTTTCCTTATCTGTATTGTGTATTATTCATTGTAATGAAATTATTTTCATTTTATATACAAAATAATAATTCTGGTAACTTACACTGAAACTATATTGATTTTATGAAAACTGAGACTATAGTCTCTATAGTGTTATAACACTTAAATGATGCATTTAATAAGTATGAGTTAATAGAAATGCATTTTATAGGGTCCGAGACTGCATCGACGGTTTAGTTAACCCATTCTGAGACTTAAACGATGCTTTTGACATTGAGACTGCATCGATGCTTTAGGTATTGAGACTGAGACTGCATCGATGCTTTAGGTTACTGATACTGAGACTGCATCGATGCTTTAGATTTGAACATAATTTACATCACTAGTATATATGTGTATTTGTTGTTTAAGGGGATGTCCCAGTGTTCAAAATGATAAAAAAAAATTATTTTGTATTTATTTTTTATTCCATAATATTAATAAATGTAGTATGTTTTAGTATCTGTATAAATATCAGCTGCGATTTCAATCTAGAAATGCCATAAAATTGATTTCTAAATTGTTATATTATCAATAGATATGTATACTTTCAACTTTCAAATGCTGTTTTCTCAGAATAATTATTTCGCGCTAGGTATGTGTGTATAAACTTAGGTATAACAAAAACTAGTATATGTATTCTACTAATTTGTATTGAATTATATAAATAACATATATATGAATACTATTACAGGCGTAATTTTCTAAATTTGTATATGTATAGTTGAAAAAAATAACAATTTCTATAGAAATTCCATAAATTAAAAAATAAAAATGTGTGCATATATATATATATGTTATATATTATATATTATAAAAATTACGTCCTGTAATAGTATGTGTATACATTTAATGAATAGAATATAACAACAATTAGCTCAATTCAATGAATAGAAATCTGCGCGCCTAGTTTTGCGTAGACCCATTATTTGCTATCTCTATACATAGAGAGGCGGGCGTCGTGTGCCATCCCCTTAAGTTTTAGTAAGATTTAGTTATAAAATGATGAATTAATACAAATATATTATATTTCTGATTATTTAATAGTTCCGATTCAAATTGATTAATTTTATATCTACAATATCAATTCAAAAAGAACTTATAATATATAAAATAAATGTATTGGTAATTTAATTTAAAATGATGTTTATATTGAAGAATTATTAAAAATTATGTTTATGTGAAATATAGGATATTTGTAAAAATACTTATAAAAATAATTAATATAATAAGATTAGCTCAGACTATATGTGCAATAATGTATTAAACAAATATTTGATTTCACCATTTATAAATCTCATATATTATTTTACTCACATCTAATTAAATTAGGTTTAATTAAACATTTCATGTACGTCGTATATTATTTCGCAATATTTAATGTAGAAATAATAAAATTATTTCAAAAAACATTCGTCCGGTAAATCCCCCTAGGAGATGGTCATGACCACTTGACCACTTCGTGTATACACCCAGTAAACCAAATTAGAAAATGATTTTCGTAAATTTTGCGGACACATTATTGCAAACTTTGAAATTAAATTTCAATTATTTACGTACATTTTTCGAAAATCATTTGCAAACTTGACATATAATTTTCAGAATTTAATAAATATTTAGTCAACAATCACCACAACATATTTGCAAATCAAAAATAAATTATCCGGAGAATATAATATAAATAAAAGATATTGTTATATATAACACTAGAATAAATATATTAATATATAAAATAAATATTTTTTACTTCATCGAATAAATCAAAAATTAGTTTAAATGAATAAACAGTGGTTTATTAATTGGTGTTTGCTGACCTATCCTCCATTATTTTTGATTGAATAATGATGTTAGATATAAAATATGTAAATCAATATAAAAATTAATTTTAAAATAGAAACATTTTATCTATTTTATATTTATTTCATTAATCATAAATAAATAATAGAAAGTAGGTATTAAAATATATTTAATACAATTTATCTGCAATCAAATTTATATTTTAAATTTTAATTAAATCTATTAATAATATTACTATATTAATTAATATATATTAATATAGAATTTGCAAACTTCGTGTTTTATTTTCAAAAAAATTACAAACTTTACGTTTTATTTGCAAATGATTTTCGTATTATTTGCATAAATTATTTGCAAATATTTTGCAAACTTCGTGTTTTATTTTCAACATTTTTACAAACTTTAATTTTCCAATTATTTTCAATAAAACGGAAACTTTGTGTTTTATTTTCAAAAATTTTACAAACTTTGCATTTGATTTGCAAATTATTTTCGTAACTTATTTTTAAAAATGTTGCGTACTTTAAAAAATTATTTACAATAATTTTCAATATTCGAAAATAAATTACAAACATTTTCAAACAAATTTCAAATGTTGGTTCTTTAGGATTAGATATATAATATTCAAACCAATATATAGTTTATATATATATATATATATAAATTATATATATAATATATATATAAATACAATAAATTAAAATTACATGTTTTATAAATGTATTATTTTTTATTGTTATTCATTATTTTATCTATACATTATTATGTAATTAAATATAACTGATCTGTTTCCTCTTTACAAGGAATTATGTACGTTATATTTTGATTAGTCTTAAATTGTACTGTCTTCTTGGTATCAGAATCGAATGATTTCTGAAGAACTCCTTTAGAATCTCTCCATCGCAGCCTACCCTGGACACCTTTCACCTCTTTTCCGTAATCTACAACAATTTTTTTCGATTGAAGGTAGCACTTCCCCAGAGTGTTAAAATTGAGCCCAGAGTAGGCTACATATTCGTCGATTGCACCTTGAGATCTAGTCCTGCGGGGCGAATGAGATGCATCCATCGAATCAACCTGCTGTGTGATTATATATAGTAAATATACTACTACTACTACTACTACTACTACTACTACTACTACTACTACTACTACTACTACTACTACTACTACTACTACTACTCACTTAATATTTTTTTAAATATAAAAAAATATAACAAAATATATTTTAAAAATTAAAAAAAAATGTTTACAAATATTTCCGAAAGGTCGTCGGAAATACTTGTAGTGGGATACCCCCTTAACAGATTTTCGTGACTTCCTCCGGTTCTCGAGTTAGATCCACATATATACACACATATATAATTAAATTAACTTTATTTTATAGAGATATATATATATATATATATAGAAATAAAGTAGATAGTATCTACTAAATACATAGGTTTACTTAGTACCCTTTAGTGTAAATCAGTTTAAATCGCAGAAATAAATTAAAATATGTGTGATAAATATTCATATACACTGTTAAAAATTATGGTTTTATAGAATAATATTTACTGCAGAAAACCATCGAAAGGGTATTTAAGAAAAAATATTTATTTAAAACCATATAAATTGTATTCTGAAAATTATTAATATATGGAATTCATTAAATAATGATATAATAAAATCTATATCTATTTCATCTTTTAAAAATAAAATAAACAAAATCTGTTTTGACAAACAACTTTTTTTTAACAGAAATTTATAATTGTATATTGATTTATGTTTAATTTTGTATCTCAATTATTGAATTATCTCTTTATTTCTTTCATTATTTCGGGTTTTTTTTTTAAATGTGTTTTTTTATAGAAAATATGGGTTTTTATATATATATTTAAAATATATTATAATATAAAATTAATAATTCATTATTATTACAGATAAAGTGGAAAGTATTATTTTATTTTTGTTTGTTCTGTATAATATGTTTGTTTTATATATATGTTGTATATATCTTTCAAATGTATTATATTACTAAAATACAATATTAATCATTTTCTAATATTTCAGATTATAGTAATAAGTATTATATTGTTTGTTTCGTAATATTATTGGTATGTTTTGTTATTAACTGTTTTTGTATAGGTATATTGGTTTATTTTATTTGTAACGTTATTCTGTTTGTATATATATATATATATATATATATGTTTCAAATTTATTATACAATTAAAATATAAAATTAATAAAGTACTACCAACTATTATTACAGATTTTGGTAAGTATTACATTATTTGTTTGTTTCATTCAAGTATTGGTTTAATTGATTTTTAACATGTTCTGTTTATAATATATTTAAAATTTAAAATTTAAATATTAAACTATATAACTAATAATGTATTACTAAAACAGGGTACAAAGATAAGAAGAATTCTATAAAGTTAAAGTAGAAATTGAATATTTCGATGCCACTTAAAAAATAATGTATTTTATTTCTATTTTCGATTATTTTTACGCTATCTTTTATTTCTATTTTTATCATTTTTCGTTTATTTTTACTATATGATTTAGTTCTACTTTCGATTGTTTTTCGTTTATTTTTACGGTAACTGTAAAACGTTTTAATTTCTTTAATTTTTAATTTTGTATTATTCTTTGTTTATTTCTATAACATATGTTATCGTTAGCAAATATTTATACTTTATACTTTCGATTATATTTTCGGCTATGTATTTGCTTAAATAAATTATCAATCAATCAATAATAATAATAATAATAATAATAATAATAATATTAATATAATAAATAATATATTATAAACTTATGTTACACGACTTAAGTTCAACTTGAGTTCATAAATTAAGTTCAACTTAAATTATTGATGTAAGTATTATTATTTAGTTTATATAATGTTTTTATTATAGAAAGAATAAAATATTATACCTTTTAATTATTTTTAAATATTGATTTAATTTTTATATATGAAAATTAATTAATAATTATTATTTTAAATTAATATTTAAGTAAATATACTGTTTTTAATAAATAAAATATTATTTTAAAAACTAAAATTATGTAAGTAATCCTATGTATGTTACTACATTATCGTAATATAATTCAGGTGACTCATGAACTACAATTATAATCATAATTATATTGATAATACAAATGGAAATCATGTTGAACTAAATGCCCAATATTGAATATATAGCAATTGCATATTGATTAAATTTTGTATTAAATATTAAAATGATTTTATTGAATTTAAGTTTTAAATCTAACTTAAATGAAATTATATAATATATTATAATATATAAGTTAATATTTTGCTACGATACTACGCTAAGATACTAATATTTATTTTACATATAAACTTATGTTCAACTAACATCAACAACTTAAGTTATTGATGTAAGTTGAATGCTGGGATATTATTAATTTCTACTGTGGAAAATCCTCTAAATGGTATTCTTAATTTCTACTGTGGAAAACCCTCTAAATGGTATTCTTAAATCCGATAATAGAAAATCATTAATATGGTATTCTAAAAATGTCACTGCATAAAACCATCAAAAGGGTTCTATTATAATCACACATTAAATACCCTTTATTTTACTGCAGAAAACCATTTACTTATTACAGTGTAGAGTGATAAATAGTATTACCAATATAACAATTAATTTGATTTGTTGAAAATGAAACCTGGTTTCGCCATCTATTCTAATAATAGCAGCATAATAGCCCCATAATATACTTTTAAAATTAATAGCAGCATAATATTAGCATAATAGACTTTAAATAGCAGCATAACAGCAGCATAATTGCATGACAAATTAATAGAAGCATAATATACATTTAATAGCAGCATAATGGCACAATGTAAACATGTGAGGCTATAACATATGATGTTATGCTGCTATTATGCGGCTATTACTGTTTGCTGGGTAGATCTACTAATATATTAGTATACGGTACCTAATAGGTACCTAATACTATCAAAGGTAATACAAATTATTATTAAAAAGTTAAAATAAAATTGATGACGTATAATATCTTATTTTATATAATTGTACTATAACTTTATTAATTAATGTAACAATGTAGGAATAAAACAATGTAACCTAATAACATATATGTTTTGTGTTTAAACAAAATATAAAATTATAAATTTTAGTTATTTTTAACTTTGATACATTTTTTAATTTTGTAACTTTGAACTATTTATTCCTAACTCTAAATAGTTTTACAGGTATAATAATAAAATGTATCAAATATAATATCTTATTTTATATAATTATATTATGATATTATTAATGTAACGATGTAATAACATATAATATATGATATGTTATGTTTTGTGTTTAGAATAAATATAAAATTATAAATTTGAATTATTTTTAAAATTGCTTACTAATATATAAATTAATTAACTCTAAATAGTTTGATAGTTTTACATTAGATTTTATTACCTAAATGAGCATAATTTATAAATATTATATTATGCATATAATATAATATTTAAAAACATGCACATAATCTATAAATTATGCATATTACTAAACATATGGACGATATGATAAATATTATTACAAATATAAATTATCATTCAATGAATGATTCATATAAGTCAATAGTTACATTAGTCGTTAATTTTGATGGTGATAAATAATATATATGTAATAAATTATTACTAATAACACTAATATATTTTAATAATTATACTAACTCGTTAAATCACTGAGAGTTTTAATTATCCGCTGTTTGTTAACAGTATTTCAATAATCATAAACACCGTTAGATTTTAAATAAAAATTACATTGCCATGGTACCTATATATATTTCCTGGAATAATAATATATCAAAGATAATAAATAAATAAAATAATTACTATTTTTAATAAAAAGGGAAAAGGGAAAAACGAATGAATTAGGGGAAAGATGGGTAATGTGGCCATGCGGGTAATGTGGCCACTTGGCGTATCTCATAAACTATAAGTCCAATCAAACAAAAATATATACATGAAATATGCGCATTAGTAAGCATTATTCAAATAAGTAAAAATAATTTGTATATCTATTAATAAAAAAAAATGATGTAAAAAATACAAAAAAATCGATTTACTTTAAAAAAAATTGAAATAAAAGTTTAGTAAAACATTTATTAAATCACTAATATATAATATAAATTGAAAATTAATGTTGGGTGTTAAAGAACTATTTAATTTTAACAAAGTGTATAAGCAATTTATTTTAGTAAGTAATATTCATTATTATATAGGGTAAATAGCGTGATACCTCGAATCGGGTAAGTTGGCCACCTTTTAGAGGGTAATGTGGCCACTTCAATATGATGTAAGCCAATCATATGATCAGCCATATGATTTAAGCCAATCATGTGATCAGAAATAAATATTTTTATATTTTTATAAAATTGCGTGCGTCATTATATGAAAACGTTGATAGAATCAACATCTACTATATCCTAACCATACAAATATATTCAATCATACATATTATAATCGTGGTATAAACTTTTAAATTTAATTTAGTATATTTATCATCTATTAACACAATTATAAAGAAATATATATATATATATATTTATATTATTTATTACATATATATTATATTATTTAATATATATATATATATATATATATATATATATATATATATATATGATATATGTGTATAAAACTGTACGTATACATATGTTTATACATATATGTTTATATATATAGTTGTAGTAGTGAGTAAAGTAATTGTAGTACGTGTACATTATTAAGTATATAGTATAGTATTAATTATATATAATCAGGGAGCCTCCCTGATATAATATAATACATAAATATATATATATGTATTATATTATATTATATTTATATATATATTATATTATATATACTTACTACTATACTATATATTAATACGTTACACGTACTACAAAATATATGTTTAAATATAAATACATAGGTACTGAATAACAATTATGATATGACAACCTATATAGACAAACATATATATATATATATATATGTATACAACATATGCGTATAAACTTATTTATACATAAAGTTTTATTTGTATTTGTATATATGTATATGTATTATACTAATATATTTATCATGAGATATATTAAACTAGATTTAAAAATAAATAAATCATTTTCATGTTAATACATTATATAATACATTTTACTTTCGATATTGATTTTCTAAAGAATTTAATAAACTTAATTTAATTTTATGTATGTAATTTAACTGTGATTTATAAATTTCAGTTATACTTGTTTATTGGCTTATTTGTATATTACATTTCACTTTTTTTACTTCATATTATGTAATTATAAAAATAATTTGTATTAATGTTGATATGATATTATTTTAATATATGTTGGTGTAATATATTTAATATATGTATAAAATTATATATATATATATATATATATATATATATAAATGGTTCTATATATTATGGTATATATATTATATATATATATATATATATAAATATATATATATACAAATGGTTCTATATATGGTTACGGGTCATAACCGGATCGTAGGATCGTATATGAGGCGTGCGTCGAAAGAACGCAGCGTGTTTATTCATATCAGTGACAAATTAAAGCTATATCTAATAATAGATATACATAGATATATCTAATATTACTATACTTTGATATTATCTATAGATAAAATTAAATACATATATACGCTGTACTGTTATTATTACGTATACGGTTACCGTATTACGGTATACTTACCATACGTATATAGTATATACTATATATATATATATATATATATATATATATATATAAATATATATATATATATAATATAGTATATAATATAGTATATAACATATATAATATATAATATAGTATATAACATATATAATATATAATATAGTATATAAGTTATATAATATAACACATATATATATATATAATACACATATATTATATATATACTATATTATATATTATATATGACATATAATATGTTATATACTATATTATATTTATATTTATATATATATATATATATATATATATATGTATTATATTATATAACTTATATTATATATTATATATGTTATATACTATATTATATTTATATATATATATATATATAAATATAATATAATATAAATATAATATAGTATATAACATATATAATATAGTATATAAGTTATATAATATAACACATATATATATATACATATAAACATATACATATATATATATATATATATACTGTATTATATATTATATATGTTATATACTATATTATATTTATATATATATATATATATATATATGTTATTCATTTTAATTTTATTGATAACTATAATATATATATATATAATTATATTATATATATATATATACTATTTATATAAATATATATTTATTATTTCATTTGAATTGATTTTAATTAGTTTGAATTGTTTTTTATTAATTCATTACTTTTAATATAATTGTATTACTTAATTTGAATTGATTTTAATTAATTTGAATTGATTTTTATTAATTCATTTGAAATTAATTCATTTCATTATATAATTAAATCTAGTATGATTCTTCACTGATATGAATATAGGCGCAGTGTACTTTACACACACGCCTCATATTTAGATCCTGCGATCCGGTTATGACCCTCCCCCTATATATATATATATATATATATATATAGAAATTAGATAATATAAATTAGTTATCTTTCTTATTCTTCTACTATTTTATCTAAGTATTATATCGCCATATTGTTATGACATACAGTCATTTACTGCTGAAATTACTTTTTCCATATTAATAACATAATAATTAAGTTTAATGGTATACTAGTATATAGCCTATTAATGAATATAGTAATTTATAAAGTTAAAATAAAAAGCATTAATTTATCACAATTGCGTGTGTTTTGTAAATTTTACTTGATGTGATATCATTGGACTAAACTTGATATAAAGTATCGCCATCTAGTGGATTAATTCCACATTTTCAGGTGGCCATATTACCCGCATTAGGTAGCAACCTTACCCTACATGGAGGGTAATGTGGCCACCTTAATCATTTCAATTAGATATTCTAAAATGAAAAACTGATTCGGCAGTCCTCTTGCATATCATAAGATGTATCTATATTGAACACATTATCGTATTAGATCTAATATTTATAAAGTTATTCAACATTATCTAAAAGTGGCCACATTACCCATCTTTCCCCTATATCATTTTATCGTAATATAATATGATTTAAATTAAGCTATATTTATAATAACATTTAAATGCTACATTGGTTATAGGGGACGGAAGGGTATTATGGCCGATTTTTGTATTACCTTACAAGAAACAAAATATATCATACTAATATTGGATATTATGATCCAATAAGTTGTATATACAATTACAATATGTTGTTCTAAATAATGGCTATCAATATTTACTCATTTAATTATTTGTATTCAAGTCATTTGATTTTTATTAAAAAGCAAATTTTCCGTATAAATAGAGATAAAATACACTAGTGCGGGTATTATGGTCGATAGTTCCGAAATAGCCACTAGGATCGCGTCATGTATTCAAATACGCACTATTTTTATAATTAAAAAATAAAATACATTTGATCAGATATCAAGATACACACGCACTTTTATAGTAATTATATTTATAAGTAATCGTTATCCCATTTAGTTTTACTTATATTCAGCTACAAATTTATATTTTAATTAATTAGTTTAATATGTCTTACATTATTAATTCAAATGTAAGTCGATTAATTTGAACGAAATGGCAAATAAAAATTGTATTGAACATCGATTCAATATTGAAAATGAAATGGCAGGAATAGATTGGTTACGGGGCTTCAGGAATAGATATCATTGTCTCACTCTCAGAACTCCGGAACAAACATCAGGTAATATATTTTAATATATATATAGTATTGTATTTGATTATGTGATATGAAATATTAATAAAGTGCCATACTTATAATTTGTACCATTATTGTAGTATACGTGACAATTAGTATACTAATCGTAATATACTATATATATACAATATATATATAGTATATAAATATAAAATTTAAAATGTGTACTATAAAAATATATGGAATTAAATTATTTAACTATATAAAGATATATATATATATATATATAACTATATATAAACCTATATAGTTATGTATGGAATTAAATCGTTTAAATAGGATGACAATCTTATGCATATAATTATATATTATTAATAATATTATTAATAATTAATAATATTATAATTATTCATTAATAATTAATTTAAACTGTTATTAATAAATATGTTATTTTATAATAATTATCCAATATTATACTGAGAAAAAGAAATACATCATATATATATATATATATATATATAACTGCATATGTGGCTCAGTTAGCTAATGCGTCATACACACAAGCAGTATACTATAGGACATGGATACGAGCCGCATCCGGACCATAAAAATAGGTCTTAAAATATTATTTAGAAGTGATATTATATAATTGTGTATAAATAAATGATCGGCTCTCATTAAAACCATGGATGACTTAACATGAGAGGGGCTTCGAAGGGACATTAGAGCCATATAATATATATTATATATGGCATATATAATATATGATATATATAGGCTATATAAGATAGCTATAAATGTAAATGGATGAAAGGACTCCACAAAATAAAAATAACAATAACAATAACAATATATATATATATATATATATATATACATATATATATATATGTATATACTATATACTATATATGTATATACTATATACTATATATGTATATAGCTATATAATATAATACATAGTATATATGTTATTAATTCTATATACATATATGTATATATATATATATATATATATATACATTTTCATAATAAATATATTCCAGAGAATTTGTTTAATTTAATATAATATGTTTTTATAATTGAAAACATATCAAACTATAATTACACATTAATAAAA
This sequence comes from Osedax fenrisi, assembly GCA_964019155.1. Lineage (NCBI taxonomy): Eukaryota > Metazoa > Annelida > Polychaeta > Sabellida > Siboglinidae > Osedax > Osedax fenrisi. Next base: position 76,014,920 of record OZ025239.1, read on the forward strand.
CTGGAATTACTTATATATAATAATGTATACATAAATATATTATTTATTTTATATCAATATAAAATAATAATGTAATATATATATATATAATATAAGTAATACAATTGTTGTTTGTCAATTTTCATATAACCCTCTTAATCCCAAAAGGCATTAATCGCCCATTATTTTTATAATGTGTGTTTTTTTTATAATTTTTTAATGTGTATTTATAGTTTTATATTTTTTCAATTATAAATTATAGAATAAATATGTGGGAGGATCATATGATCTAAATATGAATCAAATATGAGGGTAAATTACATTGCTATATATTTATATGCATACCAGTGAAGAATTATACTAGATATTACAACAAAATTAAATTAAATTCAAATGACATAAATTAATTTCAAATGAATTAATAAAAATCAATTCAAATTACATAAAAACAATTCAGGGTAAATTACACTGATATATATTTATATGCATATCAGTGAGAAGAATTATACTAGATATTACAACAAAATTAAATTAAATTCAAATGAAATAAATTAATTTCAAATTAATTAATAAAAATCAATTCAAATTACATAAAAACAACTCAAATAGAATAATAAAATTAAATTCAAATGAAATAAAATCAATTAATAAAAATCAATTCAAATTAATTAAATCCACATAAAATAATTAATAAATATATTTATATAATATAAAGTAGTATATTATAACTATTACATAATTTTCCATATAAGTTAATTTTATAAGGATTATAAGGATTTTGTAAATTGTAATATTGATATTATACATGCATGTATGTATCTATATGCAATGCATATTATGAATACATGCATATATAAATTGTAATATATTATATATATATATAGATTATATATATGTATATCATTATATATCATTTACATATATATATATATATATATATATATATATATATATATACTATATATACTATATATACTATATATAGTATATAATATATACATATATATATATATCATTTTAAAAACAAAATTATAATAAATTATTCATTAAATTAGTCTATTATACATGTTGACATATATGATTTATTAATAACAATATAATTTTTATCGGATTTTTATAGTATTCTTTAAATATAAATTAATATATTAACTAATTTTCTAGTATCTATTTAAACATATATTAATATATAATTTTTTCAATATTAATAATAAGATTAAAAAACTAGATTTATTTTAAAATGTTATTAAAATATGTACTATATAGTATATAGTATATACTATATACTATATTCATTTTTTATATTTAAATCAATATGCAATTAAATATATTTCCATATAATATGGAATTATACATTTATTCCATAGAAAAATATTTAGTTGTATATTTATTTGAATGAAAATATGAGTATTTACTAAATACTATTGGGTAAAACATTAAATTATATAATTAAATGCTAGCCTGACATATCTTTATTGTATATATATTTATATATATAAATATATATATATACAGTAAAACCTCTCTATAAGAAACCTCTTTATAAGAAAAACCTCTTTATAAGAAAATTGTTCACACATTTGGTTGGAATTCAACCTTTTCCACATTAAAAAACCTCTTTATAAGAAAATATAAGAAAAACCTCTATAAGAAACTTATTGTATACAAAATAATTACATATAAATATAAGTATCGTATATTGATTATTAACAATTATAGAAATATCTTATATAATAATTAATTTCTATAATTTGTATCTTTAAAATAATATTATATTACATAAATAGCTAGAAATGAATTAAAATGAATTAATAATTGTTATTGTATATCACTAAATTTATTAAAAAAATTTAATAAATGTTATTATATCCTTAAATGTATTGATCTGGGTATTGTTGATTCAATTTATTATATTATACAATTAATTATTAAATAATAGATTATTATAATATTCATTATATAATATTCATCAATGATGATTCATAATTTATAATTTCTAATATAAATCTAATAAAATATCATTATGTATTTACATGTCTAAGCGCAAACAATACAGTATACATTTAAAACAGTATACAAAATAAATATACTATATATATAACCTATAGATATGCATTTTCAATTATAAATTAATTCTTAAAATCATTGGAAAAGTAAAAACCTCTCTATAAGAAAACCTCTCTATAAGAACAAAAGTACTGAAAAAAAATAGTTTCTTATAGAGAGGTTTTACTGTATATATATATATATATATATATATATATATATATATATATATAACTCTAAATAGCATGTATAGTAACAATGTTTTAATAATGATATTATATACAGATTACGTGCAAGGATTGCCCAACGTTCTGATAATGGTATACTGGCTACAAATGAAACACACAATCATGTGATTTTGGTTTGTATTTATATATATATATATATATATATTAAAATATTATTTGTTATTGATATAAAAATATAAATAATATATTTTTCTATACATTATTATATATAAGTATAGGCCTTAATGTCATTAATGTGTAATTAATGTGTAATTATAGTTTAATATTTTTTCAATTAGAAAAACATATGTTATTAATTAAATTAAACAAATGCACTAAAATATATGTATTATAACATGCATATATATGTATATAGTATATACTATACTACTACAATAGCCTATATATTATAAGCTTTAAATATTTTTGATATGGAAAAAACCTTAATTAAAGTATTAAATATAATAATTATTGTTAAATCAATATACACATATATTATGTATATTTATTTAACAATATATTATTCTATAGAATAAAAAACAATATTTTAATAATTTGTATATATATATAAAGTGAATTTATAAATATATAATATAAGTATAATAATAATGAAATTATATACAGATTAATCTGTCCGGAATTCCGTTCAAGATATTGCCCACGTTCTGATAATGGTATACTGCAAAGATTTTCCGAAGGATGCTTCGCAAAATCTTTGTATACTGGTTACAAATGAAATTCCCCCCTCGTGATTTTGGTTTTTATTTATATAAGTTATATAATATAACATACATTTGTATATACATTTATTTATATTATAATGATTATATACCGCCTATAGGCAGCCTATATAACTATAGTTATAGTATTTAAATGTTTTACGGTTAGATTCACCATCTTCTTAGGTTCACAGACTTTATTCATAAATATATTTGATATTATATTTTACAATATACTATATATAGTATATTTTATATACTATAATAATGAAATTGTATTATTAACTTATATGTTAATGATATATACAAGGCAACTATATATATATATATATATATATATATGTATATATATATATGTATATATATACATGTATATATTATAAATATAATAATAATTAAATTTTCCATAGATAGCCTACTTTAAAGTTTGGTTACTGGTGAAGTTGCAGGCCCCTCTCGTAAATATGGTTTTTATTTATATATTTTATATGTATAAGTTATACAGTATAACATATTAACATTGCACATATTTATACATTAATATATAATAATTGAATATATACATTTAATTAAAATCATTAGTAACATTTTGATATTTTATATATAATAATAATTTATTATAAACGGATTTATAATTATATTAATTATACACAATATATAATTTGCATTATTCTCAAATTAATAATTTAGTCAACGTGCTTTAATCGAATCTTACTTTATCGAGTAGTAAAATCGGTATATTACTATACTATATATTTTAAACTAATCAGCTATAGATGATATACATATATGATATCTGTATATATATATATATATATATATATATATATATCAATTTATAAACTTACAATATTAATTAATATTATAGGAAAAATACAACCTTAGGAAAAAGAAAGGGCTATACCGCAATAATTACATCATCTCCATATAAACAACATTTGGTGCAGACACTGGCAAAAAAGAAATGTGTGAGAAAGAATTTATCAAAATCAATTAAGAAAATAATAATAATAAAAAATATATATAATTTCATAATATGCGATGAAATTATAAACGATGATATATATATATATATTAATATATACAGTGTTATTCATGTACACATTGGTGTTATGATTTATGTGTTGATATTATCAACTTGATATCATCGATATAAATAATATCGATTTCTTTCTTTATATCGATGCTTGAGATAGATACATTTAAAATATGCGCTATATGCATATAAATTAATAAAGTATATACATTTTATTTTCTATTTCATTATATATCTTGTGAATATAATATATTATTATTTATGTAATTAACCATATACCTTAATTAAATTAAGCAATTATCATTTATATAATATCGTGAGATAATATTATTGTATTAAAATATCTGGGTTATAGTTTATTGTATTGAGATAATTATCTATAACTTTAATTATATTAAAATTTAATTTAAAATTATATATTTATATACTTTTTAAATGCTTTTTAAATAATTTTTTAAACTAAATAAAACCCTATCCATGTTATAAACATTATTGAAATATCATAATACATATAGGATTTCACTAAATAAATGTGAAGTGTATAATTTATAAACATATTCATAGATTTATAAATAATATTATAACATTCCAGAATCGTAAATTATTATACAAATATGGTTATTTTTTTTAAACAAATCCATTTAACTTTTAATAAGTTATATCATATTATAAAAAGATATATAAATGTTAGATTTGAAAAATCCAACATTATTTTAAAATATCTGAATTAATTATAGTTTATATAAAGATAATATAATTTATTAAATTATTTAACATCATTTTATATTTATTTCTAGTGAATATTTATGAATATATATATAAATATATTTATAAATATATATTACATATCATTAATTTAAAATTTAGAATAATTTAATAACACCAAGGCATTGCTAGTCTTAAATTTAACTACTTACAAAATATAGTTTTTATATAGATTATTAAATATAAATATAAAAATATATTGTTATACTTTTAACATACATATCATTATTTTATTGTTTAATAAATTAAATAAAAATAACTAATTTAAACATTTATATTAGGATTCTTAACAATACTATTAATAAGGGTAATTAGTAATACTATCATTAATATTTATATATATATATATAATAAAATATATGGTTTATTATCGTGTTATCAATATTGATAGGTAGGAATTATGATGTCGATATATAAATATGATTTACTAAATGGGGATATATAAAATATACTATATATTATAAACCAATTATTTTATAAACTAATAGGTAATATATATTTATAATACCTATATATATATGATTTTAACTATTATGTACATAGTGTGTTTATTTTTACAATCTAAATATAGTCTATAATGTATTAACATATACTATATATAGTAGGATAGTATAGATATATTATAAAGTATATACACAAGTGTATATATATATTTATATGTATATATATAGATTTATATATATACACTTATAATACTGATACATTGTATATTATGATATTTGTTGTGGTATAATGTACATTTTACATGTATTTAAATAGGAACATATAACCATATGGTCATGAAAAGGACATATGTTCTTGATATAACTACTATCATGGTATATTGAAAATAATTAATATTTAGGCAGCGCGTTTTATATCGACAACCGCAATCATATCATAAAAATATTTCAGTGATGTTATAAAGAATTTATCTAAATATACTATTTTTATGATACGCTTACACATTGAAATTATCTCGATGCTGATTGGTTATTAATCGGCCATAATACCCACCATGCATCGGCCACAATAGCCGCATCGCACTCGTTGGTTTAAATAACAGATTACTATGTCATTATGTTATTATTGAATATTGTTATAAATGTAATCTGATATATTATTTATTACCTTAACTGAATATATTAAAAATACATAATTTTATTCAATAACTTGCCTATAAAATAAGGTAAACCTTACGTTTTTTTTCGATAAAAATTACGATTATTTGATTTTTTTCTCTAAGCGAAAATCAATAATTAATATTGATATAAATAAAAAATGATGTACACTATCATTCTTAGAATTCAATTATCTACATTTTTCGTATATATCATTTTTGATAACTATAATGGTTCTTGAAATATCGTTATCGGCCACAATACCCGCATCGGTCACAATACCCTTCCGTCCCCTACTATTATTAAAACCTAGTGAATCAATATAACATTTGTTCATATACAATATTATTGATCTATTTTTAAATTAATTTAATACCTAACTTATATTGTTTTATTGATGCTAATATATAATACACTAATAAAAAATAAGATCTATAAATTATAGACTATAATAATACAATTGGTAGTTAATACCTGGTAAATCTGGTAGTTAATACCTACTATTTATCAATTCAGTAATTTGTTCATAATAATTTAGTTTATTTAATGATAATTTGTGTTAAAACTAGTGGCGACCCCATAGATTGCGATTTTATTATTTACATCATATGTATTAATATATATATATAGGTTAATTAATTAATAGTTAATTAACCTATAGTTAATTAATTTAATTGACAACATTGTTAATATAATAACATATACAATCACTTAATTGTGTACACAATAATTGTCTATGTATTTATAATAAAATATTGTATATATACATTTTAAATGTTGCATCCCCACTAGTTAGTAGGTATACGATAGGCTACTTAATAGGTATTTAATGCTTTATAATTAATTATATTCTGATTATTATATTTGATTTACTTTATACCTATAGGTATAGGTATAGGTATACCCCTATAGGGGAGAGTACTCGAATGTGGACCACTTTATAATACGGCTTATGATTAGCATAAATAAAAAGTTAAAATATACCTTTTAATATAAATAATAATAATATCTATAATGTTTGCAAACAAATTTTTAATTTTTGTAAATTATAACAATTTTATTTAATATTAAGTTTTTCAACTAATTTCTTACTAATCAATATAAATATATAAATTAATTTATTTTATATAATTATGTTTTATTATATTTAAATTTTAATATATTACGATATTCGATTAACTTTACTATAATAATCAATACATTTTAAAATTAATTATATTTTAATATTTTAATAATTAGTATTATTATAATTATTATTATAATACTAATTAAAAACATAGCAATGTAGGTACCTACCATTATGGTCGACCACTTCAGTTTTCATAAATTTTTATTGACAATTTCTCGATATTATACCTATACATTCTTTGCGTGATTATACACTGTTAAAAATAATGGTTTTCTAGACTGCTATTTACTGCAGAAAACCATCTAAATGGTATTTTAAAAAAATATTTATTTAAAACCCTCTAAATGGTATTCTGTGAAACCGACTGTATAAAACCCTCTAAATGGTATTCTAAATTTCTACGGTGGAAAACCATATAAATGGTATTCTAATTTCTACTGTGGAAAACCATCTAAATGGTATTCTACATATCTACTGTGGAAACCTTCAACATGGTATTCTAAATGTCTACTGCAGGAAACCATATAAATGGTATTCTTAATTTCTACTGTGGAAAACCCTCTAAATGGTATTCTTAATTTCTACTGCAGAAAACCATATAAATGGTATTCTTAATTTCTACTGTGGAAAACCCTCTAAATGGTATTCTTAATTTCTACTGCAGAAAACCATATAAATGGTATTCTTAATTTCTACTGTAGAAAACCCTCTTAATGGTATTCTTAATTTCTACCCCAGAAAATAATATAAATGGTATTCTTAATTTCTACTGCAGAAAACCATCAAAATGTATTCTTAATTTCTACTGCAGAAAACCATATAAATGGTATTCTTAATTTCTACTGTGGAAAATCCTCTAAAAGGTATTCTTAATTCTACTATGGAAAACCATCTTCAAATCATATGGCATTTTACACGACTTAAGTATTATTATTAAGTTTATATAATTCTTTTATTATAGAAAAAATAAAATATTATATCTTTTAATTATTTTGAAATATTGATTTATTTTTTATGTATGCAAATCAATTAATAATTATTATTTTAAATTAATATTTAAGTAATATTGTATATATACTGTTTTTAATAAATAAAATATTATTTTAAAAACTAAAATAGTGTATGTAATCCTATGTATTTTGTTACATTATCATAATATAATTCAGGTTACTCATGAACTACAATTGTAATCATAATTATATTGATAATATAAATGGAAATCATGTTGAACTAATTGCCCAATATTGAATATATCGCAATTGCATATTGATTAAATATTTTATTCAATATTAAAATTATTTTATTATTGAATTTAAGTTTTAAATCTAACTTAAATGAAATTATATAATATATAAGTTAATATTTTGCTACAATACTACGCTAATATACTAATATTTATTTTACATATAAAATTATGTTCAACTTATATCAACAACTTAAGTTATTGATGTAAGTTGAATATTATGATATTCTTAATTTTTACTGTATAAAATCCACTAGATGGTATTCTTAATTTCTACTGCAGAAAACCAAATAAATGGTATTCTTAATTTCTACTGTGGAAAACCCTCTAAATGGTATTCTTAATTTCTACTGTGGAAAACCCTCTAAATGGTATTCTTAATTTCTACTGCAGAAAACCATATAAATGGTATTCTTAATTTCTACTGTGGAAAACCATCAACATGGTATTCTAAATACTCTACTGCAGAAAACCATATAAATGGTATTCTTAATTTCTACTGCAGAAAACCATATAAATGGTATTCTTAATTTCTACTGTGGAAAACCCTCTAAATGGTATTCTTAATTTCTACTGCAGAAAACCATCTAAATGGTATTCTTAATTTCTACTGTGGAAAACCCTCTAAATGGTATTCTTAATTTCTACTGTGGAAAACCCTCTAAATGGTATTCTTAATTTCTACTGAAGAAAACCATCTAAATGGTATTCTTAATTTCTACTGTGGAAAACCCTCTAAATGGTATTCTTAATTTCTACTGTGGAAAACCATCTAAATGGTATTCTTAATTTCTACTGTGGAAAACCATCTAAATGGTATTCTTAAATCCGATAATAGAAAACCCTTAATATGGTATTCTAAAAATTTCACTGCAGAAAACCATCAAAAGGGTTCTATTATAAGCACACCTTAAATACCATTTATTTTACTGCAGAAAACCATTTACTTATTACAGTGTACTAATGCATTACTAATATAGTATATTAATTATATGATATTATATTTTATATGCTGATGTTATAAATGTTAAATTATGTGATTTTTGTGAAAACGAGTAATATTTAATTATTGTTAATTGGATTAAATATAATAAATTTATTAATTAATTAAGATTTTTAATTATTTATATACCAGATTAATAATACAATTTAATATAGTTAATTATTATAAGAAAAAACTTATATTTTAACTTTACAAAAAAGTGGTCAACATTAAGGTAGGCATTTGGAAAATGATCGATATTTTGATTTATTGATATTTATATTGGTTCATTGATAAATATTTTGTATGGACAACTTATATTAAAAATACAACATATGTAAAATAAGAATAAATGCAAAATGAATTAATTAAAAATATTCATTTATCAATGAGTTATGCGTATTTGTGCTTAGGTGGTCCACATTCGAGAACCCTCCCCTATGTCTTATTTAATATATACGAGTAATATCAAAATATTAATTTAATAAATTGAATATATGCATCTTCAGTGAAGATTCTTCAGTTATGGTATATTTCTAGTAGTAACCCTAACCATTTGTGTTTTAATCTACTTTAATTAATTTGAATTTTTACTTATAGGATATATATTTTACCTATTAATCAGATTTTTCATAATAATTGACAGCTATTAGGATTTTAATCAATAGTTATAACTATTGATGCTTTTAGTCTCTGTTTATATACATTATTAAAAATTGTTTTAAATATAAATATAATTAAAGGATTTAACTAATTAATGTAATGAACTTTTACTTTCAGTGCCGTAACTCGTATATCGTAGGTTGAATCTTCTCTCTAGCTTGGATAACCAAGCGTCTCCGGAAACCTCTGTACGTAGACATGTGGTCAGTGATGTAAATTTGAAAATTTTTAGTATCTCGAGACTTTCGAGTAATACAATTTTGGATCTCGAGACTTTCGAACATTACCATTTTTATCAAAAAGAGGGTCTCGAGACTTTCGTAAAATGCTAAATATGGACTCGAAACTTTAGAATAGTAAAAAAGAAGGATATCGATACTTTCGAATAATTAATATATATTGAATAACTACTTTTAACTAGTTAATATATATTGAATTACTACTTTCTATTAGTTAATGTATATTGAATTATTACTTGATTAGTTAATATATATATATATATATTGAACTATTATTTATTAGTATCGATTAGTTAATTTATATTGAATTGCAACTATAGATGTAAATTATTAGCTATAATCTATAACTAAATTAAATTATTAAAAATATAACTAAATTTAATGGTAACCGGAAAAAAAATCACAGGAAAAAAATAATAGAAAAAAATAATAGAAAAAAATAAGAAGTCAAAAATTACAAAAAAAATAACAAGAACAAAAATAGGAAAAAAAACAACAACAAAACAAATATCAACAAACAAATAATGATAAAAACATAACAACAACAATAAGAGGAACAAAAATAACAAGAAAAAAAATAACCGGAAAAAAAATAACAAGACAAATATAACGGAAATAAAAATGATGTAATTCAATAAATAATAAAAAATTATATCGTTGGATAAGCATCAGGATACACACAAATAAATGCTTTCAAATTAATAAAATATATATATTGGATATTTTTATATTGTTATTTTTTGTCACGTTATTTTTTTTAATAACTATTATTTATAGATATTTATAGATATCCTAATTATATATAATTTAAATTTTATTTTATAATATAAATGTAATTTAAATATTTTAATAAATTAAATTAGTAATTTATTATAAATTATAAATTATAAATTATAATGTTCCACATTATTATAATTTATAATAAATTTAAACATATTTAATCATTTTTTAACAATATAGTTAAACATAAATCCCTGAATAAAGCATAACCTATTATAAATGACTAAATTAAAAGTACATGCAAGTCATATGACTTAATATAATTAATATATATTATAAAAAATTACAATTTATATATTATTTATTCATTTCATTTATTTATATTATCATATTGTTATATATATATATATATATATATATATATATATATATATATATATATATATATATATATATATATATACCTATAGGTACCTTCCCGGTATAACCTTATATAAAAAATATAATGAATATATATATCATAAAACTTAAATTATATATATATCCATATTCATATTTTAATATTGTTCAACATAAACATAAATATATATTTATATATTTTGTTATAACCCTACAGGACTTTCCCTACTAATTTCCCACATGTATTATATAATATAACCTCTGATTTATGATAATATATATATACACTGTATACAGTAATGATTCTATAAGTTCAGATAACAAAAATGTATCATATATGATAGAATTTAGTTATCTGAACTTATTATTCCTTTTATTACCTATAGGTAATGATAAGTATAATTGTGCAATTTGAATAGTTTTAATTTTAATATATCCAAACCCAAACAAAATAAAGATTATAAATAAATAATAACATATTGTTGTATTAATTTTTATTATAATTATATATATATATGCCTACTTGCTTAATTTCGAGGATGATCTTCACCGTCTACTCGAGCATCAGTATGAGTCAACTCCCGCCAGATATCTCTATCGAGAATGCTGGTTCTTATCTCTTCCTTCTCTAGGAGACCAGTGTCCTTTTTTAACACATTAACATAGTTCAATCGTCGGCGACCTCTGCTAGCTTTGCCTTGTGTGGGTTCCCATACAATGAGCGGGTGTGTTGATAGTTCCGGATGCCGTATACAGTGACCAGCCATTCTCATCCTTCTGGATTTTATTTTGGATGAAACAAGAGGTAGTTTACCATACACATTTTTATTTGGGGAGTGTTCTTGCCAAGATATATTTAGGGCTTTACGAAGCATTCGCGTATATGTGCCATCCAGTGATTTCTGCTGTTGAACAGTCAGTGTCCATGACTCAGATCCATAGGTTAGTACACTTTCTACGGTTGCTATAGCAAAGAGTCTTCTTTTAAGTAGTAAGTTTATCTTAGACTTCCATATAACGTTCATGCTATGTAGTGCGTTCCATTCTAGAGACTTTATCACTTTAATGTCCTTTTCTGACGAATTGATCCAATAACCAAGGTATTTGAAGTCTTTTTCGACTTGTAATGCTTGACCATCAGCTGATTTTAAGACTATTGATTCAGGTGTGTTAAAGGCCATTACTTTGGTCTTTCTAGTAATCATAAGTAGTCCTACTCTTTTTCATTCAGACTCTACCCTTAGAAGTAACTCCCTGGCTTAACTTACAGTGTTAGATAATAAGGCTATATCATCAGCAAAATCTAAATCTGTTAAAACAGTTGGATGCAATCTTCGACTTCTGCGAGGGACAATAGTAAATCCTAATTCCTCTGATATATATATATATATATATATATACAGTCAACTCCTGATAAGTCGGACTCGCAAGGGATCGGGTAAAGTGTCCGACTTAGCGAGATGTCCATCTTATCCGAGATTAAGAATATCATGCAAATAAGACATGAAATGCGCAGCGCGAGTTAAATGGTTACCGAAATAGGTAATTATGCAACAATCAACAACATAAAATGTTGTATTCAATAATATTACTTACTCAAATTGTAATATTCATTATTTAAAGTAAACATTTCTGAAAATTTATAAAAGTCCTACTTATCCAGTAAACAAATCATAAAAATGACTATAATATGTGTCCGACTTACCCAATCCAACTTATCCGACTTATCCGATTAATTTAACATGGAACTAGATACAAATACAACCAAACCAACTAAATTTGTCTGACTTATCCGTAGTCCGACTTACCGAGAGTTGACTGTATATATTTATATATATTTGTTAAATAGCGTTTAAATAAATGTATTGAAAATAATTACATGTAATTCATAATTTATATATATATACATTATATAACATATGTTATAAAATAATATAATTTAGAAATGTGTATAGAGTAAATGTTAAATGCATAAATAAATTATAATATTATATAATTGTAGAATTTAACGATGCATTTAATGAATAGGTGAAGGGTATCATAAAGAATACCTATTCTGATCCGGATACCTGTATGATAAACCGATACAACATATCTTACACACACATATATATATATATATATATATATATATATATATATACGATATATAATAGTACTATGTCGACATTGAGATAGATGAATTACAAAAATATAAGAAAAGCCTGTCAGAATATGAATTTAGATTCATTACGAAATGGAAAGTAACGTTAAATAGCTGCAATTCTAAAAATAGATTTCACTAATGTCAAAATGTAGAGATTGTTACTTACTGTGGAGTCAACCTATAGTCAACGTATAACAATGTCACTATATGTATATATTACACTATCATCACAGTTATATGTGTAGGAATCTGCTGAACCGGATGTTATTACGTCACAAACTACATACATTACTTAATGGTATACCGCGTGATTACCACGTGATATATAGTTATTAACACGTGACATGGGTATTGCTTTATTTCCTTTATACATTTATTTCACTGAATGTCGTTTATTATGTTTAATTTCAAGAATTATATTAATATCTATAGATAGTATATATACTATAGTTGATTCATAAAATCATAAAATCATATATCCAATAATAATTTCCATATAAATAATGTCTATTCATTCCTGCGAATGTCTAACATATATTTACTAATAATTGAAATAAAATTTAGAATAAAATGTTTATCAACAAATTTAATTTAATTTTTTAATAAATATTATCTGAATTTGTTACATATATTTAAAAACAAAAACATCACAATTTAAGTATTATGCAGTTGTTACACTACGCATTACGATATCCTGAAGGTTAAACGCGAATTATGATGACATTGAATACTACACAAACTAGGTTTATACGCCATTCACACATACTCACACATACCTACACACATATACATATATATATATATATATATATATATATATATATATATATATATATATATATATATATAATATATTATATATATATATATATATATATATATATATACATACATACATACATACATATACGTCGTACGGCGCACGTAAGCGTACAAGTCATTCAACTATTATATACTGAACATTTTATTGAGAACATACATTAAATGACGACGGTTTAAACAGTATACTGTAGCTATAGGTACCTATAGGTAGGGGCGTCGGAACGATATTTTGTATGGGGGGGCTATTTATTTCTATTTTATATTATATATCCTATTATTTATTACTAATATAATTACTAACTATATATTATTAATAACGTATACCTCTTTAGTCTATGGTAACCCTTTAACCATTTAATATATGCAATTAATAATATTTAATTTGTATAACAATAAGTAGGAATATATTAGAAAATTAATAATAAATATTACATAATTTATTATTATATAAATATATAAATTTTTATTTATAAATATACCCATCTCAATTTTTTGAATTATTTTTTGATTGATATTTACCAATACTAATGCATTGAATCTACTATCTAGCATAGTAGATCGTAACAACGTATTTATTATTCGTAGCTTACTAAATCCACGCTAACATGACACAAACTTGAGGGGCAAACCAATAAAATTTGATCAAATCTATTATGCCGGAAAATATTTTTTGAATTTTAAGAGATTGTTTCATCATGTATATTTGTATCCTCATCAGGTGGTATAGAACTTATTGATTGATTTGAAGATATATAAATTAGATCTTTCAATCGTTAATTCTTCATACATTTTTTAATAACATCTGTTTAGTGTAGAAAATTAATAGGATTAATAAGATTAATATAAAAAAACAAACCTTTTTTTCATGAATTATATTATTTGTGATAATGATTATAATAAAGTATACTTTAATTTATAAGAATGTATAAATAATGTTTTCTTAGTATAACATTTGGTTTTAATTTTCATCATTATGGAATCAAACAACTCAGTATATTTTATTCTGTAAATATTAATGATAAAGTATATTATCATATTTGATCATATCTAATCACATTCTTATATTAACATAACATTAATAATGTTATATTATTTTATCTAGATGAGGTACCTTACATAGTCTTTGTAACATTCATTACTAATCATCTCATACATATTTATAATAATGTTTAGTATATGTCTTATTATTATTCTCTGGATTAGATATACTTAGAAAATTAAATTAGTTATATTTAAAATTAAAATAAATTATTATAATATTTTATTATAAACATTTATTATAAGCTATTATGTATTTTATAAAATGTTTTATATAATATGTTTATAAAAGTATGTTATTAACCTTGAATCAATATAAAAACTTGTATATATAAAATATAAAATACTTTTGTTTCTATATCTTCAATTAATGTGTGCAAATTATTTCTATCATTATTCAATTTAATTAGAATCATCTTTACTATTATCCATAGATTTAGAGTACCAGGAACTTTGGTACTCTAAATCTATGCTATTATCTGATCCTTTATTTTTATTTATTATTGATTTTTATTATGATTATATATAATTATAATCATATATATATGATATAAAAATGATATAAAAAATATATTTGAAAGCATATATGCTTTCAAGTATATTTTTTATAAATGTTACTTTCAATAGTATGTGTTGGTATCATGAAAGCTTTCACCTTCATATCCAAGCTTTCAAATATCAAACTTGAAATATTCATAGAAAAAATAATTGACTTATTCATATTTTTTAATAATAAATTTGCAATATATTTGTGGTCATTGGTAATATAATCTAATTCTTTATATTATTTCAGTGCATCGATTATATCACTATATTGATATAATGTTGCTTTAATACATGATTTTCATAGTCTATCTTGTTGGGCATAATAGTTTCAATGTATTTGCTTTATTATTATTAGTATTATATACAATCAGGAATTTGATTGTTTGTTCATATAATAATCCCAAATCATGAACCACTCTCAAGGCTTTTCTTATATTTATATTATTATCTAATGATTATGCTATTAAGTTTTACTAAAAAGTTAATTGATGTCTATTCATTATTATAGTCTTTACACTATTATATTGGCCAGACATATTAGCTGCACCGTCATATGACTGTCCTCTTAATTTAGAAATATACAAGTTAAGATGTTAAAATTCAGATAACATTAAATTTGCTATATTTAAGTTGTATCCGCAGTCATCTTATAATCAAATATTTAATAATTCAGATTTATATAGTTGAATAATTTCATTCTTAATATCGCTAGATTACAAGTATCTCTCAGAGATTCTATCATGAATATTATCATATTTCATGGATGGGGGGGCCCAGGGGGGCAAACAATACTTAGCCCCCCCATATGTTTGGTAAAATTCTTTAGAAAAAATTTGTATTAAAAAAGACAATATACTAGATTTAATATATATAATTTTATTAATACACTTTTCATGGGGGGGGCAAAACATACTTAGCCCCCCCCATATTTTTGCATGGGGGGGTCCGATACCCCCCGCCCCCCCTGTTCCGACGCCCCTACCTATAGGCTATACTGTCTAGGTATAGCTATACGTAGACACGCGTGTTATAGACGTTAACGCGATATAGACATCACTTGTAAGTGTGCATAATGTAATATATTACACTCATGTAACATTAGTCATGTAACGTTAGTCATGTAACACGAATCATGTTATATCATGATCATCTGGTGTTCCTATAGTTAACATAGTATTCTAGTATACTATGTTAACTATAGGAACACCAGATGATCATGATATAACTATATAGCTATATCCTATAGCATATCGCATATAGCCTATGTAGCCGATGAATCTATATATAGAGTGGTATTATGAGCGCGCTGCCTCACTACGGTTTCAAAGCGGATATTTAACTGTCGCACCCGCACACACACACAGGTATTCCCGCACACGTGAGACAACTTCGCACCGCACACACGCTCCGGATGCCGCTCCGTAGTGGTTACGTAATAGATGTGTGCCCCCCTGGTCGTCTAGTTACCCCCATTGTCCCCCTCCCCATTGTTTAACCTCTAAATCGACCATGTCGCCCTTATCACCCTAGCTGACGTTCTGTGAACTATTTCGATTAGTTTTTTACATTTTTAACTTCCGGAATATATATCTTCACAGATTATAGAATATGACCATATTTTACCGTAAAGTAATATATATATATATATATATAAATAAAATATCAAGTAAAATATTACATTAAAAATATTTTTACTTTACAGTAACATTATATAATCTGAGGAAATATATATATATATATATATATATATATACATTCAAGTAGACCAGAGGTTACATTTGTAGAAATCTAAGGTACCCATGGGTAACTCATTGACTAGCATGCATTGTCAATATATTCACATAATACGTAATCAATATACACTTTCTTGCTAATTTACTTCTTTGAAGCGTACCTCCTATCTTATTTTCTACTTTGTTATTTTCAAGTTGTATTTAATTCAATATATATATATATATATATATATATATATATACATATATACATATATAATTAAATATTGTATAAATATATAATTAAGTATTGTATAAATATATTATTAAGTATTGTATAAATATATTATATACATACTTGCCAATTTACTTCTTTGAAGCGTACCTCCTATCTCATTATCTACTTTGTTATTTTCAAGTTGTATTTAATTTAATATATATATATATATATATATATAAATATATATATATATATATATATATATATATATACATATATAGTATATATTATATACATATATAATTAAATATTGTATAAATATATAATTAAGTATTGTATAAATATATTATTAAGTATTGTATAAATATATTATATACATACTTGCCAATTTACTTCTTTGAAGCGTACCTCCTATCTCATTTTCTACTTTGTTATTTTCAAGTTGTATTTAATTCAATATATATATACATATATAATTAAATATTGTATACATATATGATTAAGTATTGTATAAATATATAATTAAGTATTGTATAAATATATAATTAAGTATTGTATTAATATATTATACACATTCTTGCCAATTTACTTCTTTGAATAGTACCTCCTATCTCATTTTCTACTTTGTTATTTTCAAGTTGTATTTAATTCAATATATATATATATATATATATATACATATATATATATATATATATATCCTATATATTGGGTTAAGGGTCATAGGTCGTCTATTTCATGACAAGGAGACTTTCTTGTAGCACAGCAGGAGACATATAGTCTGTAGGTCACCTTAAATAATCGAATCATAGACTGTCACCTTGGAAATAATCACTAGTGAGTTTAACCGCAACGTATATTTACATCCGATAATAACACGTATACATATACGGTTATACACTATATAGAAGATACATTTAATCTCACGTGTTATATACACACATATATATATATATATTTATGAACTGTACATTTTGATATGTATATATTGTGCTATTAGTATTTGATGTAAATATACGCTTCGTTTAGACTCACTAGAGGTTATTTCAACCAGACTACTCTAGATTACGATGTCGACAGGATCCTCTATAAGTATAGGTCATTAGTGTCATTACGGTCACGTGTTTGTTATCATCACGTAATGATATTACCTCGAAGCATCCGCTTCTCTATCTATAGTAGTTGTAACCGGAAAATTAAAGAGAGCTCGAATATAGGGCATA
>OZ025239.1:76034070-76064070 GCA_964019155.1 Osedax fenrisi
ACTCTATAGCATATGTATACACAAGCCATATACGGGTATAACTCTATTTAATGTTAAATGGAGATTTATTATAGATATACTTTTAATTAATTATCATATCATACATATTAATATGTTATCAGTAGTGTAAACAATGTACGTAATCTAATAAATATATTATTAACTCCACCCCAATACAACATTAATTACACCCCCTATATAATATTAACCCCACCCCATTATAATATTAGGAAGCGAATAAAGAAAGAACAAAGTGGCAATAACAAAATCTCTTGTCAGTAAATCGAACATGACGCTAAAGATATGGATTAACTGTAGTTGATAATGGATAATCTGAATGTGAACTAAATCTGAATATGTTTTATAAGACTATGTGTATTTATTACAGAGATAAAACAATATTAACTTTGATTACATGTAAATGAATTAATAATATCAATAAATATTACAAATATAATTCATTATATAATAAAATATAATTTATAATAATCGTTATTAACAATTTTCAATAATAAATATATAATTATATCACTCAGGCAAATAGGTAATAATATATTAAATATTTGTTGTCATTCATACATTCATACCTATTCTAAATTTCTGAATAAATCCATAAAGAAGATGATGGAAGTGCCTAAACCAATTAGGTAACAGGTATTAGTAGTAGTAGTAACGAAACATTAATGTTTATAATTCATCATCGATTAGAGGGGTTTGGTCGATAGTTCACAAAGTATCCGATATAAAGATAATCTTTATTTATATCGACGACCGATAGATGTTTAATCTGCATTATATCATTTAGTAAATATATTACTATATTTTTGTATAGATGATGGCTATTTATAAAATATTATATAATATCAATCATAAATATAATTAGTGATAAAAGCATACTTTTTATAAATATATCAAACACAAAGCTTATGTAAAAGCATGTCGATGCTGAATGCGTTATGGGCCACAGATCAATGTTATTTCAGTAAGATATGTATGACTAACTACCTTTAGAAGATTAAGATTAAGAAGATATAAGATAATAACATATCATATGATATTTAAGAATGTATTCATTAGAATGTACCTACCTATAGTGCATATTACTGTTTATATCGAGCACAATTGAAGCATGTGTTATTCTACACATTCAATAATAAACACATGAAATTTGTTATTCACGAATATCTACTATGTTAAACAATAAACAATTATAAATAAATCTCTATTTTGAATAAAATATTTATAAAGAAAACATTTTAAAATATAAATGTAGTTTTATTTGACAGATAAATAAAAATCCTCGATATCTTTGATTCAGATTTAAATCATTGAAATATGATTATTAAAACCACTGACAAGTATATATAGTTTAGAGTACAAAAAGTAACCATTGCAGAGATAGCAATTCCATGTCCTGTCCTTGATATTACAGAGTTCCTAATTATTATTAAAATATGCATTCTATTAAACTACATTTTATAAATTATTATATATATTATTTATAAAAATTTGTATTATAAAATATTTATATTTTCTATATCCAACCCTACAATATTCGTATTTATAAATGTACAAATACAGAATCTTATAATCATATCTATATTCAGATACAACTTTGTACACTATTTGTATATAATGTATTATTACTATTTTCTCAATATATGTAAAATAGCATCGTATAAAAGAACGATGGATTGTTATCAGTCAACCTAAATCCAATTCAGTGATTTCTATCAAGAACAACCTATACTAAAAGGATTCACGACTCGAGATCACCCCCTATAAATACTGATATTTGTACATACTGACAATGTGTACATACTGACTACGTAGTCGATGTGGAGGTTATTCTATAAGTGTGCAGATTCCCAGAATGCAAGAGTATAAGTTTTAGAATTTACGATTTTAAAAGCGTATACCATAATGTAATGTAATTTTTATTTTTATTACAAATTTATTAATTATTAACTTTTAAATAAACGCCAAATCAGCAAATTAGCTTTTCTAACACATGCAACTGTATTAATCTGGTGATTGAAAAATACAACTCAAAAAATACAAAATATATAAAATTTATATTTTTTCAGAGAATATTAATCAATTAAGATCAACATATTTTCAGTTTATGTAAACAACATTTAACGATTAAAATTATATTAATAAAATATGAACAATTTAAGAACATCATTTTAAGTATTATTTAATTAGTATCTAACGTAATGTACAATGTTTCAATGTTTTATCGTGCAATATATAATATTAATATTCGATTCTGTACGATATCATCTTACTATATATAGATAGTGATACGTCAGTGAGAGAGGGGCGCCACCTACTTACGAGTGAAGTGTACACGGGCTGCTGTCACGCTAGCATGCAGTGGCAAGTGCTCGTTCCATTTCAATATCGTTTTATTTCAATATCGTATTTATTATCGTATTTAGAATAAATTAATATAATTTAACTAATAATACTCGTTGTTATTCATGTATGTCGTTAATGGGTTCCAGATGAGCGCCCGCCCCGCCCCCGCCGCCCCCGCACAGGAGATCTGCGTCGTCTTCGTCATCGTCTAGGTCTATTGAACTAGATGACAGGGAATCCTGCGAATCTGATATATCCTCTTCCTCCTCCTCTTCCTCTTCCTCTTCCTTCTTACGATATCCTCTCTTCTTCGAGCTGATGCAGTTCGCGGGATTAATATTTAGATATTAGTTTTAAGTATTTAATGCCAACCATTCGAATTCATCGTCCGTTTCCTCGTTAGTAATGGTTGAGAATGACTTTCCGATGAATGAATCCGGAGCTGATACGCTGGCAACGATTGTGTTCGTTTCTTTGTTTATCAGTTTTAGTAATCCGTCGCAAAATCTCGCTCCCATTTCACAAAGTTCTTTTGGACTTATCGCCGAATTCTAGTTTGGTTTTAAATATATATTATAATTTGAATATAAATATATATATATGTATTTATTTTATTTTATTTATTTTTTATTTGGTGGATCTTTCATCCTATCTAGGAACTTAGATGAAGTTTTCACTTATAACCATATATAGCTCTAATGTCCCTTCGAAGCAGCTCTCACGTTAAGGCATCCATGTTTTTAACGAGAGCTGATTATTTATTTACAATTATATAAGATCACTTTTAAATAATATTTTAGGACCCATTTTAAAAAATTAATTAATGGTCCGGACGAGAGTCGAACTCAAGTCATATTGCTTGTGTGTCTGACGCCTTAGCCAACTGAGATACACAGGCAGTTTTATATATATATATATATATATATATATATGATCATCTATATAATTAATATATGTAAACATATTTATTAATCGATATATAAAAATTAATGTATAAAAAGTAAGTTAAATTTAATAAATATTAATTAATAGATCATAAATTTATATAAGATTAAATGCACTATAATCTATATAATTAAGTTACATTTTATAAAATAGTTAAGTATCTAGGGTGGTGACCTAATGATCTTATACACCTCTGATTACCTATACCCTGAGGTTATTTTATACATCTTTTTAAGAAAAATAAACATTTTAATTTTTATACTTTATGCAAATATTTATACTTTCGATTATATATTCGCTTAAATAAATTATCATTCACTTTTATAGCTAGGTATTAAATGAGAAATATATACAAGATTATCTAATTTTGTATATATTTTTTAATATTTTATAATAAATTATAGTAAAATAAATAAACGACTAATTGTTTCTATACTATGTTCTAACAGATATATACATACAGACTTCATACATATTTAATAAAATACAATATATCTTCTTATTATAGAAAAATAGTTTACATATATATTTATTATTATCTAAATTAATAAATATATTTGAATATAATATAAAATAATTCGATTTCTAATAAATTATTCTAAATTCAACGAATAGTGTTATTATGAACAAACTGACGAGGGTATTTACCCCGCAAGGACATGCTCATCAGGCTTAACGTGTTACCCGGTGAGAGCAGGGCTAAGTAGGAGGGTGTGGGTTAACCCGGTTGGGACGGGGCTAAGGGCGTTAACCTTGTAAGGACCCTGGTCGCAGCCGCAGTAACTACTCTCCATGGTGTACGACAGCGGAATGTTCAGCTCGTTCCAGACCACGACTCTGGCGGTGGTCTGCTTCGAACGTTCCACGCAGTAGCTGCAGCCTTGCAACGAGAACGAAGGTGCTACCATCTGCAGCGCTCTGGGTAGTAACTATCGCGGGGGCGGGGGGGGGGGGCGGAGCTTGTCGTTAGTGGGGGCGGCGGTCGTATGTGAAACTCACTCGCGTGCATGTTACAAAAGCTTACTAGTGACACACACACACATACATACACACCCACACGAAGACACGCATACACACGAACACACACACGAACACACATACACACACACACATACATGAACGCCTAGTATAGATATGATTGCTATCGCTAGAGTTGTTACTGTTGCATGGGCTAGTCACACGGGTGGTGTTATTACAATCAGTGGTGTATGTACATAGGTAACAATAAATAACTCAATATAATAATGTATGAAATCTAGAAGTCCGTAGCGACTGGGCTTTACAATCGGATGCGAACAACGAGTCTCTGAATACAACGGCAATTGTGTTATTTCTAGTTTATAAGTATTACAATTTAATTAGAACGGTATTTTTTACTACGTATAAAAATGAAAATATATTTAATGTAATTCAACAAACGTAATTAAACAGAGAATATTTTAGAATTATTAAAAATTGACGATATTATAATTATTAAAATTAATCCCGCGCATGCTCGTCCGCGAAATAATTAATATAAATCACGATTTAATACGCGATACAGTAAGATCGTCGGGCAAAACTATTCGAGGACTTCGAGATCACATAACGATACGTGGCACTCAGTTAGTGTTGGGGGAAAAACCTTTGTGATTTTATTTACGACGTATTTCGAACGCTTTTTATTTCTTACCCTAAAGCTACCGTCGTCTGAGGTTCGACCCGACGCCGAAGATCTGAGGTCACCGACCGACGCTGTGGTTACCGTTAAGGCCACGCCCCCTACCGTGGAGGCTGTCACCTCGACGTTGTCCATGTAATCGGCGTCGAGAGCGCGTCTGCCGCTGTCACCGCGTCGACCCGTGGAAGTGGAGCAGCGTGTACTGGTGGCGCCACCACCGCCGCCGCCACCGCCGTCAGTGGAGTCGGACAGGGTCCACGATAGATTGCGACTGCAGCCGTACAGGAAGACGTTCTTCTTGCGCGAGTGACCGTGGTAATCTACGTAAACCTGTATGTGAGGGTGAGGTGAGGGTGGGGGGGTGTATGGGGGGTGTGTGTGGGGGTGTATGGGGTGTGTATTATTTATATTATACATTTGTGTGCTTCTACAGTACAAAACATGTAATTACATTTATATCGTTACGAATTTTCTTAATAATCAATAATAAAATTGTTGTTATAACATCTATAGATACAGAAGATATCTAAAATATTCCATAATAATAAAATTAATACTAAATGAACATTTATAATATAATATTTATTAATGATGTCAGCAGTAACAATATATTGCAATTTTCGAGTTTTTCTGATAATTATTTTTTTTATGAATTCAGATTTTAAGTTTTTTAAATTTTATGTTATATATTATGTATGTTGTTGCAATTTTCAAATAAAAATGTGATTTATAGAACCAAACATTTTTCTAAGGAAAGAAATAATAACAAGCGAAATCGTGTAATTAAATTTTGTACAACAAACACCAACAGCGTCATCTACATAGGTTCAATTTTTGGAAAAATGTGTTATTTGTAATGTTAGTTCGTATCAAACTATACACTTTTAAAATGTGAAATAATATGTTTATATTATTATTTATATGATGAAAACTTAGTGTTCATTACTAATATATAACAAACAAATATAATATGTTGGTTTTAAATTCTATACATATCTATATGGCGAGTAAAAGCTAACTTATATTGCATGTAACAGAACAATGAAAACATTTTGTATAGAAACCGCATCAAACCTAAATCTATTTCAGTGATTTCGATACTATTGCCAGAGTAATATTAATTACGTTGCGTAGATATGGAGTGTTATATCTTTGCTTCGCAAAATCTTTGCTAGTACTCTAAAAGAGATGTTTTTATGGATAGGTAAATATGAAATCGAAAATAATTCTAAAATATTCAATGATTTTACTGTTTTATTAACTATATTATATATTTATAATTTTATATTTTATTTAATTTTTATATAAATATTTATAATTATATAATAAAATTATATGAACCTTTATATTTATACTTTCTATTGTATTATGAAATAAATATGATTATAAAATTAATATAAATTATTAGAAATAATGTATTTATATTAAAATGCATTTATTTCTAATAATTGTTGTTTGATATAGTAAGAAGATATATAGATCTTTAATTTGTAAGTTTGTTTTCAAATATTGATAAGTAGTTATATAAATAGAAATATTTATAATCATATATAATTATATGTAGATATTATGATACATTTTTAGAAAAAATAAAAATTAATAATAAAATACACCTAATAATAATATATTTTATAAATTTCTATCCGTTGTTTTAATATGTCTAGTTTATATAGGAAAAAAGTTGAGAATTTTCCAATAATTGCAACACCTATATTTTTATAGTTTTATTAATATATTAACATGTAAATGCATACATTTCCGTTCAATGTGATATCATCATAATATAATTTAAATTATTAGCAGATAAACATACAATAGTTGATATAATAAGGAGTTAAGGGGGTTAAGGGGGCGGGGTGGGGTCACAGTCAGTGGCTAACCATAGGTTTACGATCGGTGAGGTTCATGTATTGAAGTAGGCCCTTAGCGTGGTAGATGGTGGGATGAAGAGATTGCGACGGGTTCATCCAACAGCGGTTCAGGTCATCACCGACTAGAGAACATCTATGACTGCGAGTGGACGGGGTGGGGTTTAGAGGTGCTGGGGGTGGGGTTAGAGGTACTGGCAGATGGAGTTGGGGTATCAGTCGAATATCATGGAGAAATCGGTGAGTTTTGAGGGAAAATAATTATATAAAAATATTATATATTTATTTAATTACTCTTATAATAAAATAAACTAATAATATAGATGAAGCGTACGTATAATACGTAGGGAGGAAACATGTGGAGGGTAACAGCTAGAGAATAACTTACTTTCCGTTGATCACTCCGTCTGGATTCAGCATAGGGATTATCTTGAAGATAAACGTCTCTCTTATGCTGGCAGCATCACGACTCAGTAAATAGTCGATCGTTCCTAGTGGGTGATAATAGGGGATGAGGGTGGCGGGGGGAGAGCTTACAGTAGAGGTACTACTAGATATAGGTCACTAAACACAGCGTAATCTGCAGTTGAAACGTTAATAACGTATGTGGAAATATTGTTCTATTAATGATACAGACCATCTGATCATCTGAACATTTGACAACGGCATATCACTACGATACTTTACAGATAGTAATGCTGTACATTTATAAATATTAGATACCGAGAGAATTATATAATTTTTTTAGATCCACTGGAAATTTTTTTAAATAATTTAAAATTAGATTGAATTTGAAAATGATTAACATAATATGTCTTTGAATATATTCATTTCTGATATTTTTACTAAATCTAATATATAATAAAATATATAAATTAATAATTTATATAATATATTGCAATTATGCATATTTATTAAATAAAAATAATATATAGTATAACAATCAGTGAACAAAATTAAAGTTGATTTGTTTAAACGAGCAATACTAATTAATGATGAATTAATAGAGATAGAGAAATTTAAAACTTATTTTTAAATTATATTTAAATATGCATAATTGTAATATGATCGAATTGATATATTTTCTTATATATTTGATTTCGCAAAAACTTCAGAAATGAATATTTTCAAAGACAATTAAATGTAATTGAATTTAACACGGCACTCTCTGAACAAATAACAAACAGGTATAACCTTTCATGACCCAGCTAGCGTTGCTTTCCCCCGGATGCACTCTACTGGTCAGGAATATGTGCGGCTTCGATGCTGTATCGTGAATAGTATAACAATGTACTGATGGCAACTACATGGTGGTTATTAAACAGCAATGAATAGGCACACATAATGAAGAGTTGTAAACATCGCTGATATTGAATAGTTCTAAATGCTTAGCTCGATTGTTGTAATAAATCAACACATTCCTATGAAGTAGTAAACTTAATTATCAATAATAATATTGCACGTCGTTAACCTTACCTCGAGATAGCTGAGTTAACATCTATTTGCTAGCTCTTATTTATATAGATATTTCTTTTTAAAAGATACTCGACGATTTACTAGACATAAAATTAAATTGTTATTTGCAACAAATATATATTATAGGTGTATTTAGAATATTTCATATGATATAATATCTATACAAATAATTAGATTAGTAATTATTAGTAAAGTTGAGAATAGGTTTACTGATTTACAGCGGCATTATCAGCGGGGTTATCACCATATTATGATGTAATACCATGATGTAATACTATGATGTAATAATATGATGTAATAATATGCCGTACTACTATGATGTAATACTATGACTTAATACACAGGGGGTACAAACAGAACGCATCCTTCTCAGCCTGAGTTCTGGGTTTAGAGGTGATAGTGATGAAGGGCACAGAGTTACCGGACAGCGTTTCGCAGAGGTGATCGTTACGCCAGTATATGCTGTCATCGAATATTGTCCTCTCCCAGCGATGTAAGTGCACCTGTGCCACAATGATATGAACGTAATACCATGATATATATATATATATATATCTATATATATATATATATATATATGTATATATATACACATACATGTGTATATAAAATGTATGGTTGATTATATTTATGATATAAACAAATATGCAATATCGGAATATTTTCATAAAATAATAAATTTCAAACGAGCTTTATGTTTTGTATGGAAATAGATTCGGAAACGCTTACAAACACGCGTTGAATGCTTACTTTCAGTGTGGTATAGGTGTAGGGGTAGTGGTAGGCCAGGTAACAAATGTCGTTGGATCTCGGGAATTGTATCTTGAAACTGGTAGTGTAATAGGTTTTGTTCTGTTGTGGTGAGATGTTCATAACGGCAGCAGTCATTATTGCATAATAATGACATAATAATGACATAATAATGATATTAATCAGTAGAATTAAATAAAATTAACAAAACTGTTTATAAAAATTTATTTAATTAATCTGAGGAAAAAGTTCAGTTGGATAATCAATATACGACGTTTAATGAAAGAAAACACTTAATAATATAACTTAATAATAAACATTTAATATACGCAACTAGCGAGGTGCCGGAATATCGCGCAATACCTTGGCGTTTTGATCGACGTATCTCTTGAAGTGGTTCTTGTAGTAGCAGATCTTGGAGCCGACCCGCTTCCAGTAACCTCTGCCAGAGGTCGCGTCGCCCACGCTGAACAACAACGGTTTCATGCCTGTATTGCGGTGTAGTAGTGATGGTGATGGTAGCTGTACGAATGCTTGACATGGACAGTGTAATATTCAGAATACATTTTAAGTAATTATAGTGATATTTGCCCTTATGTTCATAACAGCAATGACACTTTCTATTAATGATCAAATAAATGACTTACTTATACCTATGCTCATTCCTATTTAATAGCGCTTCCGAATAGATCACTTATCGTACTACTTATGTATGTGGTGAGTACGACGTAGAGCAATCACTACTCTCGAATAATAAATGTAAATTATTTAATTTTATATATAAATATTTATATTTTGTATACATTTTGAATGAATGAATGAATTTTATTTACCGAATATTGGCTATAATAATCGGAGGGATACCCAGAATCTATGTTTAGCTTATACTAAGGATACCCTTATAATTTTAAATATATCTCGCTCGACCGAGCCTCGAAGCGAGGCCCTTAGCAGACCCTCATTAGCCGGAGACGCGACCTAGTTACTGCGCGACTAACCGTAGTTGAACTGACTGTTCACCTTCTCGCAGTTGACGATGTTAAACCTATAGGAGATGTTCTCCGTCATGTTGCTGACTTCGAAGTAGAACCACTGGTGGTGGTGGTTCGTGTTCACGTCGGGCGACAGGATTAGGTCGTATTCGTACTCTCGGATCTGTGTGCGCGGCCGTGTGGGTTGGTTGGTACTGTGCTATAGTGCGTAGTGCCCCAGACAAAGTGTTGGTAAAAGTTGGTAAGATTCTGCTAAATCGTCGAGAAAAACAAACAATTGAGAGAATCCGCGATATAAAAAAATTCGGATATAGTTTATTCAAATTCATATGAAACAAAGTTCGCTAGGGGTTTAGGACAATAGGGGTTAGGTAATAAACTAGTAATTAGACTAGGACATGGTCTGCTTATGTATTATTGTGGAAACACCTTATCTTAAGCTAGAATTATGTTATCCTATTGCATCTCATGCTCCACGAGTACATATTAAAATTAATGCAAAAACTTCTTTTTGAATTAAAGATTTCAATACGACTATTTCTAAATTGTAATTTCATTTAATAACCATTACATTATTTCTAACGTTGTTATAGATAATATAGAAAATATGTTTCAATTCAAACCAAATTCATACACAAATACATACCTGTGAGTAATGCAACACTGGGACTGGTAAGAAAGGTGTGTACATAATGGTTCGGCAATATCATATCTCGATATTTATAGTGTATACATCTAATATAATTCATCACCTAATTTGAGTCATTATCTAATATGAGTCATCATCTAATATGAGTCATCATCTAATATGATTCATCGTCTAATATGATTCATCGTCTAATGGGAAACCTGTATAGCTTTGCGAAGATTACCGGATTCAAACTGCGAATTGAAGAATAGTCTCTTGTGATTGGCTTCCTTCAGGTTAACTCTTTACATGGTGAGCAAGTGTGAGATCGTTAATGGTGATACTACCGATGATGTAACAGTGTGGGATCGAAGCCACTCCATTGAACGTATAAACAAACGAGATATGAAATGAATAAATATATTGTGTTTAGGAATGATAAAGAACATTATATAATAAGTAGCGATGGGTAGGATCATCGATACTTTGTGATAGGCTCGATCGTGATCATAATCACAAAAGTATCGTCTTCACATAAAATATCGAGATCAGTAGAATTTGGATCACGATAGTGATATATCACGGAAAAAAGTATCTATGCCTGTCACTGAAAGTAAGGATGGCAAGGCGAACATGTTGCCGGGTACACTGCTTCCTATGCTAGAGTTACTTAAAGAGACGACATAGGTACACACTAACATGTAGATGTATGCATGTGTACATTGTAGACGTATGCATCGGATAAATTGGGTGAACGAAACACAACCAAACGTAGCACATTAATAAACAAATAGCTATAGATTACGGGTGGGCGTATTGGAGGTGGGGTGGGCTGCGGGGGAGATAGAGAGAGGTGAGATAGAGAGAGGTGAGATAGAGAGAGGTGAGATAGAGAGAGGTGAGATAGAGAGAGGTGAGATAGAGAGAGGTGAGATAGAGAGAGGTGGGATAGAGAGAGGTGAGATAGAGAGAGGTGAGATAGAGAGAGGTGATATAGAGAGAGGTGAGTTAGAGAGAGGTGAGATAGAGAGAGGTGAGATAGAGAGAGGTGAGATAGAGAGAGGTGAGATAGAGAGAGGTGAGATAGAGAGAGGTGAGATAGAAAGAGGTGAGATAGAAAGAGGTGAGATAGAGAGAGGTGAGAAAGAGAGAGGTGAGATAGAGAGAGGGGAGATAGAGAGAGGTGAGATAGAGAGAGGTGAGAAAAAGAGAAGTGAGATAGAGAGAGGGGAGATAGAGAGAGGAGAGATAGATGTATCGCGGATGAGATGGGTGAGAGAACAGATGGAGCAAGTGGATGGAGACATAACTCTGGCGGAGAGAGCTGTGAACATCGCAAGTGAGATGTGTAGCAGATGAGAGAGAGAGAGAGGTGAGGTGTGCAATTGCAGATGAACGCAGCTCATTAGACTAGACAACTAGATAACTAAACAACTAGACAATTAGACAACTAGATAACAAGACAACTAGACAACTAGATAACTAAACAACTAGATAACTAAACAACTAAACAACTAGACAACTAGACAACTAAACAACTAGATAATTAAACAACTAGACAACTAGACAACTAGACAACTAGACAACTAGATAACTAGGCAACTAGACAACTAGACAACTAGACAACTAGATAACTAGACAACTAGATAACTAGATAACTAGATAATTAGATAACTAGATAATTAGATAACAAGATAACTAGACAACTAGATAACTAGATAATTAGATAACTAGATAATTAGATAATTAGATAACAAGATAACTAGACAACTATACAACTAGATAACTAGATAACTAGATAATTAGATACTTAGATAACAAGATAACTAGACAATTAGACAACTAGATAACTAGATAACTAGATAATTAGATAATTAGATAACAAGATAACTAGACAATTAGACAACTAGATAACTAGATAACTAGATAATTAGATAATTACATAATTAGATAATTAGATAACTAAACAACTAAACAACTAAACAACTAGACAACTAGACAATTAGACAACTAGACAACTAGACAACTAGACAACAGGGCAACAGGGCAACGCAGACTACACTTTCACGTGTACCTCTGAACATCGCAGTTACCGGCGGCTGACGTGTTGCCGGCCGTAGCGATCAGGTCGTCAAGGTCGTACACAACGGTGTTGATGATGTTGTCAGAGTGGATGTTACGATCGATGTCCTCGAACACCAACTTCCTGTGTGGGCGGCGCGCGATAGGGGATATTAGAGTAAAGGCTACCGAGTGTAATACGCTTAGTGTCGGTGTGCATATGTCGGTATGAATATGTCAATCGTGACTATCATATTATTTAATGATTGACAGATTTATTGATATGTTTAAATTAAAAGAATTATAGAGAGTTAAAGTTAATAACGAAAATATTGCAACAGACTCTTGTTGTGTCACAATAAATACTATTATATTTCATGATTTCATGACTTATTATTCTGAATGCTTTCTATAATTATAATTAAATTTAACATTATTTATTTATATACATTATTTTATATATAAATAAATATTTAATATAATGAAATTTATTTAAATTAAATAGATGTGAACATATAATATATTTTATACTTATAAATAAATTAAAATTCATATACTATTTATAGAAATAATGTAGTATATATATTATGTTGTAGATTATTTATGAATTTATTTCTCAAATGTATTTTTAATGATATTATATTTAGCATATTCTATAATTGTATATATATTATTTATATAATCGTAATCCCAACAGACAGTTCAGCGTGTGCCTAATATAGTAATGGCAAATCAAAAGCATATCATTTACGTGACTACAATTTCTAAAATTGAAAAATTCCATTTTTGTATGTTGACATCAATAGAAAACATTAATTATAGGGCAGTGGAATATTCAGCATGTAAGTATGGATTTTGTTGTTGTATATTTATAAAATATATATATGTAATATATATTATTCATATATATGAATTTTTATATTCGTTGTTGAATATAAACGTATTTTTGTATATTATATATGTAATATACATTATAATGTATTTAATAAAAAATAATGAGTCCTAAATTATGATATATATATTTTTTAAATATATTGAACATTTAAGTCAAAAAATGCTTTATTATTAAAAATATAAAACATTTTACAAAGTATTAGAGTCTAAAGTTAATTATTTATTTTAAAAATTTTATTTATGATTTTATACTCATTCTAATATTATATTTTATATATACCAAATATATAAATTTTTAAAACTCATTAGAATATAAATAATGTTGCTGCATATTTTCAGAAATCATATAGAATTAATTAAATTTGTTTATAAATTATTTTATAAATGTATCATATTTTTATGATAAAATCAATGTATTTGTTTTAATAAAATCATTCGTATGATAATAAAACAATGATTAATACATATAAAATAGCGAGTGAATGGTAGATATTTTAAAAGAGTACCTATGCCTCTCTATTCGCATACAAATACAGTCTGCTAATAGAATATAAGTTACATTTAATATATAACGCAATAATATATATTTTCATTAGTTGGAATTTAAATAAGTAATGATTTCAGTGGAAACATAAGTTAAGCGCTGAATACAGGCATTACGGCAGGCACCTTTGTATACCGGCTTTCTTCTTGAAGAGAGACTCCTGTACGGGGCACACCTGACACGGGTAGAGGTCGGGGTAAGCAGACTTGTTGAAGCGGCCGACGCTGTGAGTGCTGCTAGAGAACTTCAGGTACACTTCGTCGTAACGGAACGCCGCGGAGTACGCTTCTAGGTTTATCGTAGACTTCTTACTGTGGGGGTGGGGGGGGGGGGGGTGTGGGCGTACAGGTATAAAGGTTTCATTCATTTTTGAATTGATAAAATAATCTAAAAATTTCTAAAATTTTCTAGTCGTTAAACAGTTTTGATTTTTTTTTCGTATTTTCCATAATCGTCACAATTATTATATGTGCTATTAATATTTCATAATTAACAACATTATTAGTAGGTTACTAAAGTTGCATTTTAGTTATTTTTTATATTACTATTTTAAATTTTGTATAGTAACAATGTTTAAATTTAAATAACTTTACACACACACTAAAAGTGTCGAAAATGTAAACACAATGTTGACTAATTATTATACTGTATATTGTCATGTGTGTCCCCCCAACAGTTAACAGATAGCATTTATCACAATATAGGTATATGCACATTAAGTGTGATTTTAAACATGTTGTTGATTATAGATTCGACCTCGATATTATGATAATTCTAATACGAGTATTGAGAAATCACACACATTTAAAAAAAAATTAGGTCAATATTGGGCCGTTCTGGTCAGATTAAACAACATTTAACATGGGAATAGATAGGAGAATACCTAAAAAAACATAAATATGTATATTTTTAATATTTTATAATTAAGCTACAATCATGACATTTTCAGAATATGTGTAATGTGTATAGTTCTAAGTATGAATAATATTAAATTCATAACAAAATTAATTTTATTTCTTGAATCTACCATGAAATTTCTTTTATTTTGTTAAAAATCATCAATAAATGATCATTTCTGTGAAGTTGATACCTTTACAAATTATAAGATTTTTTTCTACCTCATCTTAAAATATTATATTTTAGCGTACAAGTATTATAAATTATAAAAACATAGCAATTTATAATTTTAATAAATAGTCGATCTAATTTTTAGAAAATTATTATATATTGATTGAATGTTTATTTAGACACTTAAATAAATCATAAATGATTTCTCAAAAGTGTATATATATATATAAATTATATTTTATTGTTTAAATTAATTATCTAAGAACTAATATTGTAATTAGGGATTCTATAGTTAATATTTACTATATATTAATGTTATCTATTAGAAGAATATAGTAATTAAGAAAATTACTCATTATTATAGATCTATTAGGATAAAATAAAAATAAAATTTACAAAATTCAAATAAATGTCCTTGTTTATAAACATAAACAATAGGAGTAATGAAATTTAGAGATTTTTTTTTCAATTATTATTTTTTTTAAAACCTTCACGCATCACCAATATTGAACCAAAATGTATATGTAATAATAAAATAGTGTCATGCACATCATAGCTATAGAATATACTATGTCGCGGTATGATCTGGTAAATAAACTCACTCTTAATGCATGTGTGGGTAAATGTGGGAGGATGCTAACATTTGACAGGTGATTGTTTCGACGTGTCCATTGTTACCGCGATCGTTGATAGGAGCGGACTTCACCAACAGCCCCACCCCAAACTGGGAGGAGCCAATAGTCGTCATAGATCTCTGAAGTAGGTGGTTCTTCGAACGGTACTTCTGTTTTGCTTTCTACAATATCGGTATACTCTTGTACGCATGATTGTGCACATGATTGTACGCATGATTGTACGCATGATTGTATATATATACTTGTACGCATGCTTGTATTTGAATGTCATAACAAATATAATATAATATATTTATTTTTCACTTACAAACAATATTATTTAAAAACTGGATTTTTGTGAATAAATAAATGTACTACTACTTGAAGTATACTTTATAATATAACTATACTTTCTAATACTCCTTATACCTTTAGTACTATTACTACTATTACTACACAAATAAATATTAAAGGTGCATTGCAAGTGATAGTACACACTAGTACATTATATTAGCCTAACCACGCTATGCAGTAAACTTTACAATATAAAGTATAGGTGACGACCACCTCTCAACCTAATTCAGTTACTGTTGTAGAAGCCTAAGCCCCCCCTACTCCCCTCACCCTTGTGATGAGTCTTAGCTGATAACTTAATGATGTATACGTAGATTGTATTCGACCTAGATTGGTATTGCTATAACTCGCTAATGTAAAATTCGATGTCAATGGATATCTAAAATATCGATGGAATGTCTTTCTAAATCTTGATCATAAATAAAAGTCCTATATCTTCATTTATTACATTTATTACATTTATATGTTGTTATTGAATTACAAATTGGTAAAAATAAAAACGCAGATTATAACAAAAAATTGTTAAATGAATATTATGCATATGTATTATCATAGATTTGTATTTGACCTAGATTGGTATTGCTAAAACTTGCTAATGTAAAATTCTTCAAATATATGGTGCTTCGATTTAGGTATCTTAAGATGGCCGACCACTATATATATCATATAATGCATGTATCATGCATTTAATAACAAATATTCAAACAAATAATATTGATTTTTAATTATATTTGGTTTTTTTTTCTATATACGCTTATAAAGCATGTTTCAATTACATCAAAATAAACATTTATATTTATTTATATTATATATTTATAGTGCAATATAATTGCAACATTAAATTTAATTAAATAATACTTTAAATGCGATGGTCGGCCATCTTAAGTTACCTAAATCGAGGCACCATGTCAGTTGAAGAAAAATCACGCGACTACCAATCTAGGTAAACTATAAATCTATGGGTATATATTATTCGCTGCGATCAGACGCTAACGTCCAATGGGATAGGAGCGCCGCCCAGCATGAAGATATTGGAGCCTGACTTCACCACAGAGGAGGAGGAGGTGGTAGCGGCGGTGGAGGAAGAGGCGGAGATAGAGGCGTGGCTAGTCGACGTTGATTGACAGATGCCGTCGATAGTGAAACAGCCGAGAGATCTTGACCGCGAGAATGTGGCCGGTAGAGCGGTGTGAGTGACCTTCAATATGTTACAGGACTTCCTGTCGGGGGGGGGAGGGGTAGTGCTGGAGGTGGTGGTAGTGGTGGTGCTGGTAGTGGTGGTAGCATTGTTGGTGGTGGTAGTAGTAAAGTAATAGTGGTAGTAGTGGTAGTAGTGGAGGTGATGATAGTAGTAGTAAAGTAATAGTGGTGGTAGTGGTAATGGTGGTGTCGGTGGTGATATTAGTAGTGGTGGTGGTAACAGAGGTAGTGGTAGTAGTGGTGTGACAAGAATACTAACTTAGGGTTATCGATGGTGGATGCAGAGGTAGGCAGAGGTGACTGAATGTTAGGAAGAGATCCGATACGGCTGGGGGACCTCTTCTCCTGTCTGTCATCCGACTCCTGGTGAGCAATACGAGCGATTATATCGTGACTCATCATGACTCATCAACGACTTCTCGATTGAAGTGATGCAAATGTTAACGGAAAGGTACACGGGGAAAGGAAACCACGATTTCATACACTAGATGTATATAGATGGTATCAATGTATACAATGTATACAATGTATACAATTTATACTATACATGTGCACCTCCGTGTAATACTTCATTAATATTTAAATTAGTGAGTCAGTTGTAGTCTGTGATACAAAACTAGTTATTGACTAGGGTATAATCTAGGGCTAAGGGTATAATCTAGTGCAGTGGGGCCCAACCTTTTTCATCATACCATTTTTTTGATAATTCTTAGTTTAGTAATATACCATGACCCAATAAAAACTGTTATTGTTTTATTATGAAACTTTAGTCATATACGAATAATATAAACTATAGTATATATATTAAAATATATATACCTATCTTCAATTTTTCGCGACCATAACGCCAATTTGTTTATAAAATATTTATATTATTTTTTAGAAAATGGCTCATGACCCAAAAAAAAACCGAATGACCCAAGTTTGGGTCATGAGTCATGACCCATAGGTTGAGAACCACTGACGAGGGGTATAAGATAGGGATAAAGGTATACGCTAGGATTAAGTGGTATTAGCTAGGGGGTAAGGGGTATATACTAGGACTAATGGTTACACACTAGGGATTATACTATAGAGGTTATGGGCATAAGGGCTAGGGGAAAGGGTTATACGATATAGGAGTAAGAGAAACCATCTAGGGGTAATGGACATACGTTAGGCGTACAGGCTAAGACGAAGCTCGGGCAAAAGTAAACCACTGAGAAGATATCACTGTGCTCGATGAAGAACGTTGGGTAACAGTTGTGAAGATCTGAGGAATGTCTACTTCTGTTGGCGCTCAGTCGGATGGCGTCCTCTAGTGGTGAACTCTGTAGTGAAGGTCAACGTTGTTTATAACGTTAACGGTAAGATAAGCAAGATTACGATTATTATTATTATTAAAATTAAATTATGATTATTATTATAATTAGATTATAAAGACACGAATGGCTTCTAATTCGTGTAGTAACGGCGGCGGGGGGGGGGGGCGTGATGGGGTTAGATATGACTACTAACATTAGGACCGGAAGATAACGCTCTGGTTCTCTTCTTAGAATCGGTGTCTTCACTCGATGACACTTCATCGTCATTATCCACGGAGCTCTCGTAGTCTATCGAGGGTAGGGGGGTGTGGGGTAAATTAGG
The DNA here is from genome assembly GCA_964019155.1 of Osedax fenrisi. NCBI lineage: Eukaryota > Metazoa > Annelida > Polychaeta > Sabellida > Siboglinidae > Osedax > Osedax fenrisi. The sequence continues at coordinate 76,053,115 of OZ025239.1, forward strand.
AGAGTGGGGGGGAAGTAGCTGTACAGAGGGTTGTACAGAGCTCATGAGTGGGGGCATAATGAGAGGGGAGCAATTATCAGTGAGGAACTTTCATGGTGTAATAGGATGTAGGGGGTAGGCCCTACCTATTAGGGGTAATATAACGGGAAAGTAATAAATAAAGCTGTAGGGATTGTACAGAGCTGTTATAGTATGTCAGGGTGCTAGTAAGGGGATAGTGGGGTAAGGTAAACGAAGGCAACACGTAAAATTGTATGAAGCTCACCTCGTAGGTCATTTAGTTGAACTGACGCGGAACCACAAATCGGAAAGTTTAGGGGAGAATGGAGTTTTTCGACTTGCAATGTAGCTCGGGGAAAACATCTGTTGGGTGTTTTATTCTATTTATGGGGCTAATGATGGGGCTAATGATGGAGCTGATGATGGGGCATAATAATAGCGATATGTATAAAAATTAAAATAAGGTAAATTTAAGGTAGTTCCTTCTTAATTTAAAAAAACATATAATTTGTTGTATTTAATAAATAATTTATATAATAATTTATTTATAATGTCATATAAAATTCTTACATTAATTCTCTATATTAATAAGTATAAATGATATTTTATAACACCACCTATTAAAATACAGATATTAAAAATAAACATTCGTTATATTATAACAATATTTTAGTTCTCAGTATTTTATTTTGATGAATCTAAAAAGTCTGGATCATTTTTATTCTTTAATATAAATTGTTGAACTTTTCAGTATATTTAAATAGCATATATATGCATAGATGTCCCATTATTTTTAATATAATTTAATAATTGAAATGTTATATAATGTTTATATAATCAATTTATTCACTTCTAAAAAAATCCACACTTAAATCACTATTTAAAAATATGGTAGTCTTATTATTATTTAATCTTTAAAAAAAATATATAAAAATATTTAAAATATTTAGAGTTGGAGAGTTTAAAATATAGTGGTTTTTCATATCTATTTACATGAAATCGTTCGAAGGAGCTACCTCTCTTTATATAAATGTACCCACTTAATTCTATAACATTATATTATATCTTTATATATCATTTTATTTATATGTGTATATATATATATATATATATATATATATATATATATATATATATATATACTATTATATTTTACTTGTATGTAACTATACTACTCTTAAGATACTTATTGTAGGTATATATATATATATATTGTAATTAATATTTTAGATTAAAAAATAATAATATTCTTAATATTAATCTCGGTGAAGATGTTCTATAAAACAATAAAAAACTTCCAATACGAAACGATTATATAAAGAATAGATTTCGCAACGCAACACATCACCCTCGCAAGATAAGCTTATCAAGCTCTACCAAGTATATACGTGCCTCTGTAGCTGTGACAATAGCGTGTGACGTAGGCATCGACTGTAGGCGTTAATCATTCGCAATCGTACAGAAACATAATCGAGTGTTTTACGAACGGTAATAAAGAGAACGATTATCGCTATTGTTGCCTAGGCAGTGAGGAGGTAATGCTTGACTACGTTAGACTACATTCATTGTAGCTCCAGTCGAGATACACTTGGCATTGCTTTACCGTGTGTGTATTATGTATAGAGTGCGGACGTCATTCACTTATATATAGTAGAGGTTATTTTAGTTAGAGGCTATTCTATGTTAACATCATTCGTGTGTGTTCATTTGCATTGTATAATATGATTTCATAATTATTCGATGCTTTTTTAAAATATAAAATATATTAAATTTACGTATAGTTTTAGTTTGTTCGCTATTGTTAATATTATAATGTATTACTGTCATACAATACAATACACAATACAATCTGACCCGCGCGATATTGATTTATTTTTAATAAATTATTCAAAACTAATTTCATTGTACGAAGAATGGATATTTAGATTTCACTTAAGTGACGTCTGTTCTATAAATTGATTTTACATGTAGTGTATAAATAATGTGCATTCACTATTAAACCATAATTCATTAATGATTGATTGTTTATTGATTAAATTTGTTATCATAATTTTATATAATTAAAATTATAATTCACTATATAATATCATTTATAGATTTGTTTTTAAATCAATACAAAAACTCATTTCAAAATAAATGCTTTTTTCAACTTTTGCCATTTTTATACTTCGAAAACAGGTTTTTTTGCAAATAATATAAATATTCAATATTTCTATATAGATTTAATTTCCAGTAACAGGAAATGTAATGTTTGGTAGTGGAAATTGTAGTGGGGGTAGTGGTGGGGTGAAGGGGTAGGGTGGATGATTTGTAACCTGCGTAGTATACTGGCCGTGATCATAATATGAGGTTCGAGGATTTGTGAGTCATGGGGAATATCATGACAGGTGGCGTACAAAAGTTTCAAACCGTCGGCTTCTATCAATGCTTTACGACCAGCTTCTAATGAAGGGAGTGAGGGAGGGTGTGAGTGAGGGAGGGAGGGAGGTTATGAGGGAGAGAGGGTGTGGGGGAGTGGAGGAAAGAGTGGGGGAGCGAGGGAGCGAGGGAACGAGGTAGGCAGGGTGTGGGGGAGGAAGGATGTGGGTGAGTGGAGGAAGGAGTGAGGGGAGGGTGGGAGGGAGAGTGGAAAGGAGGGAGGATATAAAATAAGGCCAGTGTTCATTACAAGAAATAAACGCAGTACAGGCAATGCACTATATCACAATATTTACATTGTTATAAGATTGTCATAATATCAGCATCGTTGTGATGTGTGTGTACAGGCAGGTACAGTGTAGGTAGGTAGACGAAATGTAATGCACAATTACTATTATTCATTATATTATATATTTATCTATATATATATATATATATACTTATGATGAATGTATTTTGATATGATGAGGAAAGTGTATCAATGATGTGTATCACATTACTACTCGCTAACAGACCCACACCTAACCGTGGTGGTGGTCTTGCCCTGTTGTTCTCCACTGAGCTCAAACTTATTTCCTCTTCCACCCCTTATTTCTCCTCTTGTGAAATGCTGATATGTGACATTCAGTTCCCCTCCCTATTTACCATTGTGTTTATAATCATCTATCGCCCACCATCATCCAGCATTCGGTCTTTCCTTAATGATCTCTCTACCATTTTAGAATCCATGTCTTCTTACAACACAATTATTCTTGGTGACTTTAATATTCAAGTGAATACTGATAATCATGCTTCCCTTTCTCTTAAGAAACTTATTTTTGAGCACTCCTTAACACAACACATTCATTTCCCAACTATATCTAATGGTAACATCATTGATCTTGTTTTATCTCCATCTGACTCCAATTTAATTTTCTCTCCCACCCAAAGCACTCTAATCTCTGATCACTTCGCTATCCTATTTGATTTACAGTTATCAGTAGTGCACAATACTTGACCTCTAAGATACTTTCGAAACATCTCCTCTATAAATCAACCCTTGTTTGTTAACTCCGTGTTTGATCATATGAATAATATTACATCTCCGCTCTCTGATCCTGACACTCTCTTTGACGCCTTCAACACGGCGCTATCTAATTCTCTTGACTTTTATGCTCCCTCAACTACTCTTACCCACCGTAATCATCCCAAATCCCCCTGGTTTAACACTGAACTCACCAATATGAGAAAGTCACTTCGTCGTCTACAGTCCATTTATGCTTCTACTAAAATGAACTCAGACCTGTGTTCCTTTAAAGTATGTCGCTCATTATACAGGAAAAAACTCCTATCCACTAAATCATCATACTTTACTAACTTGCTTTGTAAATATGGCACCTCATCTAAGCAAGCCTACAACCTATCATTCACCTTAGTAGGTAAATCAAAACCCAGGCACCTTCCTGACCAACCGGATACAGTCCTCTGCTCCTCCTTTGCTAATTTCTTCCAGAATAAAGTATCGAACATCATAGCTGCTCTCCCCAATGTGAATGTTGATATCCTCACTCTCAACTCATATTCACTAGCTTCCCATAATCACTGGTCCTCCTTCACTCTCCCTACTCGTCCATATGTGCTCTCTCTAATGGCATCCCTAAAATCCAATTCCCCACTCGACCCTATTCCCCTTACTTTACTTCGTACCCTTTCGCCATTGCTAATTGAACCCATAACAATGATCATTCATGCGTCCCTTATTACATCGATCGTACCAAAGTCTATGAAACACTCATATATCACCCCAATTATAAAAAAAACTACCCTTAGCCACTCGAACCTGTCGAGCTATCGACCCATCTCCCAGCTTTCATCAATCTCTAAGACCTTAGAGCGAATTGTATCTGCTCAACTTATTCACTATATCACTACCAATTCAATTATTGATAAGTTTCAAAGTGCTTACTTACCCCATCGGAGCACTGAATCAGCACTGAATCTTATCATTAATGATCTACTAATATCCCTTGACAACAAAGCCCCGTGCTACCTTGTGTTACTTGACCTATCCAGTGCCTTTGACACTCTAAACCATGACATTCTTTCTTTACGACTCAATGAAATCGGTATTCATGGTCAAGTACACAGCTGGTTTATGTCAGTCCTTTCCTTAAGGTCCTCTTCAGTGAAAATCAACTCATCCTTCTCTACCCCGTTTATCAGCACTCATGGTATTCCACAAGGCTCCGTGCTTGGTCCTTTACTTTTTATTATTTATATTTTACCCATACAATCCATATTTCGTAAATATCCTTACATCCACTACCATCTCTTTGCAGATGATCTACAAATTTATACTTCTTTTCCTATTTCCTGTGACTCCAACTCAATTCAACTGTCTATTTTTAACTGCCTCACAGAACTTACTGACTGGTTCTCCCATAATTCCCTATCACTTAACATGACCAAAACTGACACCATAATTATCTCCAGACCTACCTACCCCCTAATCATCACCCACCCCTTTCTACTAGCCCTCCCTACATCACAATCCATAACAACTCTTGGTTTCACCATCAACTCCCACCTAGATTACTCTGACCACATATCTATAATGATTCGCAATGCCAACTATTTTCTTTACAATATTAGAAAATCACGTAATAAATTGACTTTTTCAATGACTAAAAGTCTAATACACTCGCTAGTCTTCAGTAGACTCATATACTGCTGCTCACTTCTATGCAATCTACCCCTAAAGCTTATGCTTAAACTTGAGAAGATACAACGACGTGCTATACGCACCCTATATAAACTGAAGTTCTCTTCAATAGTATCAATATCGACTCTAATGCGATCACTCGGCTGGCTTAAGTTTAGATATCTCTGCAGGTACAGACTACTATGCATCACCCATAAGGTGATACATCTTAGATCTCCCGAGTACCTAGCTGACTTGATCAGTATGCATACCCTTAGTCGAGCTAGCAGGAAATGTCACACGATGAAAATTGTGCAACGCTCGACTATCTCTGCTCACTCTGAATCTGCTTTCTCTGTGGTAGCTCCAAAATACTGGAATTCTCTACCATATGACATTAGGTGTTTGAAATCCTTGTCACTATTTAAATGTAAACTCTCCACGCACCTATTAACATTGTAACCTACCTTTTCCTTTATTTGTATTGTACTTTATTTATTTTATTTTTGTTTCCTTCTCATGACGCCCATAACCACCACGTGATTTTGTAGTCAATAAAATATTTTAAAATAAAAATAAATAAAATAAATAAAATAAAAGATCTTTTACCGATACATAAAAAGAGATATTAATTAATGAAAATTTGTAATAATTTATAATTTGAAATCAAATTCAAAATCGATTTACTCAAAATTATTTATAAGAATTTCTCCAGTAAAATATCCATAACTTATTCAATAATGTATTAAATTAATTACATTTTTTAAATATAATTTCATAAAAATATTAAATTTATTTATATTATTTTCAATATTATTAAAGTAACGATTATTTTAATGTTTTTTTCATTAATCATAAACAATTGTTTAATATATTGTTAAATATATTGTTATAATGATGTGACCTTTGTATATTATATTTAGAAAAATACAAATAATAAATTCAATTATAATATTTATCATAATATCAAATAATATATATTTTTAATTAAAAACAATCGAGTTATTAGTGTTTCAGTAGACCAATATTTTCCGTATACAATACATGTAAAAAGATACGCTGTCATGCATATCCTTACTTATACTAATATGTATTAATACAGGTCTACTGCGATACTTAAATATATCTTGCACTATTACATCATTTAATAATACGTTCATATCGGGTTGCATAATAATAATATACTTGATAATGTATTCTCTATAAATGAATAAAAACTATCTATTTATAGTGAAAATTATCCATTATATATATCATAATATATGTATATATCATATATATATATATATATATATATATATATATATATATATATATATAGTTTTTTTTTATAATTACTCAGGTGTATAAGTCTAAGTCTGATAATAATAATATTAATAAATGATGATACATAATAGATATATATATATATATATATATATAAATATATATATATATCATAGAATCTTGTACAATCTACACATTAATACACACATTAATGTTGACATATGTATTTGCTTCATTAAGCTATTGTTACTAAGGAGCTAGAGAAGGGGGAGGGGGAGGAGGATGAGGAGGAGGGTGGCACAGACGCAGGGCTCGCTTACTAAGGGTGATCAGATGCTTGAGAACGATGAGGATGGACTTCCTGAGGTGAAGGTGACGATGCTTGAGGTCAGTGCGATGCCAGTCCGTGTACATCGACAACAACATGCGAACCCCGCCGTGACCGATAGCTCTAGCAGAGTTAGACTCTGTGTTATCACAGGGGGGGTTATAGTGGGGGGTTATCGAGGGGGTTATCGCGGGGTGTTATCGTGGGGGTTATTGCGGGGATTGTCGGGGGTGTTGTAGGGGGGTTATCGGGGGTACTGCGCTAATGTTGACACGGAAGAGCTAAGCGCGTTCGAATTACTTGTTAATAACGTTAATTGATATATTATTTAATTGATATATTATTTAATTGATATATTATTTAATTGATATATTATTTAATTGATATATTATTTAATTGATATATTATTTAATTGATATATTATTTAATTGATATATTATTTAATTGATATATTATTTAATTGATATATTATTTAATTGATATATTATTTAATTGATATATTATTTAATTGATATATTATTTAATTGATATATTATTTAATTGATATATATTTTAATTGATATATTATTTAATTGATATGTTATTTAACTGAAATTATGATTATATACGTGTGACTCCGCGCGTAGTTAAATATAAATGACTAAATACACAACAGCCTGTAGAACTATCTTATTATAGGCTTCTTTTTACTTTATGTATGGAGAGATAACTATACATAGACCATATGTAAATAGTGAGTTTATATTATATTACCTGTAATTTATAAATAGGAAAAGTTACCTATTTCCCTTATATCATGCTACCACAGGTTATATAACTATTGTAAACAATGCATTATATAATAATCAGAATAGAGACAGAATAGAGCTTAATAATAGAAAACACTTATTTCTATAATTGAATTTCCAAATATTAATACCAATACCATTACAGCTATCACAACTAAAACTATCACTACTACTATTAGTACTACAACTATCACCACCACTACTACTAGTAATACCACTACTACCATCACCACCACTACCACCCCATTTACAACCACAACTTCCACTACTACTACAACCACTACTACTACTACTACCACAACAACCAGTACCACCACCACTACCACTACCACTACCTCTATCACCATGACTACTCTACTACTACTACTACTACTACTACTACCACAATAACCAGTACCACCACCACTACCTCTATAATCACCACTACTACCAAAACAACCACAACCACAACCACTACTAGGGTAAACTTGATTTCAGTAGAGGTATGAGGGCGTCTAGGGTAGATCTGACGTGGTTCAGGTACTTGCGTCCGTAGTTAGTGAGGATGCGGAACAGTTGACTTATGGCTCCGTTCTTACCCAGGTAGCTCGAGTTCACAGCTGTGGTGAATGAGTCATCGGTGAATTAGTCATAGGCGATGAGTCACTCGTGTACTGATTCATGCCAGATACATGCTAGGTACATAGTAGGTATAAAGTATATACTTTGGACCTTTTTAAATTTAATATATTTTTAATATTTTTTTAAATTTTTATTAGGTACATAGTAAGCATATAATAGGTACATAGTTGGTACATCCTACTCATTAATTAGGCGAGATATGCGTGTACAAATCATGGCTTTAATGAAGGAGTCCATTTATTCACGTTATTCACTGATAATAGAAATGCTTATATGGAAAATGTTTACTAAATGTCAAACTTATATAATATTTATCGATTTATATTATTGTTATATAGGAAATTATATCAGTGTTCATAATACACATAGTGTAGTTAAAACAGTTTTATTTATGAGAGAGCATAAGTATTAGTGATATAATATATATATATATATATATATATATATATATATATATATATACAGTGAAAGCTAAATATAGTAAACTTCACACTTAGTAAACTCAAAATATAGTAAACTTGTTTACTAAATAATAACATTAACATATTACATAATACTATAGTTAATATACATTATTCATATGTTAAAATATGTATTTTAGTAATATCTTTATTATAGTCTGTATATTTAAATGATATACATTCATTATTAGAGTATACCAGTACAATGTATTGATTTGGAACGACTGAAAACCTAATTTGGTACGACTTTATATTATTGTTATCTAACAATATATATATATATATATATTATTAATAAATATGTATATATATATATATATATATATATATATATATATATATATATATATATATATATATATATATATATATATATATATATATATATATATATAATATACATATTTATTATTTGGTACGACTTTATATTATTGTTATCTAACAATATATATATATATATATATTATTAATAAATATGTATATATATATATATATATATATATATATATATATATATATATATATATATATATATATATATATATATATATATATATATATATATATAATATACATATTTATTGACTTCAATATCCATTTGTAATTAATATTAACACCTACGTTAAATCGTGTAATTTGATTTTGTATACAAAACACGAACAGCGCCACCTATATAAGGTCAATTTTCAGATAAATGTGTTACTTATAATGTAAATTCATATCAAACCAAACTATTTTGAAATTTAAAAAAAATTATTTTTAATTATTATTTATATGATGAAAACTAAGTGTTCATTACTAATATATAATAAAGCAATAGGATATTAAATGTTATAAATATCTATGAGGTAAGTAAAAGCTAACTTATAATTCATATAATTTAATAGAATAATGAGTACATTATTGTATGAAAACCGCACCAAACTTAAATCTATTTCAGTAATTTCGTAATACTGCTAGCATCGGGATGGGTAATATTAATTACGTTGTAGATAACTTTTTAAATATTTATTTAATATAAATAAAATATATAAAATGTAGTTATTAATACATATTTAAAATAAATAATATAGTTATTGTAAAATAAAATATTATTGTTTTCAAACTACCCATATCTATAAATCATATTAAATAATTTTATACTCAGATTTTCATGTAATGTAATCAATTATTTAAGGTGCAATTAAGCAAAATAGATGTGCCGTATTCAACACAATACGATGCACACAATACGATGCACACACTACGATGCACACACTATGATGCACACAATACGATGCACACTAGGATGCACACTACAATGCACATACTACCAAGCATACACTGATAATACTCATGTAATAATCAATCAATAAATAATAGCTTTTGTGCGAAATATATGTAATTATTAAAGTATAAATTAATTCACTATTCAATGAATAGTATTCATCCCATATAAAATAAAATGCATAACATTAAAATTCATATTTAACATTACCTAACTCATACCAATAATTTATAAATGATTATTATAATAATAATTACAAATAATTATTAATGTCGATATACTGATAAATATTTATAGAATATATATATATATATTGTTATGGCATCCATGTTTTTAAAGAGATTCGATAATTTATTTATACACAATTATATAAGATCACTTCTAAATATTATTTTAAGACATATTTGAATGGTTATTTTTATGGCTTAAACAAGCATCCTACTGCTTGTGTGTCTGACGCCTTAGCCAACTGAGCCACACAGGCAGTTTATATATATATACATGCACATTTATTAATAATAATACTAATATATATAATTTCATTAATAAATTGGTTAGTAGTCCACCACTTTGACATGTAGGGTGTTGTTCTTTGATATTTATATATAATATATATAAATTATAAATATATATATATATATATATATATATATGTACTATTGATAACAATACATGTACTGACCGTTATTGGAATATATCTTGATGACATGCAGTAGACTGAGAACGACCTTGGAGTGATTGATGTATTGTCTTAACAGATGCAAGGTCACCCCTATTGCTTGCGATAGCCTCGCTTTGATGTTGAATTTCCTATCTATGATCAGTGATGATAAGTACTAATAACTGTTACCTCGACGTATTGGATATAGTGACTCTTTTCAATATTATTGTGATGAGAAGAGAGTGATCAAAGTCAAATTAATAATTATGAATACAATAAAATATTGCTGATATATTATAATAATATACTCTATATTTATAGTATATAATTATATATGTTTTGTTATTACTTTGATCGTGCACCCGGTTGATCATTATGTACGACCTTGGTAATCCCACTTCAGAGATATAGCAGTCATATTAATACAATATTGTACGCGAACATTTCCCGAATAAAACAATTGTAA
>OZ025239.1:76066570-76169070 GCA_964019155.1 Osedax fenrisi
CCCTATATAGTTAACGTAATGGGTCCCCCCCCGTATAGTAGTGGTAGGAGTAACGTAATGGGTCCCCCCTACTAGTGGCAACACTAACTGCTCTTGCCCAGTAATTCGTTAATGATACACAGCACGCTGATCTGGGCTGTTCTGTCTTGTATCTGTGTATGTGTGTGTGTGTGTGTGTGTGTTAGCACGCGTGTATATATATATATATATATATTTATGTGTGTGCGATACTGATGGTATGTATGTATGTGTGTGTGTGTGTATTGGGACGTATGTGAATGTGTGTATGGTGTGTGTGAGGTAGGGTTTTAGGTGCAGGCTATGTGTGTGTACTTGTGTGGGGGTGCGAGTGTGTGTTGGGGGAGTATGAGTGTGTAAGGCTTATACTGTAAGGACATCACCATATTAAGGGGTATGCATCTCTGTGGTTATGACTCACCACCTAGATGGCTTAGCCTGTAAGCCAGGCCAATAACAACTCACTGAAATAAATAAAAATAGAAAAATCTATAAATAGTAGTTATGTCATGATGCAATGCGTGTAATTATGTAATTGCTAGATTAGCGAGTGTTGACGCAATTCTGCGCACGGATTAAGCTCCCGGGTGAAGTGCAATTCGGCTTTTACTTTAAATAGGCAACAACGAGCCTGGGTGGGTTATTAAGTAAGCGTGCATCACTCTGTGTGTTATTTCTAATATAGTTTTAATTTGTAACACATACTGCATAGAGTATTCCCCGTAGAGATCTATTTATAGAATTAATTGAAATAATATCGCATCCAGTATATGTGGAATAGTACATTATATTACATATGCTAATATTTATCTATAATATTTCGTAATATAAAGTTAATGTATCATTTTTTAATGTATATATATATTTATTCAAAATATGCATATTTAAATATATATACAAATTTTAAAATAAAGTAAGCAAATTTACTTTTATACAAATATGTAAATATATACTATTTATGTAAATGTATTTTTTAAATACGTGAATAACTTTATATATAATTACGTTTTTATTAAAAATGTATTATGAATTATGTACGTGATTAGTAAAAAATAATGTTTCCTTTCGAGTTTAAAATTAATTGATAATTTAACTATTTAAAAAAAAACATAATTCGCATAAAATACAATTTAAACATTATATTTCATTTATTTTGAATTCAACAATTATTTAAAATATATTTCTGAAATGTTTGAATATCATAATCGTAATAATACATTATTTATGAACGTTCAGGAAATACATTAATTAGGGTGAGAAACATTATGTAATATACATTACTTATGTATATTATATAAATAACACTATATAGGGTATATTGGGTAACGTACATTCTATAGGGTATATTACGTAATGTCTATTGCGTAGTATACATTATATAAGACATGATATGTGGCTTATATTATCTAGAGTAGATTATGTGGGCCGCATTATGTATCAATAAATCATATTTACATTAAACCAATATTATTATAAATCATCCCTGAATAAAGGTTCAATCATTTCAGATATATTCAATCACATTGACATTGACAACGCGCCTATCATCATGCTTTCACACATCACTCATCGGCTGAGTGAGAGAATGGGCGAGGGCTTACCGACACATGTAAACGTGTTATAGGCGCGCACACGTGATGGTGGTATAGGCGCGCATACGTACCGATATCATCGCTAGTATGATGTCGATGTAGGCCTGATTCTTTACAACGTAGTCTCGATTCATGCCGTCTGTGTGTGTGTGTTTGTGTATGCGTTTATGTGATTGTATGTGTATGTGTATATACACGTGCGCAATACATATATGTCGTAAACATATGTCATAATCGTCAGTCGTAAACATACGAATTAAGGAAACAAATGTATAGAGGGAACATATGTATGGAGGGAACACATGTAAACAGGAAATCATCGCTGCAACATCGGATCGCAGTTTACATGATTACATCAGAGGTTACCGACTAAACAATACATTCGCGTTACCTACTATTACATAAGAAATAGCTCACGTTACCTACTATTACATAAGATACATATCGTGTTACCTAATATTATATAAGATATAGCTCTGTTACCTACTATTACATAAGAAATAGATCACGTTACCTAATATTACATAATATACAGCTCACGTTACAGATCATTACGCAACGTGTACATGTTCGACGACACCGTCAGGTCAGATCTATACAGGAGCTACCGTAGTGTTACCGTAGTGCTACCGAAGCTAGCGAAGTGAATGCATTCTTCTATTGACTAGTGCACGCGTGTGTGTGTGCGTTGGAGCAATTAACTCCACTAGGGGCACCACCGGTAGTCATTATACGACTACTACGAACAATGAGCCGACGTTAATCACTGATTACACGTGTACTTTATACCTATACACACGTACACACACACACGCGGAGAGAGAGAGAAAGAAGAAAGGCGAGCTCGCTAATTACGTATTATCAACACTAGCACTAATCGCGGTCGTGGCGGGGGTGGAGGTGTGGGAGGAGTGAGAGATGTGAGAGGTGGCAGGGGTGGAGGTGTGAGAGGTGGCAGGGGCGACGCGAGTAATCACTTATCAGAGGTGAACATTCACAGTAGGCACCGATATCTCGATAGTCGGTTCGTAGTCTGGCCGATTAGATTGGGAATTGATACCAAAGAAGATAGAAGGGAGGCGGGAGATAAGTATTTATTAGAAAACTGTACCGGCTTAGTGACTGCAGGTGGTGAGGAGAGGTAGTTGTAGAGAGAGACGAGATAATGATAGAGAGAAAGAGAGCAGTACACCTTAGCTTTCCCGTGAAACAATCCATTATTTTCAGTGTTAATGAGCCAAAGCAGTATATACAGATACGTACACTCACCTTAAGTTAAACGATTACATTCTAAATATAGCATTATGTTTGATTATCTATTAAGGAGATGAGGTATTTAAATGAAGTAAGATTTTGTTTAGAATAAAAATATTATTTAGTTATTACTAAATGTTGCAGGTTTTTGGAATAACATTAGTGAGATTTTATGTGATATTATATAATTACAAGGTATACCTATAGTCTAAGTATAGTCTAAATATACTCATCGTAAATAATCAAATGTAATAATGTATTTAAATAAGGAAAGTGTCACCACATCGGAATGTGATATGTTCGTATAAAGATGAAACTCTGAAACGTAAACTATATATTGGTTTTAGTGAAAGACTTTATAGCGCTACATGTGATAGAACAACATAATTAATCTGATAAGGGGGATACTAGATACGAGAAAAACTAATATGTCCACTAATATATCTACACTATCTAGTAAACCAGCTACTACATGCTCGACACATGCTACTAAGCAAATAATGGCTTACATTTCTTTAATCTTTTATCTGAAAAGGTAGATCAACATTAATAACACTGACATCGTACTTAATAGTATAGAAAGTGTTGCGGAAAGTATTAGTTTATAATTATAGTGAACAGTGTATAATATTGCTTCATCGAGAACACTATTTCACAGTCCGTAGTATACGCGAACAATACATTTTATTCATAATATGATTAATGAAGCAACATTTAAACGATGAACTAATAGTTCTATAACGTAAACAGTGGTAGCGATGTATTAGGTAAGACACTGCGAGTTGTACACATTCTACATTCACGTAACGTTGATGTTAGTTTGATGTTAGTTTGATCAATAATAGAGCGTGAATCGATGTAATGGAATAAATAGGCGTACATACTGTCAGATATACGTGGAATGTGAAAATAAAGGTAAAATTTAACGCGTGATTATTGCGTAGATATATAATCTATGCTATATAAAGTTAAGCTATATTTTAGTCGTTAGGAAGCAACCTAACATTTGTTTAGATTTATTTTATTAAAAACAAAAAATAAATAATAATATTATACGATTATTATTATCATTATTATGCATATAATTCGTGTACAAATGCTTTGTACTCTAGCCGAGTATGTCGGTTGCGACATATGTATGTCTATAGCGCATGTGTATAACCTTTGTGCGCTGATGTAGTACTAGTTAACATTGATAGCAACTTGGACGTGTGAAAGCGTATCTGCTGCTGGTTCTCGGACGTCAGTTTAACGGTCGCGATACTTCCGGAACTATTCGCGTTCGTCGAAATGAACCGGTCGAGCGTTTGAAATATCAGTGATAACTTCCTACGCGCACGGTGGAGTAAGTAATAGATTAGGTAACTACGATATTAAGTACTAGCTTAAGTATAGATTAAGTACTAGCTTTAGTACGAGTTTAGATACTATATTAAGTATTATACAATATGTAATATGAGGTTAATCATATGACATGCTGTTTAAATATGATAATAACAGTGTAACCATAACGATGGAGCAAAATTAGATAAGCTGGTAATTTTAAATACGCGTACCGATGTAAGCGTATTCAACACGATGCCATTACGTCCCATTCAAACATTGTCCTATTTACTATAACTTACCATGAACTATAAACGGGGTAGAGTTAATAGTTTAAAGTTTATGATAATTTAATATGAATATGACAAAGTTGTTTATTTACGTATTCGTCATAGTTTATAGTTCTATTATTAAATATAATTAATTAAGTACTATGCATGTAATAATTTAGTATATATATATATATATATATATATATATATATATACACACATCAAATTCTAGTAATATAATCTTTATTGTGATATTATTCAAAAATATACTAGAACAATTATGATTCAACTATATAAAATACATTAACTAAATGATATTTTTTACTAAAGATAATATATCTAAATAATGTAATGTATATATATATATATAATTGTACAATAATATATGTAATATAAGATTAAAAAAAGTTTTAAATAAAGTTTGATTAATTATTAAATAATAATTGATATTACAATATAAATTACAATAGATATTATAATATCATTCAATATAAAATACAATATATAAAATAGATATAACTATATAATTAGGGTAATATTAAATTATATAACTGTAATTATACTCAAGGTAGTGGGTTACAATTTACAAATAAAATTAAATCCATTTATAAAAGTAAATTATTAATTATTTGAAATTTTTAAATATGTTTACAACTTTTTTTAAAGTTGATCACCAATATTATCATATAATAATGATTATATAATAATAGCTTTAATATTATATTTAATATATTATAAATATGGGAAAATAAATTAAGTCTATATTATAGTAAATTCATTTTGAACTGTGAGTTAGTGAAAATATTAGTATAATAATTATTAATTAATTTTAAATTTAAAAATTAAATTTATATTTTTTATTATAAATATACGTATATTATGATAAAAATAACATAATATTTACTTTTGATGTAGTTATAATATTATATTATATTAAATATACATTATTATTACAATATAATTATTAATATAATGATTATTATTATATTAATTATACTTAATATAATATTAAATATTAGAATTATTCTTAACAAATACAATTACTTACGAATTACTCATGATCTAAAATGTTATTACGATATCCTAGCTCAAGGCGATACGTTAAAATATATATTAAAACTTATATGAAAAATTAAATAACTATTAAATTTCATAAATTATTCAAATATATATTAAATCGAAAAAATAATATTTTACTATAAATTATATTTAAAGTATTCCTTGACAACATAATCTATTTTATGGTTATTTACAACTATACTATTTATTATTCTCACCAGGATCGCATGTGGTGTATTTATCTAGGATGTTTTTATATTCATAAATCAGTCACTGTTAATTTAAATTTAAATATATCACCCGCTCTATTACTTACGGCTTTTTTATATATATCTTGCTAACTATTATATAATTTTTATTTTTAAATATTAATACAAACATGACGGATATGCTTGATAATATTGGTGACACAAGCCCAAAAGCACATTATGGGAGTTAGTTTAATTTCTAATTTTAATAGAAATAAACGTATTATTAATGTTTAAAAATTTAAATTTGTAATTTGATTTTTAAATTTAATGATTTTTTAAAAATATATTTCATATATTTTACAATATATAGATGTGTTATAAATATAATAATATATATTAAATATAATAATTAAAGTCAATTATTAATTGTGTTTTATATAATTATTATAATGATAACTAAAAGCAAATGGGATTATACATTTTTATTTTAGTAATAAATTTAAATTTTAAATTAGAAATATTTTAAATTTTAAATAAGAAATATTTTAAATTTTCATATATTTTGGATATTTTTTTAATTATAATTTATTAAAATGTTGAAAAAAAAATGTCAGATCAAAATTATTTTGAAAAAATATATTTATTATTAATTTCAATTATTTCGAATTATTATTTGAACTATATATTTATTAAAACATAAATTAATAATTTGTATATATGTAATATTTTATAAATTAATATTTATTTATTATGAGCTATATATTTTATGAAAATTATAACAAATATATTGTATAATAATTATATAAATCATTTATAAAATGTATAAGTTATACATTGTATAACATAATTATATATATACAATTTATTAAATGTAACCATCAATTTAATCTTGTGACAGTTAAGTTTTAATAAATCTAAATTCTATAATACGAAATATTTTATATTTAAATAATAATATATATATATATATATATATATATGATAAATATTTAAATATGATAAATGGATATAGATATATTTTGTTGGCGTAACCTACATTTTACTTCACGAATTGTTACATCATTAGTTTCCACTATATGTTATATATAATAATACAATTCATTATTATACAATATGTGACATATTGTAATTAATTATTATAAATATTAAAATAAATATGTATATTAAATGCTATCATCCATTATAAATCATTATATTTCTAATGTGTAAACTAATACTATGCATAAATGTAATAATGTAAAAATAAGATACAACAACATTCATTAATTATATTTTTTACTTTAATTTGGATGCTAACATGTGAATCAAATATTTGTTTTTTTCTTTCTTTTTTATTATTTCTTATATTTATATTTATTGTTTATTTTGATATCCATTTTTATGTAATGGTATTTTATCCGAATGAAGATTATTAAATATGATATTACACTACCGTTAGGAGATATTGAATTAAAAAAGATAATCACTTTCACTGATTCTCCTGATTCGCTACATGCATTTTTAATTGATTAATAATACGTACAAATGTATTTTATAATGCTTGTTATTAATATATATATATATATATATATATATATATAGGTAATAGGTATATAATAATATATATACTCAAATAATTGTTTTATTGATATTATAAAAAGTGGTCCAAAATTACTACTTGTTTTTTTAAATGGCCCGATATTACTTCTAAATGGCAATAAGTTACCTGGCCCGAGTCCACTGGTATTCTTTTAAATTATTAATAAAGTACAGTTATAAAATGAATACTGATATTTTATCATTTGTAGTTCATATCTATTCTTTACTTTATCTGTAAAATATAAATATATTTAATATTTTATTATTATATATTATAAGTTTGTTATTCATTTAATATACTAATTACATAACTCTTACTTTGTTGATTGATTGATAATTTATTTAAGCAAATACATAGCCGAAAATATAATCGAAAGTATAAAGTATAAATATTTGCTAACGATAACATACGTTATAGAAATAAACAAAGAATAATACAAAATTAAAAAATTAAAGAAATTAAAATGTTTTACTGTTACCGAATAAACAAATAAACGAAAAACAATCGAAAGTAGAAATAAATCATATAGTAAAAATAAACGAAAAATGATCAAAATAGTAATAAAAGATAGCGTAAAAATAATCTAAAACAGAAATAAAATACATTATTTTGTAAGTGGCATCGAAATATTCAATTTCTACTTTAACTTTATAGAATTCTTCTTATCTTTGTACCCTGTTTTAGTAATAAATTATTAGTTATATAGTTTAATATTTTAATGTTAAATTTTAAATATATTATAAACAGAACATGTTAAAAATCAATTAAACCAATACTAGAATGAAACAAACAAATAATGTAATACATACCAAAATCTGTAATAATAGTAGGTAGTACTTTAATAATTTTATATTTTAATTGTATAATAAATTTGAAACATATATATATATATACAAACAGAACACGTTACAAATAAATAAACCAATATACCTATACAAAAACATAACACGTTAATAACAAAACATACCAATAATATTACGAAACAAACAATATAATACTAATTATCACTATACTCTGAAATAATAGAAAATTATTAATATTGTATTTTAGTAATATAATACATTTGAAACATATATACAAAATATATATAAAACAAAAATATAATACCGAACAAACAAAAATAAAATAATACTTCCCACTTTATTTGTTAGTCTATTTCTTATATGTTTTGTTATCAAAAAGTATCACAATATTTATTTAAACTTTTTATATGCACAAAATTCAGAAGCTTAAAAATAATGTATATTTTCTAATATTTCGATTAACAAAAATAAATACATAATCCTTATTATTTTATTTATAATATATTTACAAATAAATTAACCCAGGAAATTAACATAGTACTATTAAATATAATTTTAACAATGAAACTAAGTAATGATATTTTTGAAAATAATATTAAAATATAATTTTATTAATTATTAAAATCATATAATAGTGTAAATAGATTAAATAATAAATGTATATTAAAATATAATTATGTAATGAAATTATTATTAATATCAATTGATATTATTACTATTATTCACTATTAAAATAATTAACTAATATAAAGAATAATTATATTATATATGGAATGCTTTATTGAAGTGTATATTAAATGCTTAGTTTTTTTGTTAAAATGCATATATATATAAATATATATATATTTAATATATATATAATATTATTTTATTATGATTAGTCATCTTTACATTCTTATTAGCATTACATTACTACATTATATCCAGTATCTCGTTACTCATATTTACTGTAGGTATTATATTCTATAGATATTATGTATGTTATTTTATAAATTTGTCAAATATACATTATGGTTTATACTATAAACTTTATATATCCGATAATATTATGATACTATTAACTTTTGCTTTTACATGACTTCTATAAGGTGTGTATAATGTATATAATTAATTAAAATCTCATGAATGTTATTTTAAAATATTATATATGTATATTAAATATAAAAAATATTAATATTTTAAGTTGTAAAATAAAAATTAATATTCATAGTTACATCTAAATTATAATTAAATAACCATATATATAATGTGTATACACAAATAATAGGAATTTAATATCAAATAACTACATTTATAATAATATTAATTAATATTTTTATAATTTCCCAAAATTCAAATGTTTTACTTAAAATAAATAATATGTTATGAGAATATAAATATTATATAATATAAATTAGAATTTTGAGAAAAAAAATATAATTAATTTTGTTTACCACATTTATATTTCAACTGATTATATAATAATGTTCAATTCATCATTTTATTTTATATATTTGCTTATGCTTAAATTCTATTCTATAATTTATTTATATGAATAACCATCTCATAAATTATATGTATTTTGAAAGCAAATTGATTTTAAATGTTATTTACTATTTGTATTACTAAGAATTAATATTACATTTATTAAACTAAATACATTTTAATTACAAAAAATGTATATATAAATAATATACTATAATATTTAACTACAACTAAAAATGCTTATTTAATACTATTTTTAAATTATAATGTATCTTCATTTTTGAAGTGTTTCAATATTATTTTTTTTCAGATAGATCCCTAATTATTTTATATACTTAATTTATTTTTAGATATACATGAATTAAATATGTTGAAGCTAATAAAATGATGTTTTATATATTTTATATTTTGTCATTAACTCATCATATTTATATATTTACTAAATATTATTTAGGTATTATTCATAATTTTAGTGCTTAATAAACCTTATAAGTTATATCATCATCATCATCATCATCATCATCATCATAAATATGTATATTAAAATATAATTATCCAATGAAATTGAAGTGAACATCATTTGGAGATAATTAATGATATATCTATGTGAACAGGAATAGATGACAATAATAGGTTGACAGCCGATGAGATGGATGAAAGGAGGCGAGAAAATGTAGCCTATGAATATCTATGTCGCCTAGAAGAGGCTAAACTGTCAGTATTAGTATGTTTGTTTGTGTTGGACATGTGTATATGTAATCCATTGTGCATGTGTGTGTGTGTATATTATATATATATGTATGGTGTGTTTAAAATTTAATGTGTGCATACTCAGTTACTAAACTAATGTATTCATTGTTGATGCCACTATTTATACTGTGATCATTATGCAATGCACTATATAGCCTGTAATAGCCTATTAGTTGTGTTGCTATTATTCATGCATAATAATTATAGCCTTATTGACATCATTCCCCCCAACCTGAAACTGTTTGATGTATACACTTAACTACCATTAAAGCTTAGCAACCACTATACCCTACCCATACATATATATATAGACTATATAATATAGTTGACATTTATAACTCATGTTTGTCAATATTAGCATATAACAAAGCCACAAAGAAACAAACATATAATCCTAAAACTTTCCTCACTATAGTATTCTGTTTTAGTATTTTAAATAAAATATTAAATATTATGTTATACCTCCTTATATATAAGTTATGTTAATAATGATATATGTCTACCTCTAGTGGATTAGTAGAACTTTACATGCAATTGTAACTTGTTGTTGAATACTTTTATAAATAGCATCTCTATTAGGCTACTCAAATATAATACAGTATGCCATGCATTTAATTATAACATATTTGTTAATATTTGACTAATAATAGAAAGCATTTATGTGATGTAATGATAATGCTTGCTGATTATATAGATTAAATATACATTGTTCATACTGTAATCTATAATAACTAGTAGTAGTAGTAGTAGTGTAGTAGTAGTAGTAGTAGTAGTAGTAGTAGTAGTAGTAGTAGTAGTAGTAGTAGTAGTAGTAGTAGTAGTAGTAGTAGCAGCAGCAGTAGCAGTAGTAGCAGCAGTAGCAGTAGTAGCAGCAGTAGCAGCAGTAGCAGTAGTAGCAGCAGTAGCAGTAGCAGTAGCAGTAGCAGTAGCAGTAGCAGTAGCAGCAGCAGCAGCAGTAGCAGTAGCAGTAGCAGTAGCAGTAGCAGTAGCAGTAGCAGTAGCAGTAGTAGTAGTAGTAGTAGTAGTAGTAGTAGTAGTAGTAGTAGTAGTAGTAGTAGTAGTAGTAGTAGTAGAGGTGTAATAGGATGCCCGCATACACTAAAGATCATATAATTAATATAGATATAATTAGTTTGTCCTCGCTATTAGACTAGATTCGCCGAGTGTAAAACAATAACAAAACAATGACTCATGATCGGAATAACACAACAATGGTATCAGATCACAGGGTATCGATCAGTAGGCATTGTAATGCTACCTGTATGCGGCTGTGTCTACGCACTGATAGTACGATACAGTTGTACAGGTGTGCTCTTTACATGAACTATCTGCGCCGCACATTTCTCTAACCCTTAGCAAACTTACAAGTTTTACATTACTTATCAATAGGGGCGCTGGAACGATTTTGTATATAGGGGGGACCAACCAATCAAAATAAATGTTATGGTAAAATTTCGGGGGGACCAATACATAGGATGTCCCCCTATATTTTAAAGGGGGGGGGGACATATTCCCCCGTCCTCCTTGTTCAGGGTTGGCAGAATTAGGGGTTTTTGGGTTTAAACCTTTTAATAATTTTAGGGTTTTTTGGGGGTTTTTCATTTTTGCTTTCATTATTATTTCTGGGTTTTAGTATATAATTAATTATTATTATTTAATAATTACATTTCAATTAATTTACAAGTAAGTTAATAATGATATATATTTATAAGGAGGAGTCTATTTATATCTGCTATTATTATATGTGGTTCAATAAATAAATATTATTATTAAGTGTATACATATAATTATATTTCAAATATATATTATTTATAATAATATAAATCATTTATTAGAATACTTGCCATTTTACAATTTACAATGTCATTAACCTATATATTATTATATTAATATATATTACAACACTATTATATATATTTTTATTTTATATTTTTTCTTGATTTTTTATTTTAAATTTAAGATAAAGAAAAACACCAAAAACCCAAAAACCTCACATATATTTCTTAGATGTGTGGGGTTTTTGCTAACCCTGCCCCTGTTGCAGCGCCCCTACTTACCACTCGCCTTCTTTCGCTGCTATATCCCAATAGAATACTACCATTCACTACGTATCTTCTCAGTTTCTCTATATTTCTACACAGGCACCGTAGATGTATTTGACAGATAGTTTATTATCATAATCGTGTATTATGTAATATATACGAGTTAATACTGGATGTATTAATAGTACTTATATATGAATATATGTATGTATGTATATACTCACACATACATATATATATATATATATATATATATATATATATCCATAATATACGCCACTATATATGATAATTACTTTTAACAATGCAGCACGTGATATCTATTGTCATTTACATAGTGTTCGTATTAGTCATTAATTCTTTCACTTTATATATATATATATATATATATATATATATATATATATATATCTCTCTAGCTATGCCCTCTGCCCTTCTATTGTTAATTCAATGCTTAATTAGTATTATAGCCATATGCCTTTATGACCGAGATTTATAGCGCTCAAGATATTTACACACAAACACACACACACACACACACACACACACATACGCACACACACAAACACACACACATACGCACACACACAAACACACACACATACGCACACACACACACGCTCGTATAGTGTATACTTCAAACATAACTTATTTACCATAAGATAGATTGATCTCTAGAATATATATCGGTAGTAGGAGTAGTAGTAATGGTGTTTTACGCAGTTATCTAGTTTATATAATGAATTGAGAAAAAACATTATATTACAATTTATTACAATAATACTCTTAAATAATACGGCTTAATAAGAATACTATATATAGTATACTTATTTAATACAATAGCCGGTATGGTAAACACACCTATATGGGTAGGCAGGCGATAATATGTCTATAGCATTGTGTGTGTGTTTGTGTAGGTATGTATGCACGCGTGTGTGTGTGTTAAGAATTGTATACGCGTGGATTTTAATTATTTATATAGAATTACATTTCTAACTTAATCTAGGCGACGCGATGCTCGCTCGCGGGGTATATATTACTTCTTTTGTAAACGTTTCAAGTAGATATTGATTTTCACGTACTTCACATTCTCTCCGCTAGTCGTCAGCACTAGTAGTCGTAGTACATCCGCCCGCCCGCTCTAACCACTACTCACTAGTATATCTCCTCGTGGTCTCCTATCTGTGTGAGGTGATGCGGAAGTGACATAATCGTATTGTTATACTTAGCTTCAGGAAACATGTCATCTGTACTCTAATATACACATATTATGTCGCTGCGTGTAATGCTTTTATATTTAATTTCAATAAATTCTGAAATGAAATTAATTGTTTTATTTCTAGACTACAGTCTACACTATTATATTAACATATTATATATATATATATGTATGTGTAGTTTTATTGATTATATGTAATATAACCGATGTTATTATACCGAAGTGTTTATTACTCCTATAAGCGTGATTCATACGCATCATACTTATACGTTCACTACACATGATATCGTGCACTATGCAACCTATATGCTACGTTGAATGAATGCAGGGAGTTAAGCTAAACCATTACGGTTACACAAGCAAACCGATTATCTCACGCGTCACGTGCTTATAGCCACGCGTAATTACCTCTCGCTACACGCCTCTACTACCTTATACGGTATTGATTTAGTAAACGCCTCTAAAGGTATTGCCCGTGGCGGTGGTATATCATCGGTGAGTGTTAACGCATGCCTGGTGGCGGTGGTGGTGGCGGTGACATCTGTGACATAGTCACCACCACCACTACACTTCAGTGTACACACACTGAATACACCGCTGACTCACCGAAGCGCGGTGACTCATGCGTGACTCACCGTTTACATTATGCGTATTGATTGACAGCCGCATTCTCTGCCGCGCACCGATGGCTCGCTCGCCTTATTCATCGTTATTTATTGTTTGCCGCCGGATATTCGCCAACAGATAAGGACTATAAACTTATGATAATATCGTCTCCACTGTACCGTACCAAGTATACAGTTCTACTATAGTCCCGTCATGTGGTATGAAGTATTCATGCGTGTACTACAACTATGTCAGCATTAACACATGTAATCTATATACACACACACGTTATCTACTCGGGTGACAACTAGGGAACCGGATGTAAGTAGTATACCGGCGTACAGTGCACTAAGCTACATCTGGGGACTGTGAAGATAGGCTGTTGCCTAGATGACAGTTCGGTAGAATTCATCACTATCCACGCTGGATAGCGGTAATCTAGTACCAGCGCTAATAACCTCCTCCTCCTCCTCCTCGCTATCAACAACACCACCACCAGCACCGGTGTGACCCTATTACCTTTACGTTTACGCATGCGCGGTTAAACGTAACCTTGTCAACCGTACTAAGTACGTGGGGGGGGGTTGTATCTATTTACGACATCTCTATTTGATAATAAATTAATATAAAACACATATATGCGAATATATATATATATATATATATATATATATATATATATAAATGCGTATATCACGTAAACGACGTATACTATACGTGTTCGTCGATATAGATTGGCAATTAATAAAACAAGTTGATATAAAGTAACGACATGCGCAGTTGATGTATCGCGATGTGAATGTCGTGCATGTCATCATCATCACCGTTGATATGTCATGCCGCTTTTTATATATAGTTATGTATACTCGATATTATATATCTTAATGTACACACTATGTACATTGTACACTGTACAATGTACAGTATGCATGCTATATTCATTTTACTTTATATATATATATCACTACGAGAGGTATTCGAGATATAGATGAACACGACCCATATGATATCGTGTTGTTAGCTGACATAGCTTACATAATATGCCACGTCAGCATCACCAGTAGCATCATCAGTAGCAGCATCATCACTAGTATAACATACCGTATAGACATGTGCTAGTAATTTATACATTGTTTTTATATAAAATTATATGTGTACGTGTGTTTTTTATAATTTTTAAATATCGGATAAAATAAATGTAACTATAATATAACAACTATACTATAATATATTATATTAGAATATATAGTGTGATATAGTAACGTATATATTGAGAGTTATAAAAACAATGCCATCCTAAAGTTAGCATCTACTAATGTTACTATCTACAATGTACACTGTACATTACACGTGTTGTTGTACAGTCAGTGTGTTAACGAACTGTATAATCATTGCCACGGTTACCATCTATCCACGTACCCCAGCAAACAGTATTAGCAGCATAACAGCATATGTAATAGCCTCAAATGTTTACATTGTGCTATTATGCTGCTGTTATTAGAATAGCAGCATAATATACTTTTAAAATTAATAGCAGCATAATAGTAACATAATAGACTTTAAATATTTTTTAAATATACTTTAAAAACTGCCTGTGTGGCCCAGTGGCTAAGGCGTCAGACACACAAGCAGTAGGACACGGGTTCGACCCTCGTCCGGACCATTAATTAATTTTATAAAATGGGTCTTAAAATATTATTTAGAAGTGATCTTATATAATTGTGTATAAATAAATGATCGGCTCTCGTTAAAACCATGGATGCCTTAACATGAGAGCGGCTTCGAAGGGACATTAGAGCCATATATGGTTATAAGTGAAAACTTCATCTAAGTTCCTGGATGGGATGAAAAGACTCCACCAAATAAAAATAACAAAAAAAAAAATAACAATATAGCAGCATAATAGCATGAAAAATTAATAGCAGCATAATATACATTTAATAGTAGCATAATAGCAGCATAATAGCACAATGTAAACATTTGAGGCTATTACATATGCTGTTATGCTGCTATTATACTACTATTACTGTTTGCTGGGACACTATAGTGTACATAGAGATCTATATAACTCTATAACTCGGGCCTATTGATATATTACAAAGCACTGCAGTATCACCGATACTCGTGTCTACTGCGTTGTCCAGTGTCATTAAATACACAGTATAGCATGTTTAGATATTGGTATAACGTTAAATAAAGTTGTAAAAACCAGTGTTTAACTAAACCATTAGAAGAAACGCGATGACCTGGATTGATGAAAGTTACCCACCTCTCTATTTATACACACACCTGTGCGCGCGCGCGTGTGTGTGTGTACAGTGCGGTCGCCTATATTAATAGACGTGGCGATGGCAGTACCTGCTATATGTGTATCTGTATCTCCACATATAGGTATGCCACCCTGTCAGTACATACCTATTGTTATTACGTAATCATATTGTGAGTCACACAATGAAAGGTAAACACACATGTATATATATATAGATCGTATATATAGCGCTGTGATGTAGGGTGAGTCATCGTGGATGAGATCACCACAATAGAAGCACTACTGCCGTTACCTAGGCGACGCGGTGTTGACAACACTACATTGTCTACTATGTGTGTAGTACACATTGTGTACCACCGTAATAGTTACATCAGCGGTGGTCATCTATTATTCACCGTTTGTCCGCATTGCGACCCCACGGTCCGGCCCAGTACACCCGCTTGAACCCACACCTGGACACCTGCACCACCACTACTATCACCGCCAACGGGCTAAGTCGTACGTTTACGATTAGGCGCACTTAATGACGTCACTGGGTGCGACGGCTGCGGTGACGTCATCGCCCGGGTAACGCACGTGACTGGTATTGCGTAACGCAGTTGTGTACGTTGCGGCAGAATAGTCTATAGGCGGGGGGGATACAGCTATCGATGTTATCTATCTCTATAGCAACTGTGTGTGTATGCGTGTGTGTGTGTGTGTGACACACTGAGCGCGCGTGCAGAACAATAAGGAAATGGCGCGAAACAGTCACCACCACCAGCAACAGCGTTACGGAAGTGGCGATGTCTAGTACTCTTTGTTACCGCTAGGGCAGTCATCGCTAGCGCCCCCTACATTCAGCATCGGTGGGCACCACTGAATCACGGAGCTAACCTCTGTTTAGTGATCGTTTAGTACAATGGGTATTTATCTCAGCGGTGCGCCTCGCACCGATGTGTGTGTGGCGACCGCTCTCACTCCACTAGCCATAGTCGTACACAGGTAGCTAACGCATATACGTATGAGTGTATTGATACTAATATAATCACTTATCTGCCACATATGTTGCCTACGTAAATCTATATATATATAGTTATAAAACTGTAACGATCGATAACCGTGTACTTTTTTATATACTTTCGATACATCTAAATATATTGTACACACGATCTAGCGCTAATGACGATCTATTCTATAAATAGAACACATTATTTATCTCTGTTACTATTTTAGCATATCCGATGGAGGACATATTAATTATATAATATACGTGTGTGTGTGTTTGTGTGTGTGTGTGCCCGCACACATATAATTATAGACTGCAGTACTAATTAGAATAGCAGGTAGTGACACCGTTATAAAAAAGCACTGATCAATGTGATTATACAATAACGCAACAAGTTATGTAACACACTGGGTTAGGTAAGAGTGGGCGTGTTTACGTGATGATGATGATTAGGTGTTCATCATCTTCTTCTTCTTCTCAGCATGTTTACTATTGTTTATGATAGGTAACCACCATCACACGTATGCACACACCCACCCACACATGCGTATATATACCACACTTCCTCTATATATAGATGTGTGTTCCGCGGCGCACACACACACACACACATCAATCTCCGTCAAACACATGTAATAAGTCAGGCATTGTCTCACCGCCACACTGTTTCCATCACGTGCATAGTTCAGTAGAGACGGTCACATGACCCACCTGTAGTAGTCTTATCAATCATACACATTGGCAAGACTAGGGGAGTGATAGTTATGATAGTAGATGCTGACTTTCTACGTAGTTTACATGCCGCTTGTATCAGCAATATACACACTAACATGCACAATCGCACAATATAATTCTCACACTATCACACACACACACTTTAGATACATGTTCAATACATTTCCCTCTTATTGGATCAAGCTACCCATCAATATTCGTAATAAGAAATGTAGTCATATATTTAAAAAGAATAAATACTTCTAAAATATACAGACTTACTTTACTATAAACCACCCATAATACCACACACTACCTAGCCATACTAATTAATTCAATATATATATATATATATATATATATATATATATATATATCTATTACTATGTACACAATAGTGACATTGTTTATACCATCATCATATGTTCTATGTAATCATGTAAATATACCACAGTCTTTTAACTGCTACTTTTTTCAGCTCTAGTTTAGTCACCAATGTTTATTCTCACCAATATGTTTATTATCATTGATGTTATTGATGTTTTTTTACACTGCTGCTTATGTATCATACATGGATATTTGTGTATGTAGAAAATATAGTATACACTGTATACTATATTTATGTACTATTTGTATACTATACAGTAATTTAGTTATAAACAATTATATATCTCATAAATGTATAGAATCTCAATTTAATTGTTTCCCCTCACTCACTCGAACAATAGATGGATTGAAGCTTGCATCTGTGAGATCCTACCATCGACTATAGAATTTGAGGAACACCTACAAAACGGCGTGTTTCTAGCTAAAGTTGCCCATTTCATCTCCCCCAATGATTTTAAACTCAAGAAGATCTTCGATAAAGATTTAACTAGATACGAGGTAATTACAATAATAATGATTATGTCGCCAGCTATAACATCACATTCGTTAACAAATAATATTTCATTTCATTCTGTTATTTATTACGTCTGTTATTTAGAATAGTTTCATTATTTACCCTATGTCAACTATACAATATATAATGTTGATATTTATTATTTCAATGTTTATTGACTTATTACCTGCTAGTTTAACCTAGATTATATTTCTCTAGACAAGTTTATGATCCCCCCCACCACCCACATAACCTGAGATAGACTAGTATATTGTAATTAACATATATATATATATATGTATATATATATATATATATATATAAACTATACTAATAATAATAGTTATGTGACACTGTATAGATTGTTATCTTACTGCCTGAATGTTAACTACTGAATAGAGATTACACACTATAACAGCTAGCATTGTTTTATTTATATATGTATGTATAGATTAATGTTTGTATTTAGCCATTAATTTTCCCATGATTTAATCTATTCCTAATGCTGAGTAATATATAGGTTTAGTGAATTATTTATTATTAATGAATGCATGCAATTTCTACTTTTCATGCATACTTTATTTTATAAAGTTAAATTGATTTTATAAAATATTTATCTATTTATTTAACTTTTTTTCATTATAAAAGATAGATCAAGGTAAATACTTTTACATAATATATTGTGATATGTGAACAAATCCATAGTAAATCCAAAATATAATTATTATTTCAAATAATTTATTTGTAAATATATTGTATAATATATGAATATTTAATTATACAAGATTAATATTGAATTTGAACAAGATGCTAAGTTGTTATTGAATTTAATACTAAATAAATTTGTGTTCTTAAAAAAAATCAATATAATACTGAATAAAATATTACTGATGTTATTTTACCAATGAATTCATGAATTATACCTGCATATTATTATACCTGTAAATTTGTGTACTTTGAAATAGATACTTTTCAATAGCATATTTACTTATAATTTAAAGATTCCAGATATATTTATTTATTTGTAAAATACAAATGCATTTCTTTATTTAATTTAAAGATTCCAGATATTTTAATAAAAATAGGAATTTATTTATAAATTATGTTTGAAAAGATTTTTTTTCTATATTATTTATATTGACATGCTAAATAATATGATGTGTATTAAATTATATTACGATTTTAATATAATCATATTGAAAGTATTCATTTAAAATTGAGATTTATAGAATTCAAATATGTATTGGTGGACCCTAATGCAATATGATAATATCATACAAGTGAAAAATAAAGTTTTCAAAAACTTGCATAAACAGACATTCTGTCCTAGACTTTAACCTAGTATCTTACCTACACCATACCTAATGCCTACACCTACACATGATACCCACACCTAATGCCTACACCTACACATGATACCCACACCTAATGCCTACACCTACACCTATACCTACACAGGCTAGTGGCCTACACTTTCGACACACAGACAACATCAACTTCTGGTTACAGTCTCTTAAACTCATCGGTATGCCAAAGGTCTGTCCGTAATGTTACCACTGAGCCTAAGTATTCTATATCGTTAACCAATCGCATCGCAGGATTTCTATCCAGAAACTACAGATATATACAGCCGTAAGAATATACCTCGAGCGATATATTGCATACATGCTCTTAGGTTAGCTGTTGTCATCACCACCACTGCTACCACCACTGCCACCACTACTGCTACCACTACTGCTACCACTACTGATACCACCACTACTGCTACCACCACTATTGCCACCACCACTGCCACCACCACTGCTACCACTGGTATCAATACTAGCACCACTGATACCATTGTTACCATCTCCACCATTATCATAAATACACTATCATTATAATCATCATTACCATCATCATATTATTACCAATACCACCACCATCATATTCATCATTAGCCAACTAGTATTGCTACTAACTATAAACTACTACCCCTTAACTACCAATATATCATCTACCCCCCACTACATGTATCAGCTCCAACATAACTAGCTTTATCATCATCAGTATTTGTTTGTAATATCTCTAACTTTACTTTCTTGCAGTCTTTTTCTTTTCAAAATTGGAAGAGCCCCAAAGATTCAAAGTCTTTATGGAAAAATACAGTTCACAGGTAGGGGTAATAACTGTGTTATTCAAAAAAGTATATATATCGAATAGAAATCATTTATATATCTATTATAATATATTATTAGTATTACTATTATAATATATTATAATCTATTTTAATATATTATTTATATATTTATATAATCTTACTTTAATATATTTTAATATAATAATTTAATTTATATATTTCTAGTTGATCCATTATCTTGTTAAGCTACTATTCTCCCTTCGTAGTTAGCATATTATAACAAATATAACTAATAGGTATTTATTTTACAATATTAATAAAGGTTCACAATGATAATAATATTATTAATATTACTATATCTCTACATGCATTTTATTATGTAATAAAATTCAACTATTGGATAATGACAGTAATATATAAGAGGCTATCTATACAATTACACATTCAGCCATGTAGTACCCCCCCTGGTGTGATAACTATGTACAGAATCATTATACTTATAACATTATCATATATTAAATATACATATATTTAATACCATACATAAAAACTAATGGTAATATTATACATATTTTTCTTATACACTATCACACACACATACATATACACACATACACACATACATATCAATACACATACACACATATATATTTATTATCAGTATATATATATACTACTCATCAATAGAAACTTGTTGCTGATTATTTTAAACACTATTGAGATATGTTTTATATATGTAAGTGTTTAACCATTTCAATTACAATTTTCAATTACAATTACATACATACACACACATTCAGAGGAAGAGATATGTGCCATGCGGAAGGAACTAGATAAGTATGGAATACAGATGCCCGCGTTCCACAAGATAGGAGGCATACTAGCTGACGAGATGCCAGTTGATGAGGCTGCACGTTAGTCATCAGCATCATCATCATCATCATCACCATCATTAATATCAGCATCATCATCATCATTATCATCATCATCATCATCATCTTCATCATCATCATCATCATCATCATCATCATCACCATCATCATCATCAGCATCATCATCAGCATCATCATCATCATTATCATCATCAGCATCATCATCAGCATCACCACCAGCATCATCATCATCATCTTCACCATCATCATCATCATCATCATCATTATCAGCATCATAACCATCAGCATCATCATCATCATCATCATCATAATCATCATCATCATCATCATCATCATCATCACCATCATCATCATCATCACTATCATCATCACTACATAGTACACTGTACAGTAGAGCCCTGGACAGGGAGTGTTTGTTTACTACTATGTGTCATATAGATGTGTCTGGTGAAATCTACTTTCTTTTTATATTGATTACTTTTCATTCATGTCAGATATTTTAAATATGTCACCTTATTAAATACGTTCATTATAGTATATATAATATATTCATATATATATATATATATATATACTTTTTATAACATTTACACTAGTATAATAACATACTAGAAGCCATATGATTACTTTTGCAACACCAACAGAGTGGTATATTACATACACGCGATGTGGTTAAAGTTCTGAAATATTCATGTTTTCCATGCGATTTCAACATTATACTTATAAATGTTAGGAGATCATTACGATAGCAGAGTATGTCTAGTGTTCGATGAAGGTCATGATAATCATGAAGGTCATATACACCTATACATATAGGTCACCTATACATATACTGTAGATAACATACACCTATACTGAAGGTCACCTATGTTGAAGGTCACCTATACCTCTATTAACATTGCACGTCACACACACACAGTCCACGCCGCGATCATCGCTATCAACGAAGCAATAGACCGCGAGATAGCAGTGGAGACCACCGCCTCGCTCCGTAACGAAGCAGCTAATCTCGTCAATATCAGCGATGCGTTGACCGACACCTATCAGCGTGTCCTTAAGGACGCCAAGGTCGAGAAGCTACAGGCCGCTATATTCAAGGTAAGGTCGTATGTATGATTGCATGTAATTACTTTGTTGACATATTTCATGTAATCATATTTCATGTAATCATTTATGATGTAATCACTGTTATATAATAAGGGTCCCTAAGGATTAACCCAATACTGTTAATTAATTCACACCACCCCCCCACACACATATATAGCATGTAAAGGTTTGTGTTTTCCACAGGTTGTTTTGAGTTTGTTTGTTTTACTTTGTATATAGTTACTGATTTGTTTTTATGTTTCGATTAAACCATGAAACTTTATCTTTGGATAGAGGAATATTAATATATATAATATATTAATTATATATATAATATGAAAAGAGCGTTATATAAACTAATATATATATATGTAATATGGAATATAAATGCAAAATATATTTCTATTTATTAACTATGATATAATTTTGGATTATATAGATAATTATAATATATTTAACAATTGGTAGTATTGGTTTATAATTTCTAAATATATAACAAATATATGTATATACAATATGATATCTTCTCTATATAACAATAATATTAATAATCCGTTATCCAATGAAATCTCTTGTTTTATATTTGAGGTATATTCCTATTTATTATAAACTGTTATTTTTATTTTTTAAACTATTAAAATCCATTTATAATAATGATATTTTAATAGTACTAATACATATATTAGTAGATAAGTCATTAATTTATTAGTAAACAAAGTTCATTCATCCTTAAATTACATTTTTTTATATATTGTAAAATGTGTTGGTGCTATAATATAAAAGATAAAAAAAGAAGTTTACTATCTATGTGTTATTTATAATATAAATTTGTATCAAACTATACACTTTTAAAATGAAAATAATATGCCTTTAATTATTATTTTTATTATGAAAACTAAGTGTTCATTACTAATATATTACAAAGCAATAGGATATGGAGGGTTTAAATGCTATAAATATCTATGTGGTGAATAAAAGCTAATTTATTTTGCATGTAATTTAATAGATCAATGAAAACATTGTAGTATGCAAATCGCGGCAAACTTAAATCGATTTCGATACTTCTGCTAGCATAGATGTATGAATACTAATCACTTTGCTTAGATAGGGAGTATTATATCTTTGCTTCGCAAAATCTTTGATACATATAAATACCAAAGATTTTGCGAAGCAAAGATATAACACTCCATATGCATGAAAAGTAATTTAGTAATACCCAATGCCGCTGCTAGCAGTAGTATCGAATCACTGAAATATATTTAGGTTCGGCTCTGTTTTCATACAACAATATTTTCATTGATCTATTAAATTAAATGCAATATAAATTAGCTTTTACTCACTAAATATATACTTATAGCATTTAAAACATACATATCATATTTGTTTGTTATATATTAGTAATGAACACTTAGTTTTCATCATATAAATACTAATTTAAAGCATATTATTTAACATTTTAAAAGTGTATAGTTTGATACAAATTTACATTATAAACAACACATAGTTCCTAAAAGTAACCCTCTATAGGTGGCACTAGGGTATTTTGTATACAAATTCGAATTACACGATTTCGCATAAGTGTTATATCTCTACTTAGAAAAATCTTTGTAAATACTATATTTATCTAATATAAATATTAACTTATTATTTTTTATAACTTTCATATAATAATATAACATAAAACTATTAATATATATTTAATTAATTAGTCAATTAATAGATATAAATACATTATTTTAATTGCTAATGAAATGTAGGTTAATTATTAAAAATAAAAATAGATATTTTTAATATTATCATATTAATCATAATATTATTCATTATTTATATAGCCAAACACCAATGTTTACAATTAATTATTTCATAATAATACGATTTTATATGTATTACATTCTAATTTTATAGCATATTTAACTTGTACAATTTATTATAATTATATATTATAATTGATTATATTATATTATATTATATTATTGATTATATTATATTATTTTAAAATAAAAAAAAAAAATATTTAAATCACAAAAAAAAGAAACAAAATACACATTTTAATTTTTAATGTGTAAAAAAGATCATAATAAAGCAAGCATATTATTATTATTCTGTTAAAAAATAGGTGTTTGTTTGTTTATAGTTCTAATATAATTCTAATTAATTAAAAGAAATAGTATCACTCTATATAAATCATTTAAAATGCTAATGATAATAGTATATTTATTAAAATAATCATTTTTCAATTATTTTACAATATTATGATTATAAAATTGGATATACCATAAAATTGCAAAATAAATATTATCATTAAAATAATGAATAAATTATGTTTTATGTAGGATAAAGGTAAACTCGTAAAAGAAGAATTTTAAAACACCACTAAAACTATAAATTAAAAATATGCCATAAATATTTTAATAAAATTCTATATAATTTATAATTTTATATATTTTTATATTATTTATACTTATGATATATATTTAGTTTATATATATATATATAATGTTGAATATTTTGTATGTTTTTATGTGATATATATTATATATTTTTTCAATAAAATAATGAACATTTAATTAAAACAGGATTTATTCAGAACAAATATTTGTTCGAATTGCATTCACATAAATATCATTAATCACTCCTCAAAATAATCACTTATAATTTATACTGCTTCCCAAACGCAATCAATAAATGTTTTCGAATTACTATGATTAATGAATTAATTATAATAATTCTAAGAAATAATGCATTATATATAGTTTGCATTGAAGTTATTATCTAATGAATATAACAGATTTAATTATAGATAGCACAACATTTAGTTTAGTACAATATCTCCACTATTATACCGAGTCTTTTATAATTATGTTACACTTTTGAGCTTCAATTACAAGGTTGACATGTCCCTAAGTATCATGTCCTCTCAGTATCATGTCCTCTCAGCCTGATATCCTCTCAGCCTGATGTCATATCATCCTATGCCCTCATCATGATGTCCTCTCAGCCTCACACACCCTCATCATGATGTCCTCTCAGCCTCACACACCCTCATCATGATGTCCTCTCAGCCTCACACACCCTTATCATGATGTCCTCTCAGCCTCACACACCCTCATCATGATGTCCTCTCAGCCTCACACACCCTCATCATGATGTCCTCTCAGCCTCACACACCCTCATCATGATGTCCTCTCAGCCTCACACACCCTCATCATGATGTCCTCTCAGCCTCACACACCCTCATCATGATGTCCTCTCAGCCTCACACACCCTCACGTTCATCACCTACTATCACCCACTACCCAATAGATACACGGAGACTGCGAAACTTTCATCCCCGATGTTTACGATGAATTACTGACGCAATCAGAGCTGCAGAGCTACATCAATAGAAGCAATAGTTAGTCACCTCTAGTACACCTTGTACACCACTACTACCTCTACATCTCTATTGCACGTTTATAATTTAAGTAAAAACAATTTTGTAAACAATTTTATTCAAATTTACTATCGAGATAAACTATTTATATTCACTACTATATTAATAAATATATTTAATATGAAATAAAAATAAACTTATTTATAGTAACAAAATATAGATTTGGATATCATAATTATCATACTGAAACTATACGGACCAATATGATATATATGCAGGCACTCGAACATGCACACTAACACCCACCACCACCCACCACACAGTGAACAAAGTACTGGAACATCTACACATGGCCCTACGAGCGGGTGACAGCGACGACCTGTCTGTGTGTCTTCGCGCTCCGGCGCTCATGCTACGCGACTACAACGACGGCAACGCCCCCTTTTATCTAGAGTCTTTGAACACTAGCTGGATGAATAAGAAGGTACACTGTGCTATGTGCGACCATTACTGTAGCATCAGTAGCCACTAGACTATGACATGTACAACTCGTGTGTGTGTGTGTGTGTGTGTGTATGAGACACTGCTGTTGTGTTACTACCGCACCACTGTTCTATCAGGGCCGTCTATGTATGTGGCCTAGGATTATTTAGGATGTAATATCTACCGGCATAGCTACGGATTTTCCTAGGATAATTCTAAGACAATTTATTTTCTCAGAACAACTGGCCCTATGCGATCTGTGATCAAGGGGATATCCCCATGGGACGGCCATTTTATTGAATTTACATCATAGAGATAGGGAACTCATTGCCTCCGTTTATTGAGTATTTCTATTTATTGAATTTAAAAAGTAATATAATATAATTATAATTGTAATATAAAAATGATATTCATGCCTTCCCTCCTTCCTTACGCTAACCACGACTATCGCCTACAGAATAGTAACAATAATGCAGATTCCGATGATGAAACTCACACGGATATGCTGACAAAGGTCGAAGTTCAATCAATTATCACCGAAGTGAATGAAAGCTGTATACGCGCTACAAAATGTTTGTAATCAGCATGTGGATATCTCACAAGTAGCTCCCCTTATATTGTGTGTATTGCCTATAGTAGCTTTGTTATTGCACTTCTCTTTATTATGATAATCTATGTTTAATCATCAGTATAGAAGTTATCAAAATAGTAGTTATGAAATTATTTCAAATCTTCAAATTAATTATTGTATTCAAACTTTTTTTTTGTTGAATATAATTTTTGAAGGGTAATTAACATTTTTAGAAGTTAGTTGCTATCTTAAATAATCCTCAAATAATATTTTTTAAGTAATTTATAATTGATATATACAAACAATTTTTTTTTTAATTTAAAGCAGTAAAGTGTTATAAAGAATGTACAAATATTTCATATAATAGTTAAATTTTACTATAAATTATATAATGTTGACAAACTTTTCCATATAAAATTATATATATATTTTTATTGTTATTTTTATTATTTATATATATATATTTATGTTGTTTATTGATCATAGATTCATAGTATAATATAAACATTAAAATTACATGATCTAAATAATGATTTATCACTGGTCAACAAATTATTTATAAAGAAATACAATTTCCAAAGAATTGTTCAAGGCATTCAATTTTATTTAATTCATTTCAAATGTTTACATTTATTGATAACACACAATACTTTAGACACATATATGGTCATCAATGATGAGTGATGGGGTCTAATATGTATTTGTATTTAAATACTCTGATTTGGTGTATTTGTATTTGTAAAAGTGTATTTGACCCCAACCCTGTTCATTCTATACAATAATTCATTAGTTTGCTGGATATTAATTTTTACCTGAGAAAATTTTAAATATTTCTCACATAATTTCACAAAATATCGCCCCCCTCACATTAATACAATCACTAGTATCCGTATGACTTATCGTTATAGATCTATCTAATATGAATATAATACGATAACATGTATAGGAATATCTCTTAGTAAACTAGTAGTAGACGTCTGTTATCGTAGATGTGATAGGACCGCCTCACACTCGATACCCCCTTACGCCTGATTGCGTAGTTCCCTCGCATACCTACCTAGCGTGATGACCTTACCGATGACCTCTATAGTGAAGAAAGCCGTGTTCACGTTCAACCGTTCGCTGTCACAAGAAGACCCCGAAGTCACCATTAAAGCCCTGCACGACCCCGCGCTGGGTCTCACCTCGCTGCCCGAGTTTGCTTCTCACCTCTACCACCAGGAGTTTGTGAACATCAAGGCCGAGAACGACGTTAGTACTGTAGTACAGTAACGCGTGCTGAGATAATGTCTGCTTTACCATCATACAGCGCGACCTAGAATATAGTGAAATTATGACTGGCTCCATAGGTTTGTATTCTTTATTGGAATGTGTATCAATAATAATTGTTATAATTGTAATAATAGGTATAATAATAGAAATAATAGTTATAATAATAGTTATAATAATAATTTTAATATTTGTAATAATAATAGTAATAGTAATAATAATAGTAATATTTATAATAATGGTAATAGTAATAATGATAGTTATAAAATTAATATTTGTTATAGAGTACATACACAAATAAAGAGGCTATTCTAGAGGAGTGCAGCTGTCACTAACACACTAACACACCTCCACACACATAGTACTGAAGTGCTGCGCAGATATCAACGAATGCATAGAGTTGAATGACAGCGTCCATCTGGCCACACTACTGACCGCTGACAGTGCTTTCCTCATGGAAGTAACTGACCAGTACTCTGATAAATATCTGAAACGCTTTAGAGATCTCAAGATCAGAAAGATATCGGTTACTATCACTACCACCACCACTACCATCACCATCTTGTTTACAAGTATATATTACTGCATTTTATAATTATAATATAATTTTCATAAATTTAAAAAGAAGGATGTAATTTTACAACTGAAAAGTTTTAACAAGTTTTACACCATTAATATATATATATATATATATATATATTAATGTTATATATTACTTATCACTAAGAAGTATAATGCTATTCTGCCTAGAATTAAATTTAAATTTAATTCAGCTTCACCTTCCTTATAACCTCCACCCTTATTTTCTAAGATCTTTGCTCGCTATTATAGGAAGGCGATTCCGATCTGCTCAGTCATAATGAAATACAGGCCTGCGTTTACGATGTGAATCAAAAGACAAAAGCAGACAACGATCGTTAGTGTCCCCCACCCCCTTTCTAGTGTCTTTGTAACGCTACTCGTGCTCCAGGTGTCATCGCCGTACAGAATATCAACGAAGCGATCGGAAGTAATGACCCTGACTTGACCTACGAGGCTTTAAGTCGACCCGAAGCTAATATTGTGGATCTGGATGTCAGACAAACTTATCATTATCATCAACTTCTCGATAAGTTCAAGACACACAAGGCTAAGGTAAGCCTAATAGTCCAGTTTACATATTTGTTTTTATATCATATATATATATATATATATATATAAAATATATGTTTTCAATAGAATTACTGCCAATACTACCATTTCGTAATGTCAAATTATCACTAATTTAAGTAGTATAAATACAAATAATTTATATAACAACAATTATTCGTATATGTATATATTTATATAGATATTAAATATTGGGGATATATTTTTAGAAATAATTTATTATCTGAATGCTTCGAAATATGCAATTAAAATTTTAAAACTTATGATATCGTTATTCATAGATTTTCATTTCACTCATCATATGAATACAATTATTAATGTAATATATCATAACAATTAATACGAGTGTTAATACTGCACGCATACGAACAATAGAATATGACTAAGTGTCCTACTATTGTGTTTACTACAGGAAAGCAATGATGACTCAGCATTGTTGTGGTTTGAAGAGATCGTAAGCACTGTGAACATTGCTAATGAACAGACTGATGAAGGAGTTAAAAGTTTGTGTTAACACTTGCCTACATCTTCTCTCTCCCTGTCCACCACCTCCCCCCTCACTCAATACCTATCTTACCACCTCCCTCACTCACACATCTATCTTACCACCTCCCTCACTCACACTCCTATCTTACCACCTCGCTCACCCTCAGTGTCTTTAATCGTGAAGAAAATCAACGAACACCTGGCCGAGGACAAAACCACGGAAACCCTAGACACTAACAACAACGATGATCTAGAGTCTTTGTTATTCGACGCAGACATCTACTTCACCGACATCTCACGCGAGTGCATCGAACTCTATCATGAAAATCTACAACTGTTACGCAAAGAGAAGATGGATAAAGGTAGCCAGCTAGCCAGCTAGCTTTATGCTGCCCCCCAACATAGTAGTTAACCACCCTTATATACCCTTGTTCACCCTTATATACCATACTTGACTACTATTGACTACCCTTTACCTCTAATGATCATCTTTAACCTCTGCTGACCAAATTTAACCTATGATAGACCCTTGACCCCTGTTGGCCACGTTTAACATATGTTGACCCCATTTGACCTCCTGTTGACCTGTCAGGTGATCACGGTAGCGGCTGGATAATGAACAGAAACAAGCAAGGCTTCAAGCTCTACTACAACTGTAATGATGACACCTACTACTGGCACAAGACCTCAGACATGGTCAGAGACTTCAGTCTTATCACCAGGGAGGAGATTCAGGTACCATTAGCCCCATCATCATCGTATAGGTCTCCATTAGCTATCATTAGTTATCCATCATTATATGTATTATCATAATATGCAGTTATGTAAATGATATCCAGTACTACACCATCTATATGCCCATTACTACTATCATAGCCTCCTTTACTAATCAACTACTTCATCCTTCAAAACCATTAATACTCGACCACCACATTTTAATAACAAACTAAAGACTTACCTCCTTGTTCACGATATCTGAACATGATATTCGCCACGTTGTACACTTGTCTCTACTACTAATCTTTATTTTAATTGTATCTAATATTGCCACACTATAAGATTGTATTATTAATTAGTGTTCACATAAATCAGCATTATCATCATCAGCACCCTCGATAGTTGTATTGATGGAACTATTACTCATCCCTTAGTGTATCACACCTCACACCTCCCACCATTAATGTTGTTGCTATAATGTTGATATCAATACTTAAGGAAATATACCAGGACATACATAGAGGTACAATCATTACTACTAACCCCCCCCCCCTGAGAGTTAACATTGCATGCGCGTGTATAGCTAACTTAGTCTACTAAGAGCGCATGTGTGTGTGTGTGTGTGTGTGTGTGTGTGATTTAGCATGGTCTGGTGTGTGTGTGTGAGTGTGTATGTGTGATTTAGCATGGTCAGGTGTGTGTGTGTGTGTGTGAGTGTGAATACGCTTTACTTTTGCCTACATCTATACATAACTCGCCCTGTAACTTGCTACGCAGAGAGGTTTCCATCTGACTTTACCCCTCCCTCCCTCGCTGCCTCCACCGTAACCACCACCACTTGACCAACCCCATGCAGGCATGTCTAACGGCCATAACTTTAGCCTACAATCGTGAGAAGCTATTCTACGCCAACGAGGGCTTTGTGATCTTGCTTCAGGCTCAGTGTAGGGGCTTCATAGCCAGACGAGCCCTGGCCTCGAGGCTTCGCTTCTTCTCACAACAGATTCCCAACATCATCATGATACAGGTATGTGGGTCAGTGGGTTACGCTGGTTTGTTCTAGAATTAAACCACAATAAAAAGACTAGATGTGTGTAATATTTATGTTTTTTCAATAATAGTTAGGTTATGTAACAGTATATCCATTGTTGTGTGGATGTTTGCTAGGCCTGGTAACATCTCCTGATTAGATGTGTATACTATGTAAGGTAATATTGGCAACCCCTCACATAGAGATGCTGGAGGAACTTTGTAACCAGACGTAACGAAGAGAGGAGACTTCAATACCTCAAAGATAATGAACCAATGATTATAAAGGTAAACATCATCGCAGCCACCCCACCCCCCCTACTTAATCACCCCCTCGCCCCCACCCCCCTCAGATACAAAGTCAAGTACGTATGCACTTCACGCGTAACAAGTATCAAGATAGACTGAACTTCTTCATTGACAATGTTTGTTCACACACAATCTAGTACTGATAGTGTACATTACATGTGACCCTCCCTCCGTCCTTCAGGTGAACTCCATAGTTAAGATACAGGCTTTCATGCGTTCTAACTGGGCTCAACACGACTATAAGGCTTTAAGTTAGTGTTTCTAAACCACTATAATGTGTGATTTGTCTACCTTTTTTAGCTTTTATATCAATATAAAATCATATATACATATTTATATACAGAGTTGTCACATACATAATTGTTTACATACATCTCAGTTTAACTTTAATTGAATTTATGTTATATTTTCGTACATTTTTATGAAATACAATTTAGTTTCTATTAAAATTTATATTAAAGATTTCAAATATACAAATTGATTGAAACCGCAATAAATCTTTCTCAGTTGATATAGCAGCTGTACTATAGTATATCACCAGTGTAGCTGTACTATAGCAATGTATTACTACAGTGCAAGGAGAGAATCCACCCTTGAGTGTGGTCCGCAAGTTTGTACATCTGTTGGACGTTGGGGAACAAGATTACGACGAGGAAATAGGTCAGTAATGGGGCTAACAATAGTGATAACTGACCACCACCCCCACTAAACTGACCACCCCCACTACACTGACCACCCCCACTACACTGACCACTACCACTAAACTGACCACTACCACTACACTGACCACCACCACTACACTGACCACCACCACTACTACACTGACCACCACCCCCACTACATTGACCACCCCCACTACACTGACCACTACCCCCCCCACTACAGCTATTCAAGGTCTACGTACACAAGTGGTATCAGAGGTACGCTCAAACAAGAGACTAGAAATGGACGTCCGCGATATGGACATTAAGATTGGACTACTGGTCAAGAACAGGATCACCCTTCAGGTATTGCATCATCTGTTGTATCACTATCATTATTTCTACAACTTCATACAGATCTCTATTGAAACAAATAGTATCATTATTTCTACAACTTCATACAGATCTCAATACTATAAAAGTATACCTGTACTAAGGGAGGAGGAGTTCGTTTTAATTTGTTATCAACAAATTATTTTACTTTAAAATATTAAAATATAATTAATTATCTTTAACATGATATATAAATGTGGTTCTAAATTAACTATAAGTGCCTTATTTATGCATTAT
Source organism: Osedax fenrisi (assembly GCA_964019155.1). NCBI lineage: Eukaryota > Metazoa > Annelida > Polychaeta > Sabellida > Siboglinidae > Osedax > Osedax fenrisi. Next base: position 76,100,349 of record OZ025239.1, read on the forward strand.
AACCATACTCCTGTACAAAATACAATATACATTATTATGTAATATTTATGTAATACTATACATAAAATGTAGAACTTATATCTCAGAATTTGTATACTCAATTTACGATGTTTGAGAGATTCTACCGTTTGAACCGTTTGATAAATCTTTATAAAATTTCCAGAGTTAATACATATTATATAGATGATGTTACATAGGTACTTTTGATAGTATACATATATTGCTTTGATACACTTATAATATAAAGCAAACCTGGTTTGGTAAATAGATTTAAACTAAAATAATTGTTAATAACAAATGAAAATGAATGCCGCACCCCACCTTATGATTACAAACATTACATAACATCATCTATCGTGGTCATGGTTCATGTTATATACCCGCTACAGGATGTAGTGCGCCATCACAAGAAGATGAAGGAATACAACACCAGGGTACCTAACCAGAGATCCGCTAACATGCTAAGAGACTTCTCCCAACAGAGCCACTCACGTCTCGAGGCCTATCAACATCTCTTCTATTTACTTCAGGTTGCCACCCCTAGCAGCACTAGTTGGGCTCTAGGAAACTTGCAATGTTATGTTGAAGCGCTATAGGAGGAATAACCCACGCATATGATATATATATATATAATATATAACATACATTTATAATATAAACACCAGAAAAGAGAAAATAACAATTTCTTCTAATAAATTATGATTATGATTCAGATCTAAACCCCCCTCCTCTGACTATCCCCTACAGACACAGCCTCGCTACCTAGCCTCTCTGATATTCAGATCTAAACCCCTTCCCTAATCACCCCCTACAGACACAGCCCCACTACCTAGCCTCTCTGATATTCAGATCTAAAACCCCCCTCCGCTAATAACCCCCCTACCCCTACAGACACAGCCTCGATACCTAGCCTCTCTGATATTCGAGATGCCCCAATCCACCAGCACTAAGTTCATGGAGTCTGTGATCTTGACCATATATAACTTTGCATCCAACCAACGCGAACACTTCCTATTGGTTAACCTGTTTAAGACGGCTCTCACCGAAGAGATCAAGTTAGTGCCCCCCTACCCCCCCCTACCCCCCCTGCCCCGCTATGTACCACCATGTAACCATTTCTCATCACACAGCAATGTCTATTATCACACACGCTTACTAAGATCTCTATCTATCCGTAATCTATATTCCGTCGTCTATTTCATCCACCCCCCCTGTCGATAAATATACAATAATAATAACGTTTCGTAATCCCAATTCACAGTCGAGCGTAAGTATAGAGTGTACGTCGCAAACATGTTGTTCATCGTCGTTAAATGTGTTCATAATGTGTTGCCCATCATATGTGTATGCACGTTAATATACAACGTTGTACGATTGACCGTAGCGGTCCTAGCCGGTGTCCTAGCCCCCCTGTTTAATCGTACCCCCGCACCCCGCGCCCCACACAGGAAGAAAGTGGACACCCTCACAGATCTGTCTACGGGTAATCCCCTCGTTATAAAGATGATCGTCGGTTTCAACAGGTACTACTCGTAACAACCCTAGCAGCCTCTTACCCTACCCCCCTACCCCGTTCCGCTAGAAATAATCAAGGTCAGGCTCTGCTCAAAGAACTGCTGAATCCGTTGGTGCGCAATGTTCTGGATTCGGACACCGTCCAGATCAACACCAATGCCATCGAAGTCTACAAGAACTGGGTGAACAAGACCGAGATGGAGACGGGCAGACCTAGGTAAGCCCCGCCCCCCCTGTGCCCCCATTACCGGTGTCACCCCACCCCCACCCCCGCCTACAGTAAGCTACCGTACGACGTCACTAAAGAGGAAGCTCTGAAACACCCCGAGGTTGTGGAGTCTATCAACGAGTCGATGGACTTCATCACCAGCGAGACCCGCAAGTTCCTCGTCTCCATAATGAACAACGTCGATCTCATTCCGTTAGTATAATATACCATCTGTACCATCTGTAGCATCTATAGCTATATATACACACGATAGTTGGCTAAAAAAGGTCACAATTAATTGGAAAATTTCCCAAAAAACATAATTTTACATAACTATTATTATAGTTTAGTTTTAACAATTATTCTAATTAGTATCAATAACATATCAATATTGGCCATATTAATTCTTTAGGGGAGATTCCTAATAAATCATCTTCATGATTTGTATTCAATAAAAAAATGCATTTGTATATAGAAATTAATTTATGTTAATCATTTATATATATATAATTTTATGTATAAATGTCATGTATCTTAATATGATATACGGGTATTCAATTTTTATTTTTTTATTTTTAAAATAGTTTATTGGATATATACTTTATAAATTGTTAAAATATTATATGTTAAATTATCTATAAAGTATCAAATATGTGATTTTAATAAAATTACGAGTAAAAGAAAATAGATACTAATATTGTAATATTGTTATTCAATAGTTATAATTTAGTAATTTAAACCCAACCCAATCAATCAATACGATTTATTTATACACTATTTTATTATATACTAGTTAGCATGAAAATGATCTGGCAAAACGTGAGAAACGTAAACGTGAGAAACGTAAAAATATAAACATTATAAACAAAAACAATTTAAATGAATCAGCTCATGGCTAGAATATATTTTTTAACAGAACGTTTAAAAGTATCATGATTAGAAATCATACGGATACTTAGAGGAAGTTTATTCCAGTTATACGGAGCAGAATATACAAAAGCTCCATTTACAATAATATAGATATTTTAAATTAAAATTTTTAATAAATAATGACACGTTTAATTAATTTATTATTAAATCATAAGAACTCTTTAAAATACTTTTAATTAATATGGTAAATCTTAAACATCAATTATCTCAGAATATTAATTTTCTGCATAGAAATTGCAAAATGTAGGCCTATAATAAACAAATTGTAGTCACATGTTCACAGAATTTGAATATGATAATACATAACACCAGTATTTAAAAAATGTCAACAAAAATAAGAAGTATAAAAAATTAATTTAATAAAATATTAAAATCTATAAAAAAGTTTATAGCTATAGTAATTCTGATTATTTTAGTTACGCCCCATTTACCTGATTGGTAATCCCTCTATAAGTAGACTTATTTATTAGTTTCTTATCAATATAAAACAAATAAAATCCTATTTTTAAAATAAAATGGGATGATTACGGAGTTTGATTTATTTAAAATAATATTTTATTTTTTTTTAAATTTTATTACATTTAGAATATTTAATTCTATTCAATATTGATTATATTTATAATTAAAACAATATTGACTTTATTATATATATATATATTATTCAAAGTTTGGTTTAAATTTACAATTTGAAGGGCATAATTTTATACTTTATCGATATTTTATAGAACCGAAAGTACAACAATAATTCTAATTCTGTGCAATATAGAATACATCTACATACACGTTTCACATCTATTAACATCACATACTCGGATAGTGCTGCATTAGACCGCCTCTTCACGACCTCTACACGACCTCTACACATATGCTATGCGTAACTTTTAAATTAACTTTTAATTTAGTATTTTATATTAAATACAATGATATATCAATAATATCTATTCAATATATGCTACGCGTAACTGTAGCCCACCCTCCCGCCTGCCCGTACAGATACTGCATGCGATACATGGCTAAAGTCCTGCGTACCACGCTACGTCAGAAGTTCCCCGCCGAACCCGACTCTGAGATCATGAAGATCGTCGGTAACCTGATCTACTACCGTTACCTGAACTCAGCGATAGTATCACCCGACGCCTTCGATATCATCGACGTGACGGCGGCTAGCAGTCTGTCTGACAATCAGCGCAGGAGTCTAGCCTCCGTAGGGAAGATACTGCAGTTCTCCGTCCTCAATAAAGGGGTTAGTGCGTAGCGTAGTGGGTGTAGTGTGGGTGTAGGTGTAGTGGGGTGTGGGTGTAGTGGGGTGTCTAATTATTTAATTTATTATAACATCATAATATCTCTTTAAAATACTTTTAATTAATATGGTAAATCTTTACCATCAATTGGGCTGTATACTTATCCATAGCGGTGTATTACTTAGCATTGTATTATATCTACGTATTGCGTGGGCTCACGTATGCCTATAGATAAAGGTATTGAGCCCTACATCTCTGCTGTGTACCACGGATCTAATACCTGTAGCCGGGATATCTCAAATATACAAATTATATACACACAATATATGAATTAATACTTTCAATCATATGAGATGTAAAAATCGCATTTTCTTTTGTCAACATATCTCATTCGTCATAGGCGTACACCATATCGATAAAGTACATTTACCATCAATAGAATATAATTTACTATAGTATATATAGTATACGAAACTGCATATGTAATATACCATTTATATAGTATAATACATGTATGTGTAAGTATTATAATGTTATTCATCTGTAATAGTTTGGAGGTGTGAATCTCTACATGGAGAAAATGAATAAAGACATCATCGAATTCCACTCTAAATTCGCGTTAGTTTTTCATGTGATTTAAGATCCACACTGTTTTAATTGTAATGTAATAGATAGGGATAAATGGATTTACTAAAAACCAAAAAAATAATAAATAATAGATTCGTATAATGCTGAATACTTAAAATAATGTAATATAATATAAATATTTTAATATTAATTTAACATTTTAAAATTAAACAACACAATTTGTATAAATTGTATGTATATTTGTATAAATATATATGTAATAATATATATATAATGATGTGCATAAGTATAAATACAGTATAATGTGTGAAATATTAGATCTTTTTGTTATTATGATCAACTAATAGCTATGATAATGAGATTTTTTATATTGAAGCTATTGTAATAAAATCATTATCATTGGAAAGCTTATTAAATTCTATAATATAAGTCATATTATAGTTTTTATTAATTAGTATTAAAACAAAATTTATTACCAAAAATGTGGTAACAATTTGATTGCTTAAATTTATTTTATTATGAAAAATAGAATTTATTATAACGAGAAATATGTCTATTAAATATTTTTACTAAATTAATAATGCACCTATTTCTAAATAATATTAATATTATTAATAAATGTATGCATAAATTTGATATTTTTATTGTAATAAATACATAAAATAATAATATGATTAAAAAAAATTAATTTGTATCTGGTTTCTATTTACCAAAGACATTACCATATTATTTGTATCTATGATATAATTAAATACCGATGTTTCCTATATGCTTAGGTTAACTGACATATTACAATTTACATAGGGTAATAGACTGTTGTGTATCTTGGGCTTTGGTAATACTATAAATTTATAATTTAATATTTTGAATCTGTAAATTTTAAATTAACTTTTAATTTAGAATTTTATATTAAATACAATGATATATCAATAATATCTATTCAATATATGTATATATATATATATATATATATAAATATTATAATCTAGAGTATAAATCCTTATAACTAACTTGAACTGTATTGTTATATTTTCCTATGTATAATAAATACTTATTTCTTGAATCAATTGAATTTTAGATTGTTGTGGTATAGCATATGGTATAGATAAGGGTAATACATATGATAGTTAATACAATAAAGTATTCCGGATGATGTCATATAATTCATAAAGTAATACTTAATTATATAATAAGGTATCACAATCTATGAATTCTAGAAGAGTAAATCTGTATGTTTAGAATAGTTTTAGAGTATTTAATAATAGAAAATATTATTAGATTTAAATTATTGATTTATAAATAGTTAGTATTTATTATTTTTTTAATAATAACGATTTTTGAATATAATATTCTTTTTCACATACTTATATTTTCATTTAGATTATAATATGTTCAAATTTGTGGCCATATTTATTATTACATATTAATACTTATTATTTTACACAATTTATAATAATATTTTATATTTAATATCAAAAATATAGAGTGTTGTTAAAGATATCGTATACCCTTAATATGAATTAATGATAATTAATAAGATTTAATCAACATTAATTACATAATGAGAATAATAAACACCGACACACAGTAACTATTTCAATGAGATCTGCGATGTGGCTGAACCTGAGGTCTATTTCAATGTAGATCAGTACACTGATGTCGTGAAGATAGCTAAACCCAGCATCTGTATCACTCTAGGCGAGATAGCCAACACTCACAAGGTAACCAGCCAATGCTCCACTACCCCCCACTACCCCCCACTGCCCCCACTACCCCCACTACCCCGCACTCCACACCACGTCACACAGTTACTGTTACAACATCAAGAAAAGATAACTTTCGGTGATAAGGACCCCCTCAACGAGATACTATCTGACCTTGGCGACATACACGACATTGAGGCTATGTTCAGTAAGTACATATGTACCTGGTGAATAGGTATTGTCTATAATATATATATATATATTATATATAATTATTTTATGTTCTAAAAATTAATAATTGCTCCACATGGTATACAAATTATAAATTCGTCCGCTAGCACCTATACATTTAACATAGGGGAGATATATCAATTCTATAATGGAGTACATATACAATAAATATAATTATGTATACTAATAATATTTACACTAAAACTATGATCTGAATTCTTATTAAATACCTATTGTATTTCAATAGTAAAATTTATATTTTTAAATGGCTTGGATTTTTATAAATTTCTGGAGGTAATTTTTATTGCTAGAAATGGTTTAATTTATATATTAAAAAAATCTATATATAATGTAAAGTATATATTATAATCATAATATAACAATTATGTAATAATAATAATAAAATATTAATAAAAAGATGAAAATAAAGATTCATTTTTAAAATTGATGACTAATGAATACGGCTCATCCTAAACAAATGTGGAAGTGGTTGTCACAACAATTATATGTTATCCATAATGTTATCTAAATGAACCACTTTGAATACTTCGCCCCATCACCCCCCTATCACCCCCCTATCACTACCACTAGGTAACATAGAAGACGATAGTGCACGTGAAGAACTCGAGAAGTCAGAGATCACCCTGGTGCTGAACAACAAGTTTGAGGTACCCGAACAGGAACTCAACGATGTCACTAATCTCATGACCAGGTTACAGCATACATACTCTCATCTACCCTATATCTGTCTCCCCTACCTCTCTATCTATCCCTCTCTCCCCTATATCTGTCTCTCTCTCTCTTTTTTACTCTCACTCCTTTACCTCCCATCCTCTTTCTCTCTCTATCTCCCTATGTATATCCCCCATTTCTACATTTATTTATCATTCTATATCTCTATATTTCTCTCTCATTCTCTTTATCTTGCACTACCATTACATTCAATACATCTATTTTAGATTGAAGCGTATGATAGTCGACATAATCAGATGTCAGAAGTCGGGTGATAATCTCGTAGAAGTTCTAAATCTGAGAGCAACCAGTGCAGAGGTTAGAGTTCACTGCCAACACTACCCATATACCTACCCACCCCCTGCCTACATCGCCCTTTACCCCTTACCCCACTATCTTAGGAAGCCGTGCATCAAGCCCTCATCTCCCAAAGAGCTAAGACGGACAAGCTAGCCAAAGAGAACAAGTCTAAACTCATCAAACAGAAGTCTTTGTTATCGGATAATACGTTAGCGATGTGTTCTATGTAGGGTGTACGTCGCGCACTGTTAAGTTGCTGCGTGTATATATATAATGAGTCGAGGCTTATGTATATTATTGGTTAGACTTATTCTTCGAGTGCTTATACATAGTGGCGGTCCACTATATATACGCAGCCATCTGCGCGTGGGCGGTCATGCGAGACGGCCACGCAGGAATGTACGTGCACCGTGATACCAGGTAGTAGGCTGGTATCACGTTGATGTACAATATCAATGCATACGAATAACTACAATAATCTATAATAATATATTACAAAACAATATATAACACACAGTATCACTTTGTATGTAGGTGTTCTTGCTTATCAGGTATACTACGATAACTTGATATTAAATAAGATAGTGTTGAATCAGTCTGTACAACTCTAATCTCTTGCCTCGTTTAGTATACTGATAGAGGCAATGAAGATCAAGATTTTAGCCTTACTGGATGAACTAGAATCAAGAAAAGCAGTATCTAAAGAAAACCTCTACCAAACAGTGGTTAACTCTATAGTGCAGGTTACTAGCGATCCCCTACCATGTATTAGCCATCACTAGTGACTGATGACTAATTGATGATTCATCTCGCAGGACATACGCAATCAACGTCTCTACCGCAAGACCAGGAGACAAGAGATGACGAAACTAAAGAGTGCCCTGAAGAACCTTTCGTTCAAACGATACTTCTTCCAAGAACAAATTGACTACTATAATCAATACTTGAAGACGTGCTTATCTAATCTATCCACTAAAGGAACGTTAGTACATGCTGTCGATATATGCATTCACCTCTATTCTCACTGACCTTGATTATTACTGACCTCTATTCTCACTGACCTTGATTAGCACTGACCTCTATTCTCACTGACCTTTTCGCATCACAGTAAATCTGAACACAGAAAGTCGACTCTCTTCAAAAGAAAGAGTTCATCTAAGGCCACTACCATCAAATACAGCGCCTCCAAACTTCACGAGAAGGGCATTGTACTCGAGATTCAAGATCTCAATATCAATCAGTAAGTATAGTAGCAGTAGCAGTAGTAGTAGTAGTAGTAGCAGCAGTAGTAGGTTAACTCTATGTTAACATAGAACTGCTAACATTGCTGATTGCCACCACTGGGCTACGAATCACTGTACAATTTGATTTTATAATAATATAATTAATATTACAAATTGCTATCTCTTGACCTTTAAGTCCATATCACCTATGCTAGTAGTAGTAACCTATACTGAAGTGGTCAACATTACGTATGTATAGTACTGATGTATCTTTGCTACCCTGTACAGGTTTAAGAATGTACTGTTTGAGATATCGTCTACTGACGAGACCGGATTGTTCCACGTGAATGCTAAGTTCATGGGTATCACTATGGACAGGATAGACTTGAAGTTTGAGGTTAATATCACACTATCACACATGCACACACACACACACATGTGTATATACACGCATACATACACACTAGGGATATTCACGGTTCACAATTGTGATGTTTCGAAACTAAAGCATACAGTTTCGATACCAAAAATTTTCATATTCAGATGTTTCTAACCCAATAATGAAACCAGGCGAAAATGTTTCGAAACCAATAATGAATAACTAAAATATAATAAATATATATATATACATGCCCATTTTTAATTATCTCGAGACAATCAAATCCTAAATTTCAATATATTGAGACTCTCGATGATGATGACATATGTATACTATACATTGTATACTAATATTTATCAAATAAAACTAGTTTTTATCGAAGTATATATTAGTTATAAACTATAGTTATACAAAATCTAATTATATAAATATAAATAAATATTCAGTAAAATAATCCAATCTGCATTTGTTAACATTATTAATGGCGAATGAGAATTTAAAACGTGTTTCTATTGCGAGATACAATGTGACAGGGATTGGGACAATATTATATTAAATATAAATTATAAATCATAACATATACTCAAAACCCGAAACCGGTTTCAGTATATACAATAAAATTCTGAAACCGACCCGAAAAACAGATTAAAAACCCGAAACCATTATATTTCATAAAACCTGTAAACATCCCTAATACACACGCATACACACGCATACATACACACGCATGCGCACACACACTACATGTTGCTATGTTGCTATGACTACCCATCACCACTAGGATCTACTCCGACTTCAGTACGAGGGTGTAACCGTGATGAAGATGTTTGACAAGGCCAAGGTGAACGTGAATCTGCTCGTGTTCCTGTTGAACAAGAAGTTCTACGGAAAGTAGAGAACCATCTTATACCTCCTCCTCCCTCCTCCTCCTCCTCCGCCCTCCCTCCCCCTTCTCCACACCCTATATTCAGACTGATTATTACGTAATCTTTCCTCCGTCCGAGTTATTATTACGACTACGACTTTTAGCATTTAGGTCCCCCCGCGCCCCCCCGTGCCCCCTACATCTACACACCCCCACCCCGTTTTAATCTGTTACTACACCCGCGCGTATAGCAAACTAGGCATCACACCTATCTGTGACCGTTGCTGCAGTACATACCACCCGATGATATTACATTGTAAATAATGCCACTCAACTATTATTATTATTCCACTGATCAGTACGCAATTTATTTATATAATCATCATTATTCTTTATATATAATATTGTAACGCATTAGATTGTGATCAAAATTTGTGAATTATTTATCGGTATGGATATAGCAATTATTATTTGATTACTTCCTAAATTCGATATAGATTTTAATATATATAAATATATATATATATTAATATTTAATATATATATATATAATATATATATATATATATATATATTTGTATATTATGCAGCTTATAAAATAAATTATTTATATCTTCAAATAAGTTTAATCTTATATAAACATAATGTTTATAATCAATACACAGTATACACAATATACATAATATATACAGTCCCCTCCCACTAAATCAGAATCCTATGTTCCGACAAAATATGTCTTGGATATCAAGGTATAATTATTACATGTATTTAGATTGATATAAAACTAGCATTCGTAAAAAGTCTGATTTAGTAGGATTTTACTTTATATATATATATATATAATTACTATTTGTATATTCTCTTCCTTTCATAAAGTATAATGAAAATCTATTAATTGTATTATCAATTTAGTGAATATCTATCAGATCATTCAGACCACAATAATATAGTTCTCGATTACATTATAAAATTAGATATATTTAATTATTAAAAATATATATTTCATTATTTTAAGATATACTCAAATGTATACATATATATATATATAATTAAATATATAAGTTATATTATAATATATAATATATAATTATATATAGGTTATAAATTATAATGATTTAATTGTGTTTTAATTATTAATATAAAAAAATTCATAAATTAGATTTTTATCATGAACACTTTTAATCAAATATAATTGTATGATTGAGCAAAAATAATAGAAAAAATGTACATTAATTATAAGCTTTTTTAGAAGGGAATATATATTGATTATTATATAATTTATTTATTATAAAAAAATACTTCTAATTATTATTATTTGAAAAACATTTACATACACTTTACATGATTTAGGCTTGTAAGAGGGGCGAAATAAAGTCACCACTAGGTATTGGTAACTAATGCTGATAGAAATCAACATTAAGTTAATTTTAAATATAAGCAAACATTTTTAATATAGTATTGTAAGTAATTTATAAATTAATTATAACAATTATTTAAATAACACTAATTATTTGTATACGTATTTCTATAATCATAATATAAATATAATAAAATGTATATCATCCTATCACGGACATGTACTTGATAGTATACTGTATAGTATCATTATGATACTATCTATAATAATAATAATAATAATAAATATTTATTAGAAGAAAGTTGTAAATTATTTTCGTATGAAGTATATAAATTAATTATATTGTTATTTCCTCTAAAGGGCTTCAGATAAATATCAATATATTTTCTATGCTGTCGCCCACTATAATATTATACTTATTATATTAACTATTTTATAAATATAATTTAAATTAATAATATTCATTCTCAGAAATAGACAAATTCTTTAATAGAACATTTTACAATTAATTAATTATAAAGTTTATATTCATTGTATTCAATATAGTATAGTATTAATTATATTATTAGAAAGCTGATAGTAAATTAACCTTATATAATGTCAATATATTATATAATACTAGTAGACTAAACTGTCCTCTAATATTTAATCATTTTCTTCATATAATTTAGACTTGTAAATTTAAATAATTGTTACCATAATTATTTTCAACATATGCTCTAGCTTTATCAAATTAACTTTAAATATTCACTTTCCCTCTATAAAACTCTGAATGGGGATAACTTCCTGCATGCCTGATGCCTTAACCTACTTATCTATAACTGGGTATACTTAAGTAGATAAATATACCTACCTAGTTAAATATTATATATGATATATGAATCTTATATATTATATATTATAATTATATATATTAAATAATCTTATATAAATAGAATATAAGATATATTTTAAAATTGAAGGTATTGAACTCTTGATTTAAGGTAATGTTTATTTATTGAATCACACACATAATAATATCGGATACAAATGGACCCCTCAAGAAGTCATAGACTTGTACATGTTATAAATAACTGTGAGAGCCCCGGACAATACAAAACAAATAGTAACATTTTTTTTCTTGTGTTGATTTATCGTTTATTAAATTCTTGATAAACACAAGAGAAAAATAAGAACTGCCTGGAGTCGTATTTACACAACGATAGGGTATTTAGAAGTAAATACTATTTACTTCTACGCATTACTGTAATGGCAATGTCGCTATATTTGATTACTAAACCAAATATGTAGTACATTATTACTAAGTCAAAAATTCCAAAATTAAAGTGAATGTGTGTATTTTTCAAATATGTTATTCCACAATTTTTTCTAATTAAGAATATATTATTTCTACGGAAAAACGCCACCAAGGAAACATGACGTAAGTATCCTTGGATACATTATTCATGTCATAATTGTAGCACTATAAAGGATATACTTGGCAAATGAACGTTTTATTTTATATTTCATATTAATATATTATTTTGTTACTAAATATTCTTTATCATATTTATCATAATACTTTTTGATATTTTTTATATTATATTTTATCATTAAAAAAGATACTAAATGTAATATTTTGTAACTGAATTTTCAAACACTGAGAAATATCTATTTGTGAGAAATTATATCAATAATTTAATTTAATTATAATTAATGATGTATATCTCAATTAACTATAAACCACTAGCCACGCCCGAATTATCTCATAATAGTGTAAACACTAAGGGATTCTCATAGTATAATGCTTTCTCAATGTTAGTTATTACTAGTGATGTAAATGATGCCGAGTCGAAACTTTCATTTTCGGAAAAAAAATGAGTCCTCGTAGAGTTGAGATAACTGAGGTAACTGAGACTGAGAGTGCATCGATGCTTTAGATTTGAGCATTAGTTGCATCATCATCACTAGTTATTACAAATACACATTTGATATTCAAATTTACAACGAATATGATATATACTAGTGGTAGCTACCATATACCTCCACATAGAATATTCTACACACATGATACCACTTATATACAGATACTGATCCCTTTGAACTGAAAGAAAATCTCAATTATATTAACGATAATAGTATTAAGCTTATAAAGTCATACGGTTAACTAGGTTGACTACTTAACCTATAGTTATAATTTCCTAATAATTTAATAACTAATTAAATATAATAGTAAAATTCTACAATAAATCTCAAATCCGCAAATGTCAGTAATTTGTAATTTCTGTAATGAAAATATACTTATTGCTGGCTTATTCACTTTTATAGCACTCAGTTTAAAGGTGATACTCTTACTATAAACACACACTCTTAAATATCATCAATAAGTAAACGTTGAAATAATTAAATACATCAAATAACAAATAAATGAACTTATAAATAAACAAATACTCCTACTTCGATACATGCTCAGGAACATATTCGCTACTTGGCATCATCTCTACTAACTAGATGTCAGATTATAATACTACAACATAGTATACGTATACTGTAGAATCATTTGGTTTAATGATTATTTTTTAAATTGGCTAACTTCTTATAGATAAATAATCTATTTATAACCTAACTAACCTTTCAAGTTGGTTTTCTGTAAGGATCAGTGTTCTTTTATGATTGCTTATGTTCTATATTATTAATCTATAATTAGATTATTTCCTAATATAGTATATAGCGTATGCGCGGGTGATATTCAATTATATTAGTAAGTTCCTACTGGTAGTAGTAACCTAATTAAACACTTTGAATCTATTTTAAATGCTTTAAATCACAGAGATTATCTTATCTTCAATAAACTTGTTATAAAGTGGGTCATCATTGAATACCTTTTACTTGTTCAACTATTACATTCAATAATAATAATACTTATATAACACTTGGAGTAATAGTGGGTTATAAGTTAGGCTATAGTGAATACCTTGATAATAAAGTAGATCTGCTAATTTTAATTTAATAAATATATTCAATATAAAAATAAATGAGTAGATCTTAAATTATATACACACTTGCCTACTCATTTATTAAATAATTAATTTAAATTAAATTGCATCTAATTTTTAAATAATGTATAGGATTGATTTAAATATAAGGATTGATTTGATATAAAGGTGTATGATTTGATGAGTATTACTAATATAGTGAGTGACTTAAAATGGTGTATGATATATTGGCGATGTATCTCTAATAATAGCATTGCATTCAAAATAATATATATATTGTGAATTAATGCATAATAATTATAATTAGAAAATAAATCAAATAATAGAAATTAGGTTTGCAATTAGATTATATCCTACTTCTCAATGCTGAAACGAAAGAGAAAATCGCCATCAATATGTAAAGTTATATATATTAATCAATCAATTTGGGAGATTTTTATCATAATTTTAAGAAAGCCTTTGACCGTGTATGGCATGACGGATTATTATCTTCACTACAAAAGTATGGCATAAACAGCAACATTATTTCTATGATAAAATCTCTTTATTGTAATTCATCAAGCGCTGTTCTAATAAATAACATACAAGGCAACACATTCAAAACAACAGTTGGAATGTCTTCTATCACCTGTACGGTTCAATGTACTTCTTGAAGAGATAATGTCCGATATACAGAATAACCATACTTCATCCATATCAATTGGCGGTCTTTCATTATCAAACTTAAGATTCGCAGATGATATAGACTTACTTGCTGGAAATACCCAAGAACTACAATCGCTTACGGACAAACTTTCAAATAACGCTAGCAAATACGACTTGGAAATTAGTATCGAAAAAAGTAAAGTAATGATAAACAGCAATGAAAATCAACATGCAGATATATATCTTTACGGATGCAAACTGGAAGAAGTCGAAAAATTCAAATATCTAGGTGCAACTCTTACAAAAAATGGAACATGTGATCAGGAAGTAAGAATAAGACTGGCGCAAGCAACATCAGATATGGTGAGATTAACCACTATTTGGAAGAGCACTCATATCAGATTCAAACTAAAGTACAACCTATATCGATCATTGATTTTATCAATATTTACTTATGGCTGTGAATCGTGGACTTTGAATGCTAATATAACCAAGAAAATTCTAGCTTTTGAAAACAAATCACACCGGAAACTATTATGCATAACATACAAAGAAGGCAAACCCATATATTTTCAAAAATAAAATGAATACACTAATTGGTACATTTGAGCCTCTATTACAGACTATAAGACGGCGAAAGCTAAAATGGTTCGGTCATACCTCTAGACACAATAGCATCACTAAAACCATTCTGCAAGGAATGGTTGAAGGATCAAAAAAAAGAGGTAGGCCGAAACGAAAATATATAGATGATGTTAAAGAGTGGACGAAAATGGAAATATATGATATTTTGTTAGAAGTTGATAACCGTGATAAATGGCGAAGACGATGTTTTGTTGCCAGCAAAGATTGATTCCCCCTAAGATTTCCAAGTCACGGGATTAAAGTAAAGTAAGTCATCATAATGTAATGCATTATACACATACATATATTTATATTATATTATATCATACTACAATAATAACTCATATTTCAGATTGATTATTTTATTAGTAAATTTCAATATATTATATTATTTCTTTATTGCACCGATTACAAATTCCTATTATTTTCTGTGGTTCTCGTGTTATTTTATAATATAATTTTATATTTATTTATAATTTATTATTTATTTCAATACTAATGATAAATATTACTTTTTTATTTCTGTATAAATAAACTATTACTCTATCTAGCTATACAATAGAGGTATTATTAATTAATTACTTTCCAACCACAATCCATGTATCTATTATCCATATAGCATATAGCTATTGGATGCTATACAACAATCACTGAACGGGATGAGGAGGCAAGATATGCATCAAGTGGTAGTATGGCCTCACATTAACACATTGTTATGTTAGCTATTATCGACAGATATTATTGAAGAAATCTAATATTACATTAGAAAACCCATACATGAAACTTAATGATCGTCTTATTTTGTAGTATATAAATGTACGTTGTTTGTGAATGCTAATACATGAATATATGAATTACCACATATATATATACATATATAAAGTGTAATTGATATAAGATTACGCTGACATAACATAATAAAGTGCTGTGTGTATGTAACAGTATTGCCATGTTAATGTATCTTAGGCCACTATGTGTTTAGCATAATTAACATAATTTTTAAAATAAGCAACAACATTTCACATAATTATTTATATAAGTAAGAATAGATATATCCGAGATAATATAGAAGATGCGTTAGTATAATATAACTACGTAATAGATTTTAATTATATACGTACGCAGGATTAAAATCATACATAATTATATTTTATATTTCATTGAATATAAAATCTAATATATATAATATAATATTATATATATATATGTGTGAGGGCTATAAAATGCATAACAATGGAATATAATAACAATGGCGGAGAGTTACGCGTGTATATACGCGTAGTTACGTGTGTATATACACGTGCGTGATGTATACATGATCGGGGTGGTGTTTATCAATAAAGGGGTAACGCTTAGATCGGTGGTTCACGTTAACAAGCTATACGTATATCTCCGTGGTTACATACATAATACTTAGAGAAGGACGATACGATCACAAGAGGAACTGCTCTCTCTCCCGCGCTGCCTTCAGTCGAACTCTGGGATGTCTTCGTAGTTGAAGCCCTTGTAGCCCTTGTAGGCGTACAGGGCGAGACGTACGTGGTACCCCCCCGGTATGAACATCAGCAGGCCTAGTATTAGGGTAGGCCACATGCGATCCTGGTACTGTATGTGTAGGGGTGGGGGTGTATGTATGTGTGCGAGTGGATGATGATGATGATGATTTTATTTAGACACTAATTCAATTATAAAATTCTTATAGTACGACGATAACATATAAATAAAAGTAATAATAAGTACAGACGAGTGTACAATGTGGCGAAAACGAATATATTTGAAGTTCAGATATCGTTAACAAAGAGGTAGTTCTTTAGTTTATATTTTAGGATTGATGTATTGATGGTTTTGAGGGATGGAGGGAGTAGATTCCAAAGGAGGCTGGGCCAGCTAGGCTGGCGCGATGTTGGTGTGATAAGCAGTGATGGGCAAGTATTAAAAGGGGATAGGGGGGCACTATTAGTGGGGTATGGTGGGTCATGTTACCTGATAGCACATTATTAATGATTAGGTGACAATCAGGTTATCTATCAGCGGACCTATGTGAGGCATCGTGTGGTGCATCGCATGCTTATATAATGGTATAGTAGGGGTTAGATGAATAATAAATATTAGTAGTATATATATATATATATATATAATTATATCAAATATTTGTTGAAGCCTTAGAAAATGGTTATTAATATTAAACATGTAATGTATACAGCTGAACTTCACTCTATGGTAGAGGGTAGTAGAGGGTAGTAGAGGGTAGTAAAGGGCAGTAGAGGGTAGTAGAGGGCAGTAGAGGGTAGTAGAGGGTAGTAGAGGGTAGTAGAGGGTAGTAGAGGGTAGTAGAGGGTAGTAAAGGGCAGTAGAGGGTAGTAGAGGGCAGTAGAGGGTAGTAGAGGGTAGTAAAGGGTAGTAGAGGGTAGTAGAGGGTAGTAGAGGGTAGTAGAGGGTAGTAGAGGGTAGTAGAGGGTGGTAGAGGGTAGTAGAGGGTAGTATAGGGTAGTAGAGGGCAGTAGAGGGTAGTAGGGGGTAGTAGAGGGTAGTAGAGGGTAGTAGAGGGTAGTAGAGGGCAGTAGAGGGTAGTAGAGGGTAGTAGAGGGTAGTAGAGGGTAGTAGAGGGTAGTAGAGGGTAGTAGAGGGCAGTAGAGGGTAGTAGGGGGTAGTAGAGGGTAGTAGAGGGTAGTAGAGGGTGGTAGAGGGTAGTAGAGGGTAGTAGAGGGTGGTAGAGGGTAGTAGAGGGTAGTAGAGGGCAGTAGAGGGTAGTAGAGGGTAGTAAAGGGTAGTATAGGGTAGTAGAGGGTAGTAGAGGGTAGTAGAGGGTAGTAGAGGGTAGTAGAGGGTAGTAGAGGGTAGTAGAGGGCAGTAGAGGGTAGTAGGGGGTAGTAGAGGGTAGTAGAGGGTAGTAGAGTGTGGTAGAGGGTAGTAGAGGGTAGTAGAGGGTAGTAAAGGGCAGTAAAGGGTAGTAGAGGGTAGTAAAGGGTAGTAGAGGGTAGTAGAGGGTAGTAGAGGGTAGTAGAGGGTAGTAGAGGGTAGTAGAGGGCAGTAGAGGGTAGTAGGGGGTAGTAGAGGGTAGTAGAGGGTAGTAGAGGGTGGTAGAGGGTAGTAGAGGGAAGTAGAGGGTAGTAAAGGGCAGTAAAGGGTAGTAGAGGGTAGTAGAGGGTAGTAGAGGGTAGTAGAGGGCAGTAGAGGGTAGTAGAGGGCAGTAGAGGGTAGTAGAGGGTAGTAAAGGGTAGTAGAGGGTAGTAGAGGGTAGTAGAGGGTAGTAGAGGGTAGTAGAGGGTAGTAGAGGGTAGTAGGGGGTAGTAGAGGGTAGTAGAGGGTAGTAGAGGGTGGTAGAGGGTAGTAGAGGGTAGTAGAGGGTAGTAAAGGGCAGTAAAGGGTAGTAGAGGGTAGTATAGGGTAGTATAGGGTAGTAGAGGGCAGTAGAGGGTAGTAGGGGGTAGTAGAGGGTAGTCGAGGGTAGTAGAGGGTAGTAGAGGGCAGTAGAGGGTAGTAGAGGGCAGTAGAGGGTAGTAGAGGGTAGTAAAGGGTAGTAGAGGGTAGTAGAGGGTAGTAGAGGGTAGTAGAGGGTAGTAGAGGGTAGTAGAGGGCAGTAGAGGGTAGTAAAGGGTAGTATAGGGTAGTAGAGGGTAGTAGAGGGTAGTAGAGGGCAGTAGAGGGTAGTAAAGGGTAGTAGAGGGTAGTAGAGGGTAGTAGAGGGCAGTAGAGGGTAGTAGGGGGTAGTAGAGGGTAGTAGAGGGTAGTAGAGGGTAGTAGAGGGTAGTAGAGGGCAGTAGAGGGTAGTAAAGGGTAGTAGAGGGTAGTAGAGGGCAGTAGAGGGTAGTAGGGGGTAGTAGAGAGTAGTAGAGGGTAGTAGAGGGCAGTAGAGGGTAGTAGAGGGCAGTAGAGGGTAGTAGAGGGTAGTAAAGGGTAGTAGAGGGTAGTAGAGGGTAGTAGAGGGTAGTAGAGGGTAGTAGAGGGTAGTAGAGGGTAGTAGAGGGTAGTAGAGGGTAGTAGAGGGCAGTAGAGGGTAGTAAAGGGTAGTAGAGGGTAGTAGAGGGTAGTAGAGGGCAGTAGAGGGTAGTAGGGGGTAGTAGAGGGTAGTAGAGGGTAGTAGAGGGCAGTAGAGGGTAGTAGGGGGTAGTAGAGGGTAGTAAAGGGTAGTATAGGGTAGTAGAGGGTAGTAGAGGGTAGTAGAGGGCAGTAGAGGGTAGTAAAGGGTAGTAGAGGGTAGTAGAGGGTAGTAGAGGGCAGTAGAGGGTAGTAGGGGGTAGTAGAGGGTAGTAGAGGGTAGTAGAGGGTAGTAGAGGGCAGTAGAGGGTAGTAGGGGGTAGTAGAGGGTAGTAAAGGGTAGTATAGGGTAGTAGAGGGTAGTAGAGGGTAGTAGAGGGTAGTAGAGGGTAGTAGAGGGTAGTAGAGGGTAGTAGAGGGTAGTAGAGGGTAGTAGAGGGCAGTAGAGGGTAGTAAAGGGTAGTAGAGGGTAGTAGAGGGTAGTAGAGGGCAGTAGAGGGTAGTAGGGGGTAGTAGAGGGTAGTAGAGGGTAGTAGAGGGTAGTAGAGGGCAGTAGAGGGTAGTAGGGGGTAGTATAGGGTAGTAAAGGGTAGTAGAGGGTAGTAGAGGGTAGTAGAGGGTAGTAGAGGGTAGTAGAGGGCAGTAGATGGTAGTAGGGGGTAGTAGAGGGTAGTAAAGGGTAGTATAGGGTAGTAGAGGGTAGTAGAGGGTAGTAGAGGGTAGTAGAGGGCAGTAGAGGGTAGTAAAGGGTAGTAGGGGGTAGTAGAGGGTAGTAGAGGGTGGTAGAGGGTAGTAGAGGGTAGTAGAGGGTAGTAAAGGGCAGTAAAGGGTAGTAGAGGATAGTAGAGGGTAGTAGAGGGTGGTAGAGGGTAGTAGAGGGTAGTAGAGGGTAGTAAAGGGCAGTAAAGGGTAGTAGAGGGTAGTAGAGGGTAGTATAGGGTAGTAAAGGGTAGTAGAGGGTAGTAGAGGGTAGTAGAGGGTAGTAGAGGGTAGTAGAGGGCAGTAGAGGGTAGTAGGGGGTAGTAGAGGGTAGTAGAGGGTAGTAGAGGGTGGTAGAGGGTAGTAGAGGGTAGTAGAGGGCAGTAGAGGGTAGTAGAGGGTAGTAGAGGGTAGTAGAGGGTGGTAGAGGGTAGTAGAGGGTAGTAGAGGGTAGTAGTGGGTAGTAGTGGGTAGTAGAGGGTAGTAGAGGGTAGTAGAGGGTAGTAGAGGGTAGTAGTGGGTAGTAGAGGGCAGTAGAGGGTAGTAGGGGGTAGTAGAGGGTAGTAGAGGGTAGTAGAGGGTAGTAGAGGGCAGTAGAGGGTAGTAGAATGCAGTAGAGGGTAGTAGAGGGTAGTAGAGGGTAGTAGAGGGTAGTAGAGGGTAGTAGAGGGTAGTAGAGGGTAGTAAAGGGCAGTAAAGGGTAGTAGAGGGTAGTAGAGGGTAGTAGAGGGTAGTAGAGGGCAGTAGAGGGCAGTAGAGGGTAGTAGAGGGCAGTAGAGGGTAGTAGAGGGTAGTAAAGGGTAGTAGAGGGTAGTAGAGGGTAGTAGAGGGTAGTAGAGGGCAGTAGAGGGTAGTAGAGGGTGGTAGAGGGTAGTAGAGGGTAGTAGAGGGTAGTAAAGGGCAGTAAAGGGTAGTAGAGGGTAGTAGAGGGTAGTATAGGGTAGTAAAGGGTAGTAGAGGGTAGTAGAGGGTAGTAGAGGGTAGTAGAGGGTAGTAGAGGGCAGTAGAGGGTAGTAGGGGGTAGTAGAGGGTAGTAGAGGGTAGTAGAGGGTGGTAGAGGGTAGTAGAGGGTAGTAGAGGGTAGTAAAGGGTAGTAGAGGGTTGTAGAGGGTAGTAGAGGGTAGTAAAGGGTAGTAGAGGGTAGTAGAGGGTAGTAAATGGTAGTAGAGGGTAGTAGAGGGTAGTAGAGGGTAGTAGAGGGCAGTAGTGGGTAGTAGAGGGTAGTAGAGGGTAGTAGAGGGTAGTAGAGGGTAGTAGAGGGTAGTAGAGCGTAGTAGAGGGTAGTAGAGGGTAGTAAAGGGTAGTAGAGGGTAGTAGAGGGTAGTAGTGGGTAGTAGAGGGTAGTAGAGGGTAGTAGAGGGTAGTAGAGGGTAGTAGAGGGTAGTAGAGGGCAGTAGAGGGTAGTAGAGGGTAGTAGAGGGTAGTAGAGGGTAGTAGAGGGTAGTAGAGGGTAGTAGAGGGTAGTAGAGGGTAGTAGAGGGTAGTAGAGGGTAGTATAGGGTAGTATAGGGTAGTAGAGGGTAGTAGAGGGTAGTAGAGGGTAGTAGAGGGTAGTAGAGGGTAGTAGAGGGTAGTAGAGGGCAGTAGAGGGTAGTAGAGGGTAGTAGAGGGTAGTAGAGGGTAGTAGAGGGTAGTAGAGGGTAGTAGAGGGCAGTAGAGGGTAGTAGGGGGTAGTAGAGGGTAGGAGAGGGTAGTAGAGGGTGGTAGAGGGTAGTAGAGGGTAGTAGAGGGTAGTAAAGGGCAGTAAAGGGTAGTAGAGGGTAGTAAATGGTAGTAGAGGGTAGTAGAGGGTAGTAGAGGGTAGTAGAGGGTAGTAGAGGGTAGTAGAGGGTAGTAGAGGGCAGTAGAGGGTAATAGGGGGTAGTAGAGGGTAGTAGAGGGTAGTAGAGGGTGGTAGAGGGTAGTAGAGGGTAGTAGAGGGTAGTAAAGGGCAGTAAAGGGTAGTAGAGGGTAGTAGAGGGTAGTAGAGGGTAGTAGAGGGCAGTAGAGGGTAGTAGAGGGTAGTAGAGGGTAGTAGAGGGCAGTAGAGGGTAGTAGAGGGCAGTAGAGGGTAGTAAAGGGTAGTAGAGGGTAGTAGAGGGTAGTAGAGGGTAGTAGAGGGTAGTAAAGGGCAGTAGAGGGTAGTAGAGGGCAGTAGAGGGTAGTAGAGGGTAGTAAAGGGTAGTAGAGGGTAGTAGAGGGTAGTAGAGGGTAGTAGTGGGTAGTAGAGGGCAGTAGAGGGTAGTAGGGGGTAGTAGAGGGTAGTAGAGGGTAGTAGAGGGTAGTAGAGGGCAGTAGAGGGTAGTAGAATGCAGTAGAGGGTAGTAGAGGGTAGTAGAGGGTAGTAGAGGGTAGTAGAGGGTAGTAGAGGGTAGTAAAGGGTAGTAAAGGGTAGTATAGGGTAGTAGAGGGTAGTAGAGGGTAGTAGAGGGTAGTAGAGGGTAGTAGAGGGTAGTAGAGGGTAGTAGAGGGTAGTAGAGGGTAGTAGAGGGTAGTAAATGGTAGTAGAGGGTAGTAGAGGGTAGTAGAGGGTAGTAGAGGGCAGTAGAGGGTAGTAGGGGGTAGTAGAGGGTAGTAAAGGGTAGTAGAGGGTAGTAGAGGGTGGTAGAGGGTAGTATAGGGTAGTATAGGGTAGTAAAGGGCAGTAAAGGGTAGTAGAGGGTAGTAGAGGGTAGTAGAGGGCAGTAGAGGGTAGTAGAGGGTGGTAGATGGTAGTAGAGGGTAGTAGAGGGTAGTAAAGGGCAGTAAAGGGTAGTAGAGGGTAGTAGAGGGCAGTATAGGGTAGTAGAGGGTAGTAGAGGGTAGTATAGGGTAGTAGAGGGTAGTAGAGGGTAGTAGAGGGTAGTAGAGGGTAGTAGAGGGTAGTAGAGGGTAGTAGAGGGTAGTAGAGGGTAGTAGAGGGCAGTAGAGGGTAATAGGGGGTAGTAGAGGGTAGTAGAGGGTAGTAGAGGGTGGTAGAGGGTAGTAGAGGGTAGTAGAGGGTAGTAAAGGGCAGTAAAGGGTAGTAGAGGGTAGTAGAGGGTAGTAGAGGGTAGTAGAGGGCAGTAGAGGGTAGTAGAGGGTAGTAGAGGGTAGTAGAGGGCAGTAGAGGGTAGTAGAGGGTAGTAAAGGGTAGTAAAGGGTAGTATAGGGTAGTAGAGGGTAGTAGAGGGTAGTAGAGGGTAGTAGAGGGTAGTAGAGGGTAGTAGAGGGTAGTAGAGGGTAGTAGAGGGTAGTAGAGGGTAGTAAATGGTAGTAGAGGGTAGTAGAGGGTAGTAGAGGGTAGTAGAGGGCAGTAGAGGGTAGTAGGGGGTAGTAGAGGGTAGTAAAGGGTAGTAGAGGGTAGTAGAGGGTGGTAGAGGGTAGTATAGGGTAGTATAGGGTAGTAAAGGGCAGTAAAGGGTAGTAGAGGGTAGTAGAGGGTAGTAGAGGGCAGTAGAGGGTAGTAGAGGGTGGTAGAGGGTAGTAGAGGGTAGTAGAGGGTAGTAAAGGGCAGTAAAGGGTAGTAGAGGGTAGTAGAGGGCAGTATAGGGTAGTAGAGGGTAGTAGAGGGTAGTATAGGGTAGTAGAGGGTAGTAGAGGGTAGTAGAGGGTAGTAGAGGGTAGTAGAGGGTAGTAGAGGGTAGTAGAGGGTAGTAGAGGGTAGTAGAGGGCAGTAGAGGGTAGTAAGGGGTAGTAGAGGGTAGTAGAGGGTAGTAGAGGGCAGTAGAGGGTAGTAGAGGGCAGTAGAGGGTAGTAAAGGGTAGTAGAGGGTAGTAGAGGGTAGTAGAGGGTAGTAAAGGGCAGTAGAGGGTAGTAGAGGGCAGTAGAGGGTAGTAGAGGGTAGTAAAGGGTAGTAGAGGGTAGTAGAGGGTAGTAGAGGGTAGTAGAGGGTAGTAGAGGGTAGTAGAGGGTAGTAGAGGGTGGTAGAGGGTAGTAGAGGGTAGTAGAGGGCAGTAGAGGGTAGTAGAGGGTAGTAGAGGGTAGTAGAGGGTGGTAGAGGGTAGTAGAGGGTAGTAGAGGGTAGTAGTGGGTAGTAGTGGGTAGTAGAGGGTAGTAGAGGGTAGTAGAGGGTAGTAGAGGGTAGTAGTGGGTAGTAGAGGGCAGTAGAGGGTAGTAGGGGGTAGTAGAGGGTAGTAGAGGGTAGTAGAGGGTAGTAGAGGGCAGTAGAGGGTAGTAGAATGCAGTAGAGGGTAGTAGAGGGTAGTAGAGGGTAGTAGAGGGTAGTAGAGGGTAGTAGAGGGTAGTAGAGGGTAGTAAAGGGCAGTAAAGGGTAGTAGAGGGTAGTAGAGGGTAGTAGAGGGTAGTAGAGGGCAGTAGAGGGCAGTAGAGGGTAGTAGAGGGCAGTAGAGGGTAGTAGAGGGTAGTAAAGGGTAGTAGAGGGTAGTAGAGGGTAGTAGAGGGTAGTAGAGGGCAGTAGAGGGTAGTAGAGGGTGGTAGAGGGTAGTAGAGGGTAGTAGAGGGTAGTAAAGGGCAGTAAAGGGTAGTAGAGGGTAGTAGAGGGTAGTATAGGGTAGTAAAGGGTAGTAGAGGGTAGTAGAGGGTAGTAGAGGGTAGTAGAGGGTAGTAGAGGGCAGTAGAGGGTAGTAGGGGGTAGTAGAGGGTAGTAGAGGGTAGTAAAGGGTGGTAGAGGGTAGTAGAGGGTAGTAGAGGGTAGTAAAGGGTAGTAGAGGGTTGTAGAGGGTAGTAGAGGGTAGTAAAGGGTAGTAGAGGGTAGTAGAGGGTAGTAAATGGTAGTAGAGGGTAGTAGAGGGTAGTAGAGGGTAGTAGAGGGCAGTAGTGGGTAGTAGAGGGTAGTAGAGGGTAGTAGAGGGTAGTAGAGGGTAGTAGAGGGTAGTAGAGGGTAGTAGAGCGTAGTAGAGGGTAGTAGAGGGTAGTAAAGGGTAGTAGAGGGTAGTAGAGGGTAGTAGTGGGTAGTAGAGGGTAGTAGAGGGTAGTAGAGGGTAGTAGAGGGTAGTAGAGGGTAGTAGAGGGCAGTAGAGGGTAGTAGGGGGTAGTAGAGGGTAGTAAAGGGTAGTATAGGGTAGTAGAGGGCAGTAGAGGGTAGTAGAGGGTAGTAGAGGGTAGTAGAGGGTAGTAGAGGGTAGTAGAGGGTAGTAGAGGGTAGTAGAGGGTAGTAGAGGGTAGTATAGGGTAGTATAGGGTAGTAGAGGGTAGTAGAGGGTAGTAGAGGGTAGTAGAGGGTAGTAGAGGGTAGTAGAGGGTAGTAGAGGGTAGTAGGGGGTAGTAGAGGGTAGGAGAGGGTAGTAGAGGGTGGTAGAGGGTAGTAGAGGGTAGTAGAGGGTAGTAAAGGGCAGTAAAGGGTAGTAGAGGGTAGTAAATGGTAGTAGAGGGTAGTAGAGGGTAGTAGAGGGTAGTAGAGGGTAGTAGAGGGTAGTAGAGGGCAGTAGAGGGTAGTAGGGGGTAGTAGAGGGTAGTAGAGGGTAGTAGAGGGTGGTAGAGGGTAGTAGAGGGTAGTAGAGGGTAGTAAAGGGTAGTAGAGGGTTGTAGAGGGTAGTAGAGGGTAGTAAAGGGTAGTAGAGGGTAGTAGAGGGTAGTAAATGGTAGTAGAGGGTAGTAGAGGGTAGTAGAGGGTAGTAGAGGGCAGTAGTGGGTAGTAGAGGGTAGTAGAGGGTAGTAGAGGGTAGTAGAGGGTAGTAGAGGGTAGTAGAGCGTAGTAGAGGGTAGTAGAGGGTAGTAAAGGGTAGTAGAGGGTAGTAGAGGGTAGTAGTGGGTAGTAGAGGGTAGTAGAGGGTAGTAGAGGGTAGTAGAGGGTAGTAGAGGGTAGTAGAGGGCAGTAGAGGGTAGTAGAGGGTAGTAGAGGGTAGTAGAGGGTAGTAGAGGGTAGTAGAGGGTAGTAGAGGGTAGTAGAGGGTAGTAGAGGGTAGTAGAGGGTAGTATAGGGTAGTATAGGGTAGTAGAGGGTAGTAGAGGGTAGTAGAGGGTAGTAGAGGGTAGTAGAGGGTAGTAGAGGGTAGTAGAGGGTAGTAGAGGGCAGTAGAGGGTAGTAGAGGGTAGTAGAGGGTAGTAGAGGGTAGTAGAGGGTAGTAGAGGGTAGTAGAGGGTAGTAGAGGGCAGTAGAGGGTAGTAGAGGGCAGTAGAGGGTAGTAGGGGGTAGTAGAGGGTAGGAGAGGGTAGTAGAGGGTGGTAGAGGGTAGTAGAGGGTAGTAGAGGGTAGTAAAGGGCAGTAAAGGGTAGTAGAGGGTAGTAAATGGTAGTAGAGGGTAGTAGAGGGTAGTAGAGGGTAGTAGAGGGTAGTAGAGGGTAGTAGAGGGTAGTAGAGGGCAGTAGAGGGTAATAGGGGGTAGTAGAGGGTAGTAGAGGGTAGTAGAGGGTGGTAGAGGGTAGTAGAGGGTAGTAGAGGGTAGTAAAGGGCAGTAAAGGGTAGTAGAGGGTAGTAGAGGGTAGTAGAGGGTAGTAGAGGGCAGTAGAGGGTAGTAAAGGGCAGTAAAGGGTAGTAGAGGGTAGTAGAGGGCAGTATAGGGTAGTAGAGGGTAGTAGAGGGTAGTATAGGGTAGTAGAGGGTAGTAGAGGGTAGTAGAGGGTAGTAGAGGGCAGTAGAGGGTAGTAGAGGGTAGTAAAGGGTAGTAAAGGGTAGTATAGGGTAGTAGAGGGTAGTAGAGGGTAGTAGAGGGTAGTAGAGGGTAGTAGAGGGTAGTAGAGGGTAGTAGAGGGTAGTAGAGGGTAGTAGAGGGTAGTAAATGGTAGTAGAGGGTAGTAGAGGGTAGTAGAGGGTAGTAGAGGGCAGTAGAGGGTAGTAGGGGGTAGTAGAGGGTAGTAAAGGGTAGTAGAGGGTAGTAGAGGGTGGTAGAGGGTAGTATAGGGTAGTATAGGGTAGTAAAGGGCAGTAAAGGGTAGTAGAGGGTAGTAGAGGGTAGTAGAGGGCAGTAGAGGGTAGTAGAGGGTGGTAGAGGGTAGTAGAGGGTAGTAGAGGGTAGTAAAGGGCAGTAAAGGGTAGTAGAGGGTAGTAGAGGGCAGTATAGGGTAGTAGAGGGTAGTAGAGGGTAGTATAGGGTAGTAGAGGGTAGTAGAGGGTAGTAGAGGGTAGTAGAGGGTAGTAGAGGGTAGTAGAGGGTAGTAGAGGGTAGTAGAGGGCAGTAGAGGGTAGTAAGGGGTAGTAGAGGGTAGTAGAGGGTAGTAGAGGGCAGTAGAGGGTAGTAGAGGGCAGTAGAGGGTAGTAAAGGGTAGTAGAGGGTAGTAGAGGGTAGTAGAGGGTAGTAAAGGGCAGTAGAGGGTAGTAGAGGGCAGTAGAGGGTAGTAGAGGGTAGTAAAGGGTAGTAGAGGGTAGTAGAGGGTAGTAGAGGGTAGTAGAGGGTAGTAGAGGGTAGTAGAGGGTAGTAAAGGGCAGTAGAGGGTAGTAGAGGGCAGTAGAGGGTAGTAGAGGGTAGTAGAGGGTAGTAGAGGGTAGTAGAGGGTAGTAGAGGGTAGTAGAGGGTAGTAGAGGGTAGTAGAGGGTAGTAGAGGGTAGTATAGGGTAGTATAGGGTAGTAGAGGGTAGTAGAGGGTAGTAGAGGGTAGTAGAGGGTAGTAGAGGGTAGTAGAGGGTAGTAGAGGGTAGTAGAGGGCAGTAGAGGGTAGTAGAGGGTAGTAGAGGGTAGTAGAGGGTAGTAGAGGGTAGTAGAGGGTAGTAGAGGGTAGTAGAGGGCAGTAGAGGGTAGTAGGGGGTAGTAGAGGGTAGGAGAGGGTAGTAGAGGGTGGTAGAGGGTAGTAGAGGGTAGTAGAGGGTAGTAAAGGGCAGTAAAGGGTAGTAGAGGGTAGTAAATGGTAGTAGAGGGTAGTAGAGGGTAGTAGAGGGTAGTAGAGGGTAGTAGAGGGTAGTAGAGGGCAGTAGAGGGTAATAGGGGGTAGTAGAGGGTAGTAGAGGGTAGTAGAGGGTGGTAGAGGGTAGTAGAGGGTAGTAGAGGGTAGTAAAGGGCAGTAAAGGGTAGTAGAGGGTAGTAGAGGGTAGTAGAGGGTAGTAGAGGGCAGTAGAGGGTAGTAGATGGTAGTATAGGGTAGTATAGGGTAGTAGAGGGCAGTAGAGGGTAGTAGGGGGTAGTAGAGGGTAGTAGAGGGTAGTAGAGGGTAGTAGAGGGCAGTAGAGGGTAGTAGGGGGTAGTAGAGGGTAGTAGAGGGTAGTAGAGGGTGGTAGAGGGTAGTAGAGGGTAGTAGAGGGTAGTAAAGGGCAGTAAAGGGTAGTAGAGGGTAGTAAAGGGTAGTAGAGGGTAGTAGAGGGTAGTAGAGGGTAGTAGAGGGTAGTAGAGGGTAGTAGAGGGCAGTAGAGGGTAGTAGGGGGTAGTAGAGGGTAGTAGAGGGTAGTAGAGGGTGGTAGAGGGTAGTAGAGGGAAGTAGAGGGTAGTAAAGGGCAGTAAAGGGTAGTAGAGGGTAGTAGAGGGTAGTAGAGGGCAGTAGAGGGTAGTAGAGGGCAGTAGAGGGTAGTAGAGGGTAGTAAAGGGTAGTAGAGGGTAGTAGAGGGTAGTAGAGGGTAGTAGAGGGTAGTAGAGGGTAGTAGAGGGTAGTAGGGGGTAGTAGAGGGTAGTAGAGGGTAGTAGAGGGTAGTAGGGGGTAGTAGAGGGTAGTAGAGGGTAGTAGAGGGTGGTAGAGGGTAGTATAGGGTAGTAGAGGGTAGTAAAGGGCAGTAAAGGGTAGTAGAGGGTAGTATAGGGTAGTATAGGGTAGTAGAGGGCAGTAGAGGGTAGTAGGGGGTAGTAGAGGGTAGTAGAGGGTAGTAGAGGGTAGTAGAGGGCAGTAGAGGGTAGTAGAGGGCAGTAGAGGGTAGTAGAGGGTAGTACAGGGTAGTAGAGGGTAGTAGAGGGTAGTAGAGGGTAGTAGAGGGTAGTAGAGGGCAGTAGAGGGTAGTAAAGGGTAGTATAGGGTAGTAGAGGGTAGTAGAGGGTAGTAGAGGGCAGTAGAGGGTAGTAAAGGGTAGTAGAGGGTAGTAGAGGGTAGTAGAGGGCAGTAGAGGGTAGTAGGGGGTAGTAAAGGGTAGTAGAGGGTAGTAGAGGGTAGTAGAGGGCAGTAGAGGGTAGTAAAGGGTAGTAGAGGGTAGTAGAGGGTAGTAGAGGGTAGTAGAGGGTAGTAGAGGGTAGTAGAGGGCAGTAGAGGGTAGTAGAGGGTAGTAGAGGGTAGTAGAGGGTAGTAGAGGGTAGTAGAGGGTAGTAGAGGGTAGTAGAGGGTAGTAGAGGGTAGTAGAGGGTAGTATAGGGTAGTATAGGGTAGTAGAGGGTAGTAGAGGGTAGTAGAGGGTAGTAGAGGGTAGTAGAGGGTAGTAGAGGGTAGTAGAGGGTAGTAGAGGGCAGTAGAGGGTAGTAGAGGGTAGTAGAGGGTAGTAGAGGGTAGTAGAGGGTAGTAGAGGGTAGTAGAGGGTAGTAGAGGGCAGTAGAGGGTAGTAGAGGGCAGTAGAGGGTAGTAGGGGGTAGTAGAGGGTAGGAGAGGGTAGTAGAGGGTGGTAGAGGGTAGTAGAGGGTAGTAGAGGGTAGTAAAGGGCAGTAAAGGGTAGTAGAGGGTAGTAAATGGTAGTAGAGGGTAGTAGAGGGTAGTAGAGGGTAGTAGAGGGTAGTAGAGGGTAGTAGAGGGTAGTAGAGGGCAGTAGAGGGTAATAGGGGGTAGTAGAGGGTAGTAGAGGGTAGTAGAGGGTGGTAGAGGGTAGTAGAGGGTAGTAGAGGGTAGTAAAGGGCAGTAAAGGGTAGTAGAGGGTAGTAGAGGGTAGTAGAGGGTAGTAGAGGGCAGTAGAGGGTAGTAAAGGGCAGTAAAGGGTAGTAGAGGGTAGTAGAGGGCAGTATAGGGTAGTAGAGGGTAGTAGAGGGTAGTATAGGGTAGTAGAGGGTAGTAGAGGGTAGTAGAGGGTAGTAGAGGGCAGTAGAGGGTAGTAGAGGGTAGTAAAGGGTAGTAAAGGGTAGTATAGGGTAGTAGAGGGTAGTAGAGGGTAGTAGAGGGTAGTAGAGGGTAGTAGAGGGTAGTAGAGGGTAGTAGAGGGTAGTAGAGGGTAGTAGAGGGTAGTAAATGGTAGTAGAGGGTAGTAGAGGGTAGTAGAGGGTAGTAGAGGGCAGTAGAGGGTAGTAGGGGGTAGTAGAGGGTAGTAAAGGGTAGTAGAGGGTAGTAGAGGGTGGTAGAGGGTAGTATAGGGTAGTATAGGGTAGTAAAGGGCAGTAAAGGGTAGTAGAGGGTAGTAGAGGGTAGTAGAGGGCAGTAGAGGGTAGTAGAGGGTGGTAGAGGGTAGTAGAGGGTAGTAGAGGGTAGTAAAGGGCAGTAAAGGGTAGTAGAGGGTAGTAGAGGGCAGTATAGGGTAGTAGAGGGTAGTAGAGGGTAGTATAGGGTAGTAGAGGGTAGTAGAGGGTAGTAGAGGGTAGTAGAGGGTAGTAGAGGGTAGTAGAGGGTAGTAGAGGGTAGTAGAGGGTAGTAGAGGGCAGTAGAGGGTAGTAAGGGGTAGTAGAGGGTAGTAGAGGGTAGTAGAGGGCAGTAGAGGGTAGTAGAGGGCAGTAGAGGGTAGTAAAGGGTAGTAGAGGGTAGTAGAGGGTAGTAGAGGGTAGTAAAGGGCAGTAGAGGGTAGTAGAGGGCAGTAGAGGGTAGTAGAGGGTAGTAAAGGGTAGTAGAGGGTAGTAGAGGGTAGTAGAGGGTAGTAGAGGGTAGTAGAGGGTAGTAGAGGGTAGTAAAGGGCAGTAGAGGGTAGTAGAGGGCAGTAGAGGGTAGTAGAGGGTAGTAGAGGGTAGTAGAGGGTAGTAGAGGGTAGTAGAGGGTAGTAGAGGGTAGTAGAGGGTAGTAGAGGGTAGTAGAGGGTAGTATAGGGTAGTATAGGGTAGTAGAGGGTAGTAGAGGGTAGTAGAGGGTAGTAGAGGGTAGTAGAGGGTAGTAGAGGGTAGTAGAGGGTAGTAGAGGGCAGTAGAGGGTAGTAGAGGGTAGTAGAGGGTAGTAGAGGGTAGTAGAGGGTAGTAGAGGGTAGTAGAGGGTAGTAGAGGGCAGTAGAGGGTAGTAGGGGGTAGTAGAGGGTAGGAGAGGGTAGTAGAGGGTGGTAGAGGGTAGTAGAGGGTAGTAGAGGGTAGTAAAGGGCAGTAAAGGGTAGTAGAGGGTAGTAAATGGTAGTAGAGGGTAGTAGAGGGTAGTAGAGGGTAGTAGAGGGTAGTAGAGGGTAGTAGAGGGCAGTAGAGGGTAATAGGGGGTAGTAGAGGGTAGTAGAGGGTAGTAGAGGGTGGTAGAGGGTAGTAGAGGGTAGTAGAGGGTAGTAAAGGGCAGTAAAGGGTAGTAGAGGGTAGTAGAGGGTAGTAGAGGGTAGTAGAGGGCAGTAGAGGGTAGTAGATGGTAGTATAGGGTAGTATAGGGTAGTAGAGGGCAGTAGAGGGTAGTAGGGGGTAGTAGAGGGTAGTAGAGGGTAGTAGAGGGTAGTAGAGGGCAGTAGAGGGTAGTAGGGGGTAGTAGAGGGTAGTAGAGGGTAGTAGAGGGTGGTAGAGGGTAGTAGAGGGTAGTAGAGGGTAGTAAAGGGCAGTAAAGGGTAGTAGAGGGTAGTAAAGGGTAGTAGAGGGTAGTAGAGGGTAGTAGAGGGTAGTAGAGGGTAGTAGAGGGCAGTAGAGGGTAGTAGGGGGTAGTAGAGGGTAGTAGAGGGTAGTAGAGGGTGGTAGAGGGTAGTAGAGGGAAGTAGAGGGTAGTAAAGGGCAGTAAAGGGTAGTAGAGGGTAGTAGAGGGTAGTAGAGGGCAGTAGAGGGTAGTAGAGGGCAGTAGAGGGTAGTAGAGGGTAGTAAAGGGTAGTAGAGGGTAGTAGAGGGTAGTAGAGGGTAGTAGAGGGTAGTAGAGGGTAGTAGAGGGTAGTAGGGGGTAGTAGAGGGTAGTAGAGGGTAGTAGAGGGTGGTAGAGGGTAGTATAGGGTAGTAGAGGGTAGTAAAGGGCAGTAAAGGGTAGTAGAGGGTAGTATAGGGTAGTATAGGGTAGTAGAGGGCAGTAGAGGGTAGTAGGGGGTAGTAGAGGGTAGTAGAGGGTAGTAGAGGGTAGTAGAGGGCAGTAGAGGGTAGTAGAGGGCAGTAGAGGGTAGTAGAGGGTAGTAAAGGGTAGTAGAGGGTAGTAGAGGGTAGTAGAGGGTAGTAGAGGGTAGTAGAGGGCAGTAGAGGGTAGTAAAGGGTAGTATAGGGTAGTAGAGGGTAGTAGAGGGTAGTAGAGGGCAGTAGAGGGTAGTAAAGGGTAGTAGAGGGTAGTAGAGGGTAGTAGAGGGCAGTAGAGGGTAGTAGGGGGTAGTAAAGGGTAGTAGAGGGTAGTAGAGGGTAGTAGAGGGCAGTAGAGGGTAGTAAAGGGTAGTAGAGGGTAGTAGAGGGTAGTAGAGGGCATTAGAGGGTAGTAGGGGGTAGTAGAGAGTAGTAGAGGGTAGTAGAGGGTAGTAGAGGGCAGTAGAGGGTAGTAGAGGGCAGTAGAGGGTAGTAGAGGGTAGTAAAGGGTAGTAGAGGGTAGTAGAGGGTAGTAGAGGGTAGTAGAGGGTAGTAGAGGGTAGTAGAGGGTAGTAGAGGGTAGTAGAGGGTAGTAGAGGGCAGTAGAGGGTAGTAAAGGGTAGTAGAGGGTAGTAGAGGGTAGTAGAGGGCAGTAGAGGGTAGTAGGGGGTAGTAGAGGGTAGTAGAGGGTAGTAGAGGGCAGTAGAGGGTAGTAGGGGGTAGTAGAGGGTAGTAAAGGGTAGTATAGGGTAGTAGAGGGTAGTAGAGGGTAGTAGAGGGCAGTAGAGGGTAGTAAAGGGTAGTAGAGGGTAGTAGAGGGTAGTAGAGGGCAGTAGAGGGTAGTAGGGGGTAGTAGAGGGTAGTAGAGGGTAGTAGAGGGTAGTAGAGGGCAGTAGAGGGTAGTAGGGGGTAGTAGAGGGTAGTAAAGGGTAGTATAGGGTAGTAGAGGGTAGTAGAGGGTAGTAGAGGGTAGTAGAGGGTAGTAGAGGGTAGTAGAGGGTAGTAGAGGGTAGTAGAGGGTAGTAGAGGGCAGTAGAGGGTAGTAAAGGGTAGTAGAGGGTAGTAGAGGGTAGTAGAGGGCAGTAGAGGGTAGTAGGGGGTAGTAGAGGGTAGTAGAGGGTAGTAGAGGGCAGTAGAGGGTAGTAGGGGGTAGTAGAGGGTAGTAAAGGGTAGTATAGGGTAGTAGAGGGTAGTAGAGGGTAGTAGAGGGTAGTAGAGGGTAGTAGGGGGTAGTAGAGGGTAGTAGAGGGTAGTAGAGGGTGGTAGAGGGTAGTAGAGGGTAGTAGAGGGTAGTAAAGGGCAGTAAAGGGTAGTAGAGGATAGTAGAGGGTAGTAGAGGGTAGTAGAGGGTAGTAGAGGGTAGTAGAGGGCAGTAGAGGGTAGTAGAGGGTAGTAGAGGGTAGTAGAGGGTAGTAGAGGGTAGTAGAGGGTAGTAGAGGGTAGTAGAGGGCAGTAGAGGGTAGTAAAGGGTAGTAGAGGGTAGTAGAGGGTAGTAGAGGGCAGTAGAGGGTAGTAGGGGGTAGTAGAGAGTAGTAGAGGGTAGTAGAGGGTAGTAGAGGGCAGTAGAGGGTAGTAGAGGGCAGTAGAGGGTAGTAGAGGGTAGTAAAGGGTAGTAGAGGGTAGTAGAGGGTAGTAGAGGGTAGTAGAGGGTAGTATAGGGTAGTAGAGGGTAGTAGAGGGTAGTAGAGGGTAGTAGAGGGTAGTAGAGGGTAGTAGAGGGTAGTAGAGGGTAGTAGGGGGTAGTAGAGGGTAGTAGAGGGTAGTAGAGGGTGGTAGAGGGTAGTATAGGGTAGTAGAGGGTAGTAAAGGGCAGTAAAGGGTAGTAGAGGGTAGTATAGGGTAGTATAGGGTAGTAGAGGGCAGTAGAGGGTAGTAGGGGGTAGTAGAGGGTAGTAGAGGGTAGTAGAGGGTAGTAGAGGGCAGTAGAGGGTAGTAGAGGGCAGTAGAGGGTAGTAGAGGGTAGTAAAGGGTAGTAGAGGGTAGTAGAGGGTAGTAGAGGGTAGTAGAGGGCAGTAGAGGGTAGTAAAGGGTAGTATAGGGTAGTAGAGGGTAGTAGAGGGTAGTAGAGGGCAGTAGAGGGTAGTAAAGGGTAGTAGAGGGTAGTAGAGGGTAGTAGAGGGCAGTAGAGGGTAGTAGGGGGTAGTAAAGGGTAGTAGAGGGTAGTAGAGGGCAGTAGAGGGTAGTAAAGGGTAGTAGAGGGTAGTAGAGGGTAGTAGAGGGCAGTATAGGGTAATAGGGGGTAGTAGAGGGTAGTAGAGGGTAGTAGAGGGTGGTAGAGGGTAGTAGAGGGTAGTAGAGGGTAGTAAAGGGCAGTAAAGGGTAGTAGAGGGTAGTAGAGGGTAGTAGAGGGTAGTAGAGGGCAGTAGAGGGTAGTAGAGGGTAGTAGAGGGTAGTAGAGGGCAGTAGAGGGTAGTAGAGGGCAGTAGAGGGTAGTAAAGGGTAGTAGAGGGTAGTAGAGGGTAGTAGAGGGTAGTAGAGGGTAGTAAAGGGCAGTAGAGGGTAGTAGAGGGCAGTAGAGGGTAGTAGAGGGTAGTAAAGGGTAGTAGAGGGTAGTAGAGGGTAGTAGAGGGTAGTAGTGGGTAGTAGAGGGCAGTAGAGGGTAGTAGGGGGTAGTAGAGGGTAGTAGAGGGTAGTAGAGGGTAGTAGAGGGCAGTAGAGGGTAGTAGAATGCAGTAGAGGGTAGTAGAGGGTAGTAGAGGGTAGTAGAGGGTAGTAGAGGGTAGTAGAGGGTAGTAAAGGGTAGTAAAGGGTAGTATAGGGTAGTAGAGGGTAGTAGAGGGTAGTAGAGGGTAGTAGAGGGTAGTAGAGGGTAGTAGAGGGTAGTAGAGGGTAGTAGAGGGTAGTAGAGGGCAGTAGAGGGTAGTAAAGGGTAGTAGAGGGTAGTAGAGGGTAGTAGAGGGCAGTAGAGGGTAGTAGGGGGTAGTAGAGGGTAGTAGAGGGTAGTAGTGGGCAGTAGAGGGTAGTAGGGGGTAGTAGAGGGTAGTAAAGGGTAGTATAGGGTAGTAGAGGGTAGTAGAGGGTAGTAGAGGGTAGTAGAGGGTAGTAGGGGGTAGTAGAGGGTAGTAGAGGGTAGTAGAGGGTGGTAGAGGGTAGTAGAGGGTAGTAGAGGGTAGTAAAGGGCAGTAAAGGGTAGTAGAGGATAGTAGAGGGTAGTAGAGGGTAGTAGAGGGTAGTAGAGGGTAGTAGAGGGCAGTAGAGGGTAGTAGAGGGTAGTAGAGGGTAGTAGAGGGTAGTAGAGGGTAGTAGAGGGTAGTAGAGGGTAGTAGAGGGCAGTAGAGGGTAGTAAAGGGTAGTAGAGGGTAGTAGAGGGTAGTAGAGGGCAGTAGAGGGTAGTAGGGGGTAGTAGAGAGTAGTAGAGGGTAGTAGAGGGTAGTAGAGGGCAGTAGAGGGTAGTAGAGGGCAGTAGAGGGTAGTAGAGGGTAGTAAAGGGTAGTAGAGGGTAGTAGAGGGTAGTAGAGGGTAGTAGAGGGTAGTATAGGGTAGTAGAGGGTAGTAGAGGGTAGTAGAGGGTAGTAGAGGGTAGTAGAGGGTATTAGAGGGCAGTAGAGGGTAGTAGAGGGTAGTAGAGGGTAGTAGAGGGTAGTAGAGGGTAGTAGAGGGTAGTAGAGGGTAGTAGAGGGTAGTAAAGGGCAGTAAAGGGTAGTAAAGGGTAGTAGAGGGTAGTAGAGGGTAGTAGAGGGTAGTAGAGGGTAGTAGAGGGTAGTAGAGGGCAGTAGAGGGTAGTAGGGGGTAGTAGAGGGTAGTAGAGGGTAGTAGAGGGTAGTAGAGGGCAGTAGAGGGTAGTAAAGGGTAGTAGAGGGTAGTAGAGGGTAGTAGAGGGCAGTAGAGGGTAGTAGGGGGTAGTAGAGGGTAGTAGAGGGTAGTAGAGGGTAGTAGAGGGTAGTAGAGGGTAGTAGAGGGCAGTAGAGGGTAGTAAAGGGTAGTAGGGGGTAGTAGAGGGTAGTAGAGGGTGGTAGAGGGTAGTAGAGGGTAGTAGAGGGTAGTAAAGGGCAGTAAAG
The DNA here is from genome assembly GCA_964019155.1 of Osedax fenrisi. Lineage (NCBI taxonomy): Eukaryota > Metazoa > Annelida > Polychaeta > Sabellida > Siboglinidae > Osedax > Osedax fenrisi. Next base: position 76,136,341 of record OZ025239.1, read on the forward strand.
GGTAGTAGAGGATAGTAGAGGGTAGTAGAGGGTGGTAGAGGGTAGTAGAGGGTAGTAGAGGGTAGTAAAGGGCAGTAAAGGGTAGTAGAGGGTAGTAGAGGGTAGTATAGGGTAGTAAAGGGTAGTAGAGGGTAGTAGAGGGTAGTAGAGGGTAGTAGAGGGTAGTAGAGGGCAGTAGAGGGTAGTAGGGGGTAGTAGAGGGTAGTAGAGGGTAGTAGAGGGTGGTAGAGGGTAGTAGAGGGTAGTAGAGGGCAGTAGAGGGTAGTAGAGGGTAGTAGAGGGTAGTAGAGGGTGGTAGAGGGTAGTAGAGGGTAGTAGAGGGTAGTAGTGGGTAGTAGTGGGTAGTAGAGGGTAGTAGAGGGTAGTAGAGGGTAGTAGAGGGTAGTAGTGGGTAGTAGAGGGCAGTAGAGGGTAGTAGGGGGTAGTAGAGGGTAGTAGAGGGTAGTAGAGGGTAGTAGAGGGCAGTAGAGGGTAGTAGAATGCAGTAGAGGGTAGTAGAGGGTAGTAGAGGGTAGTAGAGGGTAGTAGAGGGTAGTAGAGGGTAGTAGAGGGTAGTAAAGGGCAGTAAAGGGTAGTAGAGGGTAGTAGAGGGTAGTAGAGGGTAGTAGAGGGCAGTAGAGGGCAGTAGAGGGTAGTAGAGGGCAGTAGAGGGTAGTAGAGGGTAGTAAAGGGTAGTAGAGGGTAGTAGAGGGTAGTAGAGGGTAGTAGAGGGCAGTAGAGGGTAGTAGAGGGTGGTAGAGGGTAGTAGAGGGTAGTAGAGGGTAGTAAAGGGCAGTAAAGGGTAGTAGAGGGTAGTAGAGGGTAGTATAGGGTAGTAAAGGGTAGTAGAGGGTAGTAGAGGGTAGTAGAGGGTAGTAGAGGGTAGTAGAGGGCAGTAGAGGGTAGTAGGGGGTAGTAGAGGGTAGTAGAGGGTAGTAGAGGGTGGTAGAGGGTAGTAGAGGGTAGTAGAGGGTAGTAGAGGGTAGTAGAGGGTAGTAGGGGGTAGTAGAGGGTAGTAGAGGGTAGTAGAGGGTGGTAGAGGGTAGTATAGGGTAGTAGAGGGTAGTAAAGGGCAGTAAAGGGTAGTAGAGGGTAGTATAGGGTAGTATAGGGTAGTAGAGGGCAGTAGAGGGTAGTAGGGGGTAGTAGAGGGTAGTAGAGGGTAGTAGAGGGTAGTAGAGGGCAGTAGAGGGTAGTAGAGGGCAGTAGAGGGTAGTAGAGGGTAGTAAAGGGTAGTAGAGGGTAGTAGAGGGTAGTAGAGGGTAGTAGAGGGTAGTAGAGGGCAGTAGAGGGTAGTAAAGGGTAGTATAGGGTAGTAGAGGGTAGTAGAGGGTAGTAGAGGGCAGTAGAGGGTAGTAAAGGGTAGTAGAGGGTAGTAGAGGGTAGTAGAGGGCAGTAGAGGGTAGTAGGGGGTAGTAAAGGGTAGTAGAGGGTAGTAGAGGGTAGTAGAGGGCAGTAGAGGGTAGTAAAGGGTAGTAGAGGGTAGTAGAGGGTAGTAGAGGGCATTAGAGGGTAGTAGGGGGTAGTAGAGGGTAGTAGAGGGTAGTAGAGGGTAGTAGAGGGCAGTAGAGGGTAGTAAAGGGTAGTAGAGGGTAGTAGAGGGTAGTAGAGGGCAGTAGAGGGTAGTAGGGGGTAGTAGAGGGTAGTAGAGGGTAGTAGAGGGTAGTAGAGGGTAGTAGAGGGTAGTAGAGGGCAGTAGAGGGTAGTAAAGGGTAGTAGGGGGTAGTAGAGGGTAGTAGAGGGTGGTAGAGGGTAGTAGAGGGTAGTAGAGGGTAGTAAAGGGCAGTAAAGGGTAGTAGAGGATAGTAGAGGGTAGTAGAGGGTGGTAGAGGGTAGTAGAGGGTAGTAGAGGGTAGTAAAGGGCAGTAAAGGGTAGTAGAGGGTAGTAGAGGGTAGTATAGGGTAGTAAAGGGTAGTAGAGGGTAGTAGAGGGTAGTAGAGGGTAGTAGAGGGCAGTAGAGGGTAGTAGGGGGTAGTAGAGGGTAGTAGAGGGTAGTAGAGGGTGGTAGAGGGTAGTAGAGGGTAGTAGAGGGCAGTAGAGGGTAGTAGAGGGTAGTAGAGGGTAGTAGAGGGTGGTAGAGGGTAGTAGAGGGTAGTAGAGGGTAGTAGTGGGTAGTAGTGGGTAGTAGAGGGTAGTAGAGGGTAGTAGAGGGTAGTAGAGGGTAGTAGTGGGTAGTAGAGGGCAGTAGAGGGTAGTAGGGGGTAGTAGAGGGTAGTAGAGGGTAGTAGAGGGTAGTAGAGGGTAGTAGAGGGCAGTAGAGGGTAGTAGAGGGTAGTAAAGGGTAGTAGAGGGTAGTAGAGGGTAGTAGAGGGCAGTAGAGGGTAGTAGAGGGTGGTAGAGGGTAGTAGAGGGTAGTAGAGGGTAGTAAAGGGCAGTAAAGGGTAGTAGAGGGTAGTAGAGGGTAGTATAGGGTAGTAAAGGGTAGTAGAGGGTAGTAGAGGGTAGTAGAGGGTAGTAGAGGGTAGTAGAGGGTAGTAGAGGGCAGTAGAGGGTAGTAGGGGGTAGTAGAGGGTAGGAGAGGGTAGTAGAGGGTGGTAGAGGGTAGTAGAGGGTAGTAGAGGGTAGTAAAGGGCAGTAAAGGGTAGTAGAGGGTAGTAAATGGTAGTAGAGGGTAGTAGAGGGTAGTAGAGGGTAGTAGAGGGTAGTAGAGGGTAGTAGAGGGTAGTAGAGGGCAGTAGAGGGTAATAGGGGGTAGTAGAGGGTAGTAGAGGGTAGTAGAGGGTGGTAGAGGGTAGTAGAGGGTAGTAGAGGGTAGTAAAGGGCAGTAAAGGGTAGTAGAGGGTAGTAGAGGGTAGTAGAGGGTAGTAGAGGGCAGTAGAGGGTAGTAGAGGGTAGTAGAGGGTAGTAAAGGGCAGTAAAGGGTAGTAGAGGGTAGTAGAGGGTAGTAGAGGGTAGTAGAGGGCAGTAGAGGGTAGTAGAGGGTAGTATAGGGTAGTATAGGGTAGTAGAGGGCAGTAGAGGGTAGTAGGGGGTAGTAGAGGGTAGTAGAGGGTAGTAGAGGGTAGTAGAGGGCAGTAGAGGGTAGTAGGGGGTAGTAGAGGGTAGTAGAGGGTAGTAGAGGGTGGTAGAGGGTAGTAGAGGGTAGTAGAGGGTAGTAAAGGGCAGTAAAGGGTAGTAGAGGGTAGTAAAGGGTAGTAGAGGGTAGTAGAGGGTAGTAGAGGGTAGTAGAGGGTAGTAGAGGGTAGTAAAGGGTAGTAGAGGGTAGTAGAGGGCAGTAGAGGGTAGTAGAGGGCAGTAGAGGGTAGTAGAGGGTAGTAGAGGGTAGTAGAGGGTAGTAGAGGGTAGTAAAGGGCAGTAGAGGGTAGTAGAGGGCAGTAGAGGGTAGTAGAGGGTAGTAAAGGGTAGTAGAGGGTAGTAGAGGGTAGTAGAGGGTAGTAGTGGGTAGTATAGGGCAGTAGAGGGTAGTAGGGGGTAGTAGAGGGTAGTAGAGGGTAGTAGAGGGTAGTAGAGGGCAGTAGAGGGTAGTAGAATGCAGTAGAGGGTAGTAGAGGGTAGTAGAGGGTAGTAGAGGGTAGTAGAGGGTAGTAGAGGGTAGTAAAGGGTAGTAAAGGGTAGTATAGGGTAGTAGAGGGTAGTAGAGGGTAGTAGAGGGTAGTAGAGGGTAGTAGAGGGTAGTAGAGGGTAGTAGAGGGTAGTAGAGGGTAGTAGAGGGTAGTAAATGGTAGTAGAGGGTAGTAGAGGGTAGTAGAGGGTAGTAGAGGGCAGTAGAGGGTAGTAGGGGGTAGTAGAGGGTAGTAAAGGGTAGTAGAGGGTAGTAGAGGGTGGTAGAGGGTAGTATAGGGTAGTAGAGGGTAGTAAAGGGCAGTAAAGGGTAGTAGAGGGTAGTAGAGGGTAGTAGAGGGCAGTAGAGGGTAGTAGAGGGTGGTAGAGGGTAGTAGAGGGTAGTAGAGGGTAGTAAAGGGCAGTAAAGGGTAGTAGAGGGTAGTAGAGGGCAGTATAGGGTAGTAGAGGGTAGTAGAGGGTAGTATAGGGTAGTAGAGGGTAGTAGAGGGTAGTAGAGGGTAGTAGAGGGTAGTAGAGGGTAGTAGAGGGTAGTAGAGGGCAGTAGAGGGTAGTAAGGGGTAGTAGAGGGTAGTAGAGGGCAGTAGAGGGTAGTAGAGGGTAGTAGAGGGCAGTAGAGGGTAATAGGGGGTAGTAGAGGGTAGTAGAGGGTAGTAGAGGGTGGTAGAGGGTAGTAGAGGGTAGTAGAGGGTAGTAAAGGGCAGTAAAGGGTAGTAGAGGGTAGTAGAGGGTAGTAGAGGGTAGTAGAGGGCAGTAGAGGGTAGTAGAGGGTAGTATAGGGTAGTATAGGGTAGTAGAGGGCAGTAGAGGGTAGTAGGGGGTAGTAGAGGGTAGTAGAGGGTAGTAGAGGGTAGTAGAGGGCAGTAGAGGGTAGTAGGGGGTAGTAGAGGGTAGTAGAGGGTAGTAGAGGGTGGTAGAGGGTAGTAGAGGGTAGTAGAGGGTAGTAAAGGGCAGTAAAGGGTAGTAGAGGGTAGTAAAGGGTAGTAGAGGGTAGTAGAGGGTAGTAGAGGGTAGTAGAGGGTAGTAGAGGGTAGTAGAGGGCAGTAGAGGGTAGTAGGGGGTAGTAGAGGGTAGTAGAGGGTAGTAGAGGGTGGTAGAGGGTAGTAGAGGGAAGTAGAGGGTAGTAAAGGGCAGTAAAGGGTAGTAGAGGGTAGTAGAGGGTAGTAGAGGGTAGTAGAGGGCAGTAGAGGGTAGTAGAGGGCAGTAGAGGGTAGTAGAGGGTAGTAAAGGGTAGTAGAGGGTAGTAGAGGGTAGTAGAGGGTAGTAGAGGGTAGTAGAGGGTAGTAGAGGGTAGTAGAGGGTAGTAGGGGGTAGTAGAGGGTAGTAGAGGGTAGTAGAGGGTGGTAGAGGGTAGTATAGGGTAGTAGAGGGTAGTAAAGGGCAGTAAAGGGTAGTAGAGGGTAGTATAGGGTAGTATAGGGTAGTAGAGGGCAGTAGAGGGTAGTAGGGGGTAGTAGAGGGTAGTAGAGGGTAGTAGAGGGTAGTAGAGGGCAGTAGAGGGTAGTAGAGGGCAGTAGAGGGTAGTAGAGGGTAGTAAAGGGTAGTAGAGGGTAGTAGAGGGTAGTAGAGGGTAGTAGAGGGTAGTAGAGGGCAGTAGAGGGTAGTAAAGGGTAGTATAGGGTAGTAGAGGGTAGTAGAGGGTAGTAGAGGGCAGTAGAGGGTAGTAAAGGGTAGTAGAGGGTAGTAGAGGGTAGTAGAGGGCAGTAGAGGGTAGTAGGGGGTAGTAGAGGGTAGTAGAGGGTAGTAGAGGGTAGTAGAGGGCAGTAGAGGGTAGTAAAGGGTAGTAGAGGGTAGTAGAGGGTAGTAGAGGGCATTAGAGGGTAGTAGGGGGTAGTAGAGAGTAGTAGAGGGTAGTAGAGGGTAGTAGAGGGCAGTAGAGGGTAGTAGAGGGCAGTAGAGGGTAGTAGAGGGTAGTAAAGGGTAGTAGAGGGTAGTAGAGGGTAGTAGAGGGTAGTAGAGGGTAGTAGAGGGTAGTAGAGGGTAGTAGAGGGTAGTAGAGGGTAGTAGAGGGCAGTAGAGGGTAGTAAAGGGTAGTAGAGGGTAGTAGAGGGTAGTAGAGGGCAGTAGAGGGTAGTAGGGGGTAGTAGAGGGTAGTAGAGGGTAGTAGAGGGCAGTAGAGGGTAGTAGGGGGTAGTAGAGGGTAGTAAAGGGTAGTATAGGGTAGTAGAGGGTAGTAGAGGGTAGTAGAGGGCAGTAGAGGGTAGTAAAGGGTAGTAGAGGGTAGTAGAGGGCAGTAGAGGGTAGTAGGGGGTAGTAGAGGGTAGTAGAGGGTAGTAGAGGGTAGTAGAGGGCAGTAGAGGGTAGTAGGGGGTAGTAGAGGGTAGTAAAGGGTAGTATAGGGTAGTAGAGGGTAGTAGAGGGTAGTAGAGGGTAGTAGAGGGTAGTAGAGGGTAGTAGAGGGTAGTAGAGGGTAGTAGAGGGTAGTAGAGGGCAGTAGAGGGTAGTAAAGGGTAGTAGAGGGTAGTAGAGGGTAGTAGAGGGCAGTAGAGGGTAGTAGGGGGTAGTAGAGGGTAGTAGAGGGTAGTAGAGGGTAGTAGAGGGCAGTAGAGGGTAGTAGGGGGTAGTAGAGGGTAGTAAAGGGTAGTATAGGGTAGTAGAGGGTAGTAGAGGGTAGTAGAGGGTAGTAGAGGGTAGTAGGGGGTAGTAGAGGTTAGTAGAGGGTAGTAGAGGGTGGTAGAGGGTAGTAGAGGGTAGTAGAGGGTAGTAAAGGGCAGTAAAGGGTAGTAGAGGATAGTAGAGGGTAGTAGAGGGTAGTAGAGGGTAGTAGAGGGTAGTAGAGGGCAGTAGAGGGTAGTAGAGGGTAGTAGAGGGTAGTAGAGGGTAGTAGAGGGTAGTAGAGGGTAGTAGAGGGTAGTAGAGGGCAGTAGAGGGTAGTAAAGGGTAGTAGAGGGTAGTAGAGGGTAGTAGAGGGCAGTAGAGGGTAGTAGGGGGTAGTAGAGAGTAGTAGAGGGTAGTAAAGGGTAGTAGAGGGCAGTAGAGGGTAGTAGAGGGCAGTAGAGGGTAGTAGAGGGTAGTAAAGGGTAGTAGAGGGTAGTAGAGGGTAGTAGAGGGTAGTAGAGGGTAGTATAGGGTAGTAGAGGGTAGTAGAGGGTAGTAGAGGGTAGTAGAGGGTAGTAGAGGGTAGTAGAGGGCAGTAGAGGGTAGTAGAGGGTAGTAGAGGGTAGTAGAGGGTAGTAGAGGGTAGTAGAGGGTAGTAGAGGGTAGTAGAGGGTAGTAGAGGGTAGTATAGGGTAGTAGAGGGTAGTAGAGGGCAGTAGAGGGTAGTAGAGGGTAGTAAATGGTAGTAGAGGGTAGTAGAGGGTAGTAGAGGGTAGTAGAGGGCAGTAGAGGGTAGTAGGGGGTAGTAGAGGGTAGTAAAGGGTAGTAGAGGGTAGTAAAGGGTGGTAGAGGGTAGTATAGGGTAGTAGAGGGTAGTAAAGGGCAGTAAAGGGTAGTAGAGGGTAGTAGAGGGTAGTAGAGGGTAGTAGAGGGCAGTAGAGGGTAGTAGAGGGTGGTAGAGGGTAGTAGAGGGTAGTAGAGGGTAGTAAAGGGCAGTAAAGGGTAGTAGAGGGTAGTAGAGGGTAGTAGAGGGCAGTATAGGGTAGTAGAGGGTAGTAGAGGGTAGTAGAGGGTAGTAGAGGGTAGTAGAGGGCAGTAGAGGGTAGTAGAGGGCAGTAGAGGGTAGTAGAGGGTAGTAGAGGGTAGTAGAGGGTAGTAGAGGGTAGTAGAGGGTAGTAGAGGGCAGTAGAGGGTAGTAGAGGGTAGTAAAGGGTAGTATAGGGTAGTAGAGGGTAGTAGAGGGTAGTAGAGGGTAGTAGAGGGTAGTAGAGGGTAGTAGAGGGTAGTAGAGGGTAGTAGAGGGCAGTAGAGGGTAGTAAGGGGTAGTAGAGGGTAGTAGAGGGTAGTAGAGGGTGGTAGAGGGTAGTAGAGGGTAGTATAGGGTAGTAAAGGGCAGTAAAGGGTAGTAGAGGGTAGTAAAGGGTAGTAGAGGGTAGTAGAGGGTAGTAGAGGGTAGTAGAGGGTAGTAGAGGGTAGTAGAGGGCAGTAGAGGGTAGTAGGGGGTAGTAGATGGTAGTAGAGGGTAGTAGAGGGTGGTAGAGGGTAGTAGAGGGTAGTAGAGGGTAGTAAAGGGCAGTAAAGGGTAGTAGAGGGTAGTAGAGGGTAGTAAAGGGTAGTAGAGGGTAGTAGAGGGTAGTAGAGGGTAGTAGAGGGTAGTAAAGGGCAGTAGAGGGTAGTAGAGGGCAGTAGAGGGTAGTAGAGGGTAGTAAATGGTAGTAGAGGGTAGTAGAGGGTAGTAGAGGGTAGTAGAGGGCAGTAGAGGGTAGTAGGGGGTAGTAGAGGGTAGTAGAAGGTAGTAGAGGGTGGTAGAGGGTAGTAGAGGGTAGTAGAGGGTAGTAGAGGGCAGTAGAGGGTAGTAGAGGGCAGTAGAGGGTAGTAGAGGGTAGTAAAGGGTAGTATAGGGTAGTAGAGGGTAGTAGAGGGTAGTAGAGGGTAGTAGAGGGTAGTAGAGGGTAGTAGAGGGTAGTAGAGGGTAGTAGAGGGCAGTAGAGGGTAGTAGGGGGTAGTAGAGGGTAGTAGAGGTTAGTAGAGGGTGGTAGAGGGTAGTAGAGGGTAGTAGAGGGTAGTAAAGGGCAGTAAAGGGTAGTAGAGGGTAGTAAAGGGTAGTAGAGGGTAGTAGAGGGTAGTAGAGGGTAGTAGAGGGTAGTAGAGGGTAGTAGAGGGTAGTAGAGGGCAGTAGAGGGTAGTAGAGGGTAGTAGAGGGTAGTAGAGGGTAGTAGAGGGTGGTAGAGGGTAGTAGAGAGTAGTAGAGGGTAGTAAAGGGCAGTAAAGGGTAGTAGAGGGTAGTAGAGGGTAGTAGAGGGTAGTAGAGGGCAGTAGAGGGTAGTAGAGGGCAGTAGAGGGTAGTAGAGGGTAGTAAAGGGTAGTAGAGGGTAGTAGAGGGTAGTAGAGGGTAGTAGAGGGTAGTAGAGGGTAGTAGAGGGCAGTAGAGGGTAGTAGGGGGTAGTAGAGGGTAGTAGAGGGTAGTAGAGGGTGGTAGAGGGTAGTAGAGGGTAGTAGAGGGTAGTAAAGGGCAGTAAAGGGTAGTAGAGGGTAGTATAGGGTAGTATAGGGTAGTAGAGGGTAGTAGGGGGTAGTAGAGGGTAGTAGAGGGTAGTAGAGGGTAGTAGAGGGCAGTAGAGGGTAGTAGAGGGCAGTAGAGGGTAGTAGAGGGTAGTAAAGGGTAGTAGAGGGTAGTAGAGGGTAGTAGAGGGTAGTAGAGGGTAGTAGAGGGCAGTAGAGTGTAGTAGAGGGTAGTAAAGGGTAGTAGAGGGTAGTAGAGGGTAGTAGAGGGTAGTAGAGGGTAGTAGAGGGTAGTAGAGGGCAGTAGAGGGTAGTAGAGGGTAGTAGAGGGTAGTAGAGGGCAGTAGAGGGTAGTAAAGGGTAGTAGAGGGTAGTAGAGGGTAGTAGAGGGCAGTAGAGGGTAGTAGGGGGTAGTAGATGGTAGTAGAGGGTAGTAGAGGGTAGTAGAGGGTAGTAGAGGGCAGTAGAGGGTAGTAGGGGGTAGTAGAGGGTAGTAAAGGGTAGTAGAGGGTAGTAAAGGGCAGTAAAGGGTAGTAGAGGGTAGTATAGGGTAGTAGGGGGTAGTAGAGGGTAGTAGAGGGTGGTAGAGGGTAGTAGAGGGTAGTAGAGGGTAGTAGAGGGCAGTAGAGGGTAGTAGGGGGTAGTAGAGGGTAGTAGAGGGTAGTAGAGGGTAGTAGAGGGCAGTAGAGGGTAGTAGGGGGTAGTAGAGGGTAGTAAAGGGTAGTATAGGGTAGTAGAGGGTAGTAGAGGGTAGTAGAGGGTAGTAGAGGGTAGTAGAGGGCAGTAGAGGGTAGTAAAGGGTAGTAGAGGGTAGTAGAGGGTAGTAGAGGGCAGTAGAGGGTAGTAGGGGGTAGTAGAGGGTAGTAGAGGGTAGTAGAGGGTAGTAGAGGGCAGTAGAGGGTAGTAGGGGGTAGTAGAGGGTAGTAAAGGGTAGTATAGAGTAGTAGAGGGTAGTAGAGGATAGTAGAGGGTAGTAGAGGGTAGTAGAGGGTAGTAGAGGGTAGTAGAGGGTAGTAGAGGGCAGTAGAGGGTAGTAAAGGGTAGTAGAGGGTAGTAGAGGGTAGTAGAGGGTAGTAGAGGGCAGTAGAGGGTAGTAGGGGGTAGTAGAGGGTAGTAGAGGGTAGTAGAGGGTAGTAGAGGGCAGTAGAGGGTAGTAGGGGGTAGTAGAGGGTAGTAAAGGGTAGTATAGGGTAGTAGAGGGTAGTAGAGGGTAGTAGAGGGTAGTAGAGGGTAGTAGGGGGTAGTAGAGGGTAGTAGAGGGTAGTAGAGGGTGGTAGAGGGTAGTAGAGGGTAGTAGAGGGTAGTAAAGGGCAGTAAAGGGTAGTAGAGGATAGTAGAGGGTAGTAGAGGGTAGTAGAGGGCAGTAGAGGGTAGTAGGGGGTAGTAGAGGGTAGTAAAGGGTAGTATAGGGTAGTAGAGGGTAGTAGAGGGTAGTAGAGGGTAGTAGAGGGTAGTAGAGGGTAGTAGAGGGCAGTAGAGGGTAGTAGAGGGTAGTAAATGGTAGTAGAGGGTAGTAGAGGGTAGTAGAGGGTAGTAGAGGGCAGTAGAGGGTAGTAGGGGGTAGTAGAGGGTAGTAAAGGGTAGTAGAGGGTAGTAGAGGGTGGTAGAGGGTAGTATAGGGTAGTAGAGGGTAGTAAAAGGCAGTAAAGGGTAGTAGAGGGTAGTAGAGGGTAGTAGAGGGTAGTAGAGGGCAGTTGAGGGTAGTAGAGGGTGGTAGAGGGTAGTAGAGGGTAGTAGAGGGTAGTAAAGGGCAGTAAAGGGTAGTAGAGGGTAGTAGAGGGTAGTAGAGGGTAGTAGAGGGCAGTATAGGGTAGTAGAGGGTAGTAGAGGGTAGTAGAGGGTAGTAGAGGGTAGTAGAGGGTAGTAGAGGGCAGTAGAGGGTAGTAAGGGGTAGTAGAGGGTAGTAGAGGGTAGTAGAGGGTGGTAGAGGGTAGTAGAGGGTAGTATAGGGTAGTAAAGGGCAGTAAAGGGTAGTAGAGGGTAGTAAAGGGTAGTAGAGGGTAGTAGAGGGTAGTAGAGGGTAGTAGAGGGTAGTAGAGGGTAGTAGAGGGCAGTAGAGGGTAGTAGGGGGTAGTAGATGGTAGTAGAGGGTAGTAGAGGGTGGTAGAGGGTAGTAGAGGGTAGTAAAGGGCAGTAAAGGGTAGTAGAGGGTAGTAGAGGGTAGTAGAGGGTAGTAGAGGGCAGTAGAGGGTAGTAGAGGGTAGTAGAGGGCAGTAGAGGGTAGTAGAGGGTAGTAAAGGGTAGTAGAGGGTAGTAGAGGGTAGTAAAGGGCAGTAGAGGGTAGTAGAGGGCAGTATAGGGTAGTAGAGGGTAGTAGAGGGTAGTAGAGGGTAGTAGAGGGTAGTAGAGGGTAGTAGAGGGTAGTAGAGGGCAGTAGAGGGTAGTAGGGGGTAGTAGAGGGTAGTAGAGGGTAGTAGAGGGTGGTAGAGGGTAGTAGAGGGTAGTAGAGGGTAGTAAAGGGCAGTAAAGGGTAGTAGAGGGTAGTAGAGGGTAGTATAGGGTAGTAGAGGGTAGTAAAGGGCAGTAAAGGGTAGTAGAGGGCAGTAGAGGGTAGTAGAGGGTGGTAGAGGGTAGTAGAGGGTAGTAGAGGGTAGTAAAGGGCAGTAAAGGGTAGTAGAGGGTAGTAGAGGGTAGTATAGGGTAGTAAAGGGTAGTAGAGGGTAGTAGAGGGTAGTAGAGGGTAGTAGAGGGTAGTAGAGGGCAGTAGAGGGTAGTAGGGGGTAGTAGAGGGTAGTAGAGGGTAGTAGAGGGTGGTAGAGGGTAGTAGAGGGTAGTAGAGGGTAGTAAAGGGTAGTAGAGGGTTGTAGAGGGTAGTAGAGGGTAGTAGAGGGTAGTAAAGGGTAGTAGAGGGTAGTAGAGGGTAGTAAATGGTAGTAGAGGGTAGTAGAGGGTAGTAGAGGGTAGTAGAGGGCAGTAGTGGGTAGTAGAGGGTAGTAGAGGGTAGTAGAGGGTAGTAGAGGGTAGTAGAGGGTAGTAGAGCGTAGTAGAGGGTAGTAGAGGGTAGTAGAGGGTAGTAAAGGGTAGTAGAGGGTAGTAGAGGGTAGTAGTGGGTAGTAGAGGGTAGTAGAGGGTAGTAGAGGGTAGTAGAGGGTAGTAGAGGGTAGTAGAGGGTAGTAGAGGGCAGTAGAGGGTAGTAGGGGGTAGTAGAGGGTAGTAAAGGGTAGTATAGGGTAGTAGAGGGCAGTAGAGGGTAGTAGAGGGTAGTAGAGGGTAGTAGAGGGTAGTAGAGGGTAGTAGAGGGTAGTAGAGGGTAGTAGAGGGTAGTATAGGGTAGTATAGGGTAGTAGAGGGTAGTAGAGGGTAGTAGAGGGTAGTAGAGGGTAGTAGAGGGTAGTAGAGGGTAGTAGAGGGTAGTAGAGGGCAGTAAAGGGTAGTAGAGGGTAGTAAATGGTAGTAGATGGTAGTAGAGGGTAGTAGAGGGTAGTAGAGGGTAGTAGAGGGTAGTAGAGGGTAGTAGAGGGCAGTAGAGGGTAATAGGGGGTAGTAGAGGGTAGTAGAGGGTAGTAGAGGGTGGTAGAGGGTAGTAGAGGGTAGTAGAGGGTAGTAAAGGGCAGTAAAGGGTAGTAGAGGGTAGTAGAGGGTAGTAGAGGGTAGTAGAGGGCAGTAGAGGGTAGTAGAGGGTAGTAGAGGGTAGTAGAGGGCAGTAGAGGGTAGTAGAGGGCAGTAGAGGGTAGTAAAGGGTAGTAGAGGGTAGTAGAGGGTAGTAGAGGGTAGTAGAGGGTAGTAAAGGGCAGTAGAGGGTAGTAGAGGGCAGTAGAGGGTAGTAGAGGGTAGTAAAGGGTAGTAGAGGGTAGTAGAGGGTAGTAGAGGGTAGTAGTGGGTAGTAGAGGGCAGTAGAGGGTAGTAGGGGGTAGTAGAGGGTAGTAGAGGGTAGTAGAGGGTAGTATAGGGCAGTAGAGGGTAGTAGAATGCAGTAGAGGGTAGTAGAGGGTAGTAGAGGGTAGTAGAGGGTAGTAGAGGGTAGTAGAGGGTAGTAAAGGGTAGTAAAGGGTAGTATAGGGTAGTAGAGGGTAGTAGAGGGTAGTAGAGGGTAGTAGAGGGTAGTAGAGGGTAGTAGAGGGTAGTAGAGGGTAGTAAATGGTAGTAGAGGGTAGTAGAGGGTAGTAGAGGGTAGTAGAGGGCAGTAGAGGGTAGTAGGGGGTAGTAGAGGGTAGTAAAGGGTAGTAGAGGGTAGTAGAGGGTGGTAGAGGGTAGTATAGGGTAGTAGAGGGTAGTAAAGGGCAGTAAAGGGTAGTAGAGGGTAGTAGAGGGTAGTAGAGGGCAGTAGAGGGTAGTAGAGGGTGGTAGAGGGTAGTAGAGGGTAGTAGAGGGTAGTAAAGGGCAGTAAAGGGTAGTAGAGGGTAGTAGAGGGCAGTATAGGGTAGTAGAGGGTAGTAGAGGGTAGTATAGGGTAGTAGAGGGTAGTAGAGGGTAGTAGAGGGTAGTAGAGGGTAGTAGAGGGTAGTAGAGGGTAGTAGAGGGTAGTAGAGGGTAGTAGAGGGTAGTAGAGGGCAGTAGAGGGTAGTAAGGGGTAGTAGAGGGTAGTAGAGGGTAGTAGAGGGCAGTAGAGGGTAGTAGAGGGCAGTAGAGGGTAGTAAAGGGTAGTAGAGGGTAGTAGAGGGTAGTAGAGGGTAGTAAAGGGCAGTAGAGGGTAGTAGAGGGCAGTAGAGGGTAGTAGAGGGTAGTAAAGGGTAGTAGAGGGTAGTAGAGGGTAGTAGAGGGTAGTAGAGGGTAGTAGAGGGTAGTAAAGGGCAGTAGAGGGTAGTAGAGGGTAGTAGAGGGTAGTAGAGGGTAGTAGAGGGTAGTAGAGGGTAGTAGAGGGTAGTAGAGGGTAGTAGAGGGTAGTAGAGGGTAGTATAGGGTAGTATAGGGTAGTAGAGGGTAGTAGAGGGTAGTAGAGGGTAGTAGAGGGTAGTAGAGGGTAGTAGAGGGTAGTAGAGGGCAGTAGAGGGTAGTAGAGGGTAGTAGAGGGTAGTAGAGGGTAGTAGAGGGTAGTAGAGGGTAGTAGAGGGTAGTAGAGGGCAGTAGAGGGTAGTAGGGGGTAGTAGAGGGTAGGAGAGGGTAGTAGAGGGTGGTAGAGGGTAGTAGAGGGTAGTAGAGGGTAGTAAAGGGCAGTAAAGGGTAGTAGAGGGTAGTAAATGGTAGTAGAGGGTAGTAGAGGGTAGTAGAGGGTAGTAGAGGGTAGTAGAGGGTAGTAGAGGGTAGTAGAGGGCAGTAGAGGGTAATAGGGGGTAGTAGAGGGTAGTAGAGGGTAGTAGAGGGTGGTAGAGGGTAGTAGAGGGTAGTAGAGGGTAGTAAAGGGCAGTAAAGGGTAGTAGAGGGTAGTAGAGGGTAGTAGAGGGTAGTAGAGGGCAGTAGAGGGTAGTAGAGGGTAGTATAGGGTAGTATAGGGTAGTAGAGGGCAGTAGAGGGTAGTAGGGGGTAGTAGAGGGTAGTAGAGGGTAGTAGAGGGTAGTAGAGGGCAGTAGAGGGTAGTAGGGGGTAGTAGAGGGTAGTAGAGGGTAGTAGAGGGTGGTAGAGGGTAGTAGAGGGTAGTAGAGGGTAGTAAAGGGCAGTAAAGGGTAGTAGAGGGTAGTAAAGGGTAGTAGAGGGTAGTAGAGGGTAGTAGAGGGTAGTAGAGGGTAGTAGAGGGTAGTAGAGGGCAGTGGAGGGTAGTAGGGGGTAGTAGAGGGTAGTAGAGGGTAGTAGAGGGTGGTAGAGGGTAGTAGAGGGAAGTAGAGGGTAGTAAAGGGCAGTAAAGGGTAGTAGAGGGTAGTAGAGGGTAGTAGAGGGTAGTAGAGGGCAGTAGAGGGTAGTAGAGGGCAGTAGAGGGTAGTAGAGGGTAGTAAAGGGTAGTAGAGGGTAGTAGAGGGTAGTAGAGGGTAGTAGAGGGTAGTAGAGGGTAGTAGAGGGTAGTAGAGGGTAGTAGGGGGTAGTAGAGGGTAGTAGAGGGTAGTAGAGGGTGGTAGAGGGTAGTATAGGGTAGTAGAGGGTAGTAAAGGGCAGTAAAGGGTAGTAGAGGGTAGTATAGGGTAGTATAGGGTAGTAGAGGGCAGTAGAGGGTAGTAGGGGGTAGTAGAGGGTAGTAGAGGGTAGTAGAGGGTAGTAGAGGGCAGTAGAGGGTAGTAGAGGGCAGTAGAGGGTAGTAGAGGGTAGTAAAGGGTAGTAGAGGGTAGTAGAGGGTAGTAGAGGGTAGTAGAGGGTAGTAGAGGGCAGTAGAGGGTAGTAAAGGGTAGTATAGGGTAGTAGAGGGTAGTAGAGGGTAGTAGAGGGCAGTAGAGGGTAGTAAAGGGTAGTAGAGGGTAGTAGAGGGTAGTAGAGGGTAGTAGAGGGCAGTAGAGGGTAGTAGGGGGTAGTAGAGGGTAGTAGAGGGTAGTAGAGGGTAGTAGAGGGCAGTAGAGGGTAGTAAAGGGTAGTAGAGGGTAGTAGAGGGTAGTAGAGGGCAGTAGAGGGTAGTAGGGGGTAGTAGAGAGTAGTAGAGGGTAGTAGAGGGTAGTAGAGGGCAGTAGAGGGTAGTAGAGGGCAGTAGAGGGTAGTAGAGGGTAGTAAAGGGTAGTAGAGGGTAGTAGAGGGTAGTAGAGGGTAGTAGAGGGTAGTAGAGGGCAGTAGAGGGTAGTAAAGGGTAGTAGAGGGTAGTAGAGGGTAGTAGAGGGCAGTAGAGGGTAGTAGGGGGTAGTAGAGGGTAGTAGAGGGTAGTAGAGGGTAGTAGAGGGCAGTAGAGGGTAGTAAAGGGTAGTAGAGGGTAGTAGAGGGTAGTAGAGGGCAGTAGAGGGTAGTAGAGGGTAGTAGGGGGTAGTAGAGGGTAGTAGAGGGTAGTAGAGGGCAGTAGAGGGTAGTAGGGGGTAGTAGAGGGTAGTAAAGGGTAGTATAGAGTAGTAGAGGGTAGTAGAGGGTAGTAGAGGGTAGTAGAGGGTAGTAGAGGGTAGTAGAGGGTAGTAGAGGGTAGTAGAGGGTAGTAGAGGGTAGTAGAGGGTAGTAGAGGGTAGTAGAGGGTAGTAGAGGGTAGTAGAGGGTAGTAGAGGGCAGTAGAGGGTAGTAAAGGGTAGTAGAGGGTAGTAGAGGGTAGTAGAGGGCAGTAGAGGGTAGTAGGGGGTAGTAGAGGGTAGTAGAGGGTAGTAGAGGGTAGTAGAGGGCAGTAGAGGGTAGTAGGGGGTAGTAGAGGGTAGTTAAGGGTAGTATAGGGTAGTAGAGGGTAGTAGAGGGTAGTAGAGGGTAGTAGAGGGTAGTAGGGGGTAGTAGAGGGTAGTAGAGGGTAGTAGAGGGTGGTAGAGGGTAGTAGAGGGTAGTAGAGGGTAGTAAAGGGCAGTAAAGGGTAGTAGAGGATAGTAGAGGGTAGTAGAGGGTAGTAGAGGGTAGTAGAGGGTAGTAGAGGGTAGTAGAGGGCAGTAGAGGGTAGTAGAGGGTAGTAGAGGGTAGTAGAGGGTAGTAGAGGGTAGTAGAGGGTAGTAGAGGGCAGTAGAGGGCAGTAGAGGGTAGTAAAGGGTAGTAGAGGGTAGTAGAGGGTAGTAGAGGGCAGTAGAGGGTAGTAGGGGGTAGTAGAGAGTAGTAGAGGGTAGTAGAGGGTAGTAGAGGGCAGTAGAGGGTAGTAGAGGGCAGTAGAGGGTAGTAGAGGGTAGTAAAGGGTAGTAGAGGGTAGTAGAGGGTAGTAGAGGGTAGTAGAGGGTAGTATAGGGTAGTAGAGGATAGTAGAGGGTAGTAGAGGGTAGTAGAGGGTAGTAGAGGGTAGTAGAGGGCAGTAGAGGGTAGTAGAGGGTAGTAGAGGGTAGTAGAGGGTAGTAGAGGGTAGTAGAGGGTAGTAGAGGGTAGTAGAGGGTAGTAAAGGGCAGTAAAGGGTAGTAAAGGGTAGTAGAGGGTAGTAGAGGGTAGTAGAGGGTAGTAGAGGGCAGTAGAGGGTAGTAGAGGGTAGTAAAGGGCAGTAAAGGGTAGTAGAGGATAGTAGAGGGTAGTAGAGGGTAGTAGAGGGCAGTAGAGGGTAGTAGGGGGTAGTAGAGGGTAGTAAAGGGTAGTATAGGGTAGTAGAGGGTAGTAGAGGGTAGTAGAGGGTAGTAGAGGGTAGTAGAGGGTAGTAGAGGGTAGTAGAGGGTAGTAGAGGGCAGTAGAGGGTAGTAGAGGGTAGTAAATGGTAGTAGAGGGTAGTAGAGGGTAGTAGAGGGTAGTAGAGGGCAGTAGAGGGTAGTAGGGGTAGTAGAGGGTAGTAAAGGGTGGTAGAGGGTAGTATAGGGTAGTAGAGGGTAGTAAAAGGCAGTAAAGGGTAGTAGAGGGTAGTAGAGGGTAGTAGAGGGTAGTAGAGGGCAGTAGAGGGTAGTAGAGGGTGGTAGAGGGTAGTAGAGGGTAGTAGAGGGTAGTAAAGGGCAGTAAAGGGTAGTAGAGGGTAGTAGAGGGTAGTAGAGGGTAGTAGAGGGCAGTATAGGGTAGTAGAGGGTAGTAGAGGGTAGTAGAGGGTAGTAGAGGGTAGTAGAGGGTAGTAGAGGGCAGTAGAGGGTAGTAAGGGGTAGTAGAGGGTAGTAGAGGGTAGTAGAGGGTGGTAGAGGGTAGTAGAGGGTAGTATAGGGTAGTAAAGGGCAGTAAAGGGTAGTAGAGGGTAGTAGAGGGTAGTAGAGGGTAGTAGAGGGCAGTAGAGGGTAGTAGGGGGTAGTAGATGGTAGTAGAGGGTAGTAGAGGGTGGTAGAGGGTAGTAGAGGGTAGTAGAGGGTAGTAAAGGGCAGTAAAGGGTAGTAGAGGGTAGTAGAGGGTAGTAGAGGGCAGTAGAGGGTAGTAGAGGGTAGTAGAGGGCAGTAGAGGGTAGTAGAGGGTAGTAAAGGGTAGTAGAGGGTAGTAGAGGGTAGTAGAGGGTAGTAGAGGGTAGTAAAGGGCAGTAGAGGGTAGTAGAGGGCAGTATAGGGTAGTAGAGGGTAGTAAAGGGTAGTAGAGGGTAGTAGAGGGTAGTAGAGGGTAGTAGAGGGTAGTAGAGGGCAGTAAAGGGTAGTAGAGGGTAGTAGAGGGTAGTAGAGGGTAGTAGAGGGTAGTAGAGGGCAGTATAGGGTAGTAGGGGGTAGTAGAGGGTAGTAGAGGGTAGTAGAGGGTGGTAGAGGGTAGTAGAGGGTAGTAGAGGGTAGTAAAGGGCAGTAAAGGGTAGTAGAGGGTAGTAGAGGGTAGTATAGGGTAGTAGAGGGTAGTAAAGGGCAGTAAAGGGTAGTAGAGGGTAGTAGAGGGTAGTAGAGGGTAGTAGAGGGTAGTAGAGGGTAGTAGAGGGCAGTAGAGGGTAGTAGAGGGTAGTAGAGGGTAGTAGAGGGTAGTAGAGGGTAGTAGAGGGCAGTAGAGGGTAGTAGAGGGCAGTAGAGGGTAGTAGAGGGTAGTAGAGGGTAGTAGAGGGTAGTAGAGGGTAGTAGAGGGTAGTAGAGGGCAGTAGAGGGTAGTAGGGGGTAGTAGAGGGTAGTAGAGGGTAGTAGAGGGTGGTAGAGGGTAGTAGAGGGTAGTAGAGGGTAGTAAAGGGCAGTAAAGGGTAGTAGAGGGTAGTAAATGGTAGTAGAGGGTAGTAGAGGGTAGTAGAGGGTAGTATAGGGTAGTAGAGGGTAGTAGAGGGTAGTAGAGGGCAGTAGAGGGTAATAGGGGGTAGTAGAGGGTAGTAGAGGGTAGTAGAGGGTAGTAGAGGGTAGTAAAGGGTAGTAGAGGGCAGTAGAGGGTAGTAGAGGGCAGTATAGGGTGGTAGAGGGTAGTAGAGGGTAGTAGAGGGTAGTAAAGGGCAGTAAAGGGTAGTAGAGGGTAGTAGAGGGTAGTAGAGGGTAGTAGAGGGCAGTAGAGGGTAGTAGGGGGTAGTAGAGGGTAGTAAAGGGTAGTATAGGGTAGTAGAGGGTAGTAGAGGGTAGTAGAGGGTAGTAGAGGGTAGTAGGGGGTAGTAGAGGGTAGTAGAGGGTAGTAGAGGGTGGTAGAGGGTAGTAGAGGGTAGTAGAGGGTAGTAAAGGGCAGTAAAGGGTAGTAGAGGATAGTAGAGGGTAGTAGAGGGTAGTAGAGGGCAGTAGAGGGTAGTAGGGGGTAGTAGAGGGTAGTAAAGGGTAGTATAGGGTAGTAGAGGGTAGTAGAGGGTAGTAGAGGGTAGTAGAGGGTAGTAGAGGGTAGTAGAGGGCAGTAGAGGGTAGTAGAGGGTAGTAAATGTTAGTAGAGGGTAGTAGAGGGTAGTAGAGGGTAGTAGAGGGCAGTAGAGGGTAGTAGGGGGTAGTAGAGGGTAGTAAAGGGTAGTAGAGGGTAGTAGAGGGTGGTAGAGGGTAGTATAGGGTAGTAGAGGGTAGTAAAAGGCAGTAAAGGGTAGTAGAGGGTAGTAGAGGGTAGTAGAGGGTAGTAGAGGGCAGTAGAGGGTAGTAGAGGGTGGTAGAGGGTAGTAGAGGGTAGTAGAGGGTAGTAAAGGGCAGTAAAGGGTAGTAGAGGGTAGTAGAGGGTAGTAGAGGGTAGTAGAGGGCAGTATAGGGTAGTAGAGGGTAGTAGAGGGTAGTAGAGGGCAGTAGAGGGTAGTAGAGGGTAGTAGAGGGTAGTAGAGGGTAGTAGAGGGTAGTAGAGGGCAGTAGAGGGTAGTAGAGGGCAGTAGAGGGTAGTAGAGGGTAGTAGAGGGTAGTAGAGGGTAGTAGAGGGTAGTAGAGGGCAGTAGAGGGTAGTAGAGGGTAGTAAAGGGTAGTATAGGGTAGTAGAGGGTAGTAGAGGGTAGTAGAGGGTAGTAGAGGGTAGTAGAGGGTAGTAGAGGGTAGTAGAGGGTAGTAGAGGGTAGTAGAGGGTAGTAAGGGGTAGTAGAGGGTAGTAGAGGGTAGTAGAGGGTGGTAGAGGGTAGTAGAGGGTAGTATAGGGTAGTAAAGGGCAGTAAAGGGTAGTAGAGGGTAGTAAAGGGTAGTAGAGGGTAGTAGAGGGTAGTAGAGGGTAGTAGAGGGTAGTAGAGGGTAGTAGAGGGCAGTAGAGGGTAGTAGGGGGTAGTAGATGGTAGTAGAGGGTAGTAGAGGGTGGTAGAGGGTAGTAGAGGGTAGTAGAGGGTAGTAAAGGGCAGTAAAGGGTAGTAGAGGGTAGTAGAGGGTAGTAGAGGGCAGTAGAGGGTAGTAGAGGGTAGTAGAGGGCAGTAGAGGGTAGTAGAGGGTAGTAAAGGGTAGTAGAGGGTAGTAGAGGGTAGTAGAGGGTAGTAGAGGGTAGTAAAGGGCAGTAGAGGGTAGTAGAGGGCAGTATAGGGTAGTAGAGGGTAGTAAAGGGTAGTAGAGGGTAGTATAGGGTAATAGAGGGTAGTAGAGGGTAGTAGAGGGCAGTAGAGGGTAGTAGGGGGTAGTAGAGGGTAGTAGAGGGTAGTAGAGGGTGGTAGAGGGTAGTAGAGGGTAGTAGAGGGTAGTAAAGGGCAGTAAAGGGTAGTAGAGGGTAGTAGAGGGTAGTATAGGGTAGTAGAGGGTAGTAAAGGGCAGTAAAGGGTAGTAGAGGGTAGTAGAGGGTAGTAGAGGGTAGTAGAGGGCAGTAGAGGGTAGTAGAGGGTAGTAGAGGGTAGTAGAGGGTAGTAGAGGGTAGTAGAGGGCAGTAGAGGGTAGTAGAGGGTAGTAGAGGGTAGTAGAGGGTAGTAGAGGGTAGTAGAGGGCAGTAGAGGGTAGTAGAGGGCAGTAGAGGGTAGTAGAGGGTAGTAAAGGGTAGTATAGGGTAGTAGAGGGTAGTAGAGGGTAGTAGAGGGTAGTAGAGGGTAGTAGAGGGTAGTAGAGGGTAGTAGAGGGCAGTAGAGGGTAGTAGGGGGTAGTAGAGGGTAGTAGAGGGTAGTAGAGGGTGGTAGAGGGTAGTAGAGGGTAGTAGAGGGTAGTAAAGGGCAGTAAAGGGTAGTAGAGGGTAGTAAATGGTAGTAGAGGGTAGTAGAGGGTAGTAGAGGGTAGTATAGGGTAGTAGAGGGTAGTAGAGGGTAGTAGAGGGCAGTAGAGGGTAATAGGGGGTAGTAGAGGGTAGTAGAGGGTAGTAGAGGGTGGTAGAGGGTAGTAGAGGGTAGTAGAGGGTAGTAAAGGGCAGTAAAAGGTAGTAGAGGGTAGTAGAGGGTAGTAGAGGGTAGTAGAGGGCAGTAGAGGGTAGTAGAGGGTAGTAGAGGGTAGTAGAGGGCAGTAGAGGGTAGTAGAGGGCAGTAGAGGGTAGTAAAGGGTAGTAGAGGGTAGTAGAGGGTAGTAGAGGGTAGTAGAGGGTAGTAAAGGGCAGTAGAGGGTAGTAGAGGGCAGTAGAGGGTAGTAGAGGGTAGTAAAGGGTAGTAGAGGGTAGTAGAGGGTAGTAGAGGGTAGTAGAGGGTAGTAGAGGGTAGTAGAGGGCAGTAGAGGGCAGTAGAGGGTAGTAGGGGGTAGTAGAGGGTAGTAAAGGGTAGTATAGGGTAGTAGAGGGTAGTAGAGGGCAGTAGAGGGTAGTAGAGGGCAGTAGAGGGTAGTAGAGGGTAGTAAAGGGTAGTATAGGGTAGTAGAGGGTAGTAGAGGGTAGTAGAGGGTAGTAGAGGGTAGTAGAGGGTAGTAGAGGGTAGTAGAGGGTAGTAGAGGGCAGTAGAGGGTAGTAGGGGGTAGTAGAGGGTAGTAGAGGGTAGTAGAGGGTGGTAGAGGGTAGTAGAGGGTAGTAGAGGGTAGTAAAGGGCAGTAAAGGGTAGTAGAGGGTAGTAAAGGGTAGTAGAGGGTAGTAGAGGGTAGTAGAGGGTAGTAGAGGGTAGTAGAGGGTAGTAGAGGGCAGTAGAGGGTAGTAGGGGGTAGTAGAGGGTAGTAGAGGGTAGTAGAGGGTGGTAGAGGGTAGTAGAGGGTAGTAGAGGGTAGTAAAGGGCAGTAAAGGGTAGTAGAGGGTAGTAGAGGGTAGTAGAGGGTAGTAGAGGGCAGTAGAGGGTAGTAGAGGGCAGTAGAGGGTAGTAGAGGGTAGTAAAGGGTAGTAGAGGGTAGTAGAGGGTAGTAGAGGGTAGTAGAGGGTAGTAGAGGGTAGTAGAGGGCAGTAGAGGGTAGTAGGGGGTAGTAGAGGGTAGTAGAGGGTAGTAGAGGGTGGTAGAGGGTAGTAGAGGGTAGTAGAGGGTAGTAAAGGGCAGTAAAGGGTAGTAGAGGGTAGTATAGGGTAGTATAGGGTAGTAGAGGGCAGTAGAGGGTAGTAGGGGGTAGTAGAGGGTAGTAGAGGGTAGTAGAGGGTAGTAGAGGGCAGTAGAGGGTAGTAGAGGGCAGTATAGGGTAGTAGAGGGTAGTAAAGGGTAGTAGAGGGTAGTAGAGGGTAGTAGAGGGTAGTAGAGGGCAGTAGAGTGTAGTAGAGGGTAGTAAAGGGTAGTAGAGGGTAGTAGAGGGTAGTAGAGGGTAGTAGAGGGTAGTAGAGGGTAGTAGAGGGTAGTAGAGGGCAGTAGAGGGTAGTAGAGGGTAGTAGAGGGCAGTAGAGGGTAGTAAAGGGTAGTAGAGGGTAGTAGAGGGTAGTAGAGGGTAGTAGAGGGCAGTAGAGGGTAGTAGGGGGTAGTAGAGGGTAGTAGAGGGTAGTAGAGGGTAGTAGAGGGCAGTAGAGGGTAGTAGAGGGTAGTAAAGGGTAGTAGAGGGTAGTAGAGGGTAGTAGAGGGTAGTAGAGGGTAGTAGAGGGTAGTAGAGGGCAGTAGAGGGTAGTAGAGGGTAGTAGAGGGTAGTAGAGGGCAGTAGAGGGTAGTAAAGGGTAGTAGAGGGTAGTAGAGGGTAGTAGAGGGCAGTATAGGGTAGTAGGGGGTAGTAGAGAGTAGTAGAGGGTAGTAGAGGGTAGTAGAGGGCAGTAGAGGGTAGTAGAGGGCAGTAGAGGGTAGTAGAGGGTAGTAAAGGGTAGTAGATGGTAGTAGAGTGTAGTAGAGGGTAGTAGAGGGTAGTAGAGGGTAGTAGAGGGTAGTAGAGGGTAGTAGAGGGCAGTAGAGGGTAGTAAAGGGTAGTAGAGGGTAGTAGAGGGTAGTAGAGGGCAGTAGAGGGTAGTAGGGGGTAGTAGAGGGTAGTAGAGGGTAGTAGAGGGTAGTAGAGGGCAGTAGAGGGTAGTAGAGGGCAGTAGAGGGTAGTAGAGGGTAGTAAAGGGTAGTAGAGGGTAGTAGAGGGTAGTAGAGGGTAGTAGAGGGTAGTAGAGGGTAGTAGAGGGTAGTAGAGGGCAGTAGAGGGTAGTAGAGGGTAGTAAAGGGTAGTAGAGGGTAGTAGAGGGCAGTAGAGGGTAGTAGAGGGCAGTAGAGGGTAGTAGAGGGTAGTAGAGGGTAGTAGAGGGTAGTAAAGGGTAGTAAAGGGTAGTAGAGGGTAGTAAAGGGTAGTAGGGTAACCTTGGTCTCGAGGTATTCAAACACAATAAGATTTGAGATGACCAACAACAGGGTACCGACCACAAACAGGATGCTAGCGAATATAATCGACTTGTAGGGTACTTTCACTTTAGATCCGTAATACTGCGGGGGTGGGGTGGGGAGGGGAGAGGGGGAGGTGTTAGCGGGCAGCCTTTATTAAAGTCTAAGACTTACTGGTAGCTATTCGAAGACGCAACAACTTATAGTAATGTCTATTATTACCTTTATTACGCTGTACTACTGGTATACAGTTGATTCATTTGATTTCATTTATATGCACACATGTAATACTCATCATAATCATTCATTACTGCAGACTGTAGTATATAACTCTCCTCTATATCACTTATTGTTTTTGTCTGTGGTATATTCAATGTATATTATTATTAAATTGTTTCATTAAATTATTATTAAATCGTATTACTATTATCTTATTATTATTTTCTTCCCGCACGAGCGAAGGGGTCTACATGGCCCTATTTTAGTGCTTAATAAAACTTATATCATCATAATCATCATCATTAGAAGTTTTTCGTCTATAATATAATAAATATAAATACAAATATACTTTACTTATAAAGTACTTATAATTAAAACATATATCTCTGATATTGTAATCATCCAGATATATATATGAATGAATGAAATCAGTTTATAGACAAAGTCTACGGAGGATCAGTGAAAGTGATACGTGTTATTGATTCGATACCTCCTGACAGTATGTGCAGTGTCATATATCTTCATATTCGTTCGGATACAAATAAAACATAATAAAATAATAATTCCATTTTATTTTTAAAATAAAAATAAAATAAATGACACTAAAATAAAAAGTAGGGGTATACCGCCCCCCCCCCCCCCCCCCCCATAAGAAAATATATAATTAAGAACAAATTAATTTTGTATAAAAGATTAGAATTAATATAGATATAATATATATGAATATATATATATATATATATATATATATATAAATTATATATATAGTTAATACTGCTACATTTGGTACAAACCAAATGAAAACAAACGAAACTTATTTTATTTTTAATTATAACATTTATTATTTTATTTATTATCGATGGTCGAAAATGTCGTAAATTCTATAACTATTTTTCTCGATCCATTTTATATTCCTATTCAAAATGATCACTTAATTAAAATTATATTATATTCATATTAATGTGTGCGGATATTCACTGTATAATTATATTAATATGGGGGCCGTCTATATCGCCAACCAAGCTATAGTCTATATTGCTATAGGTCTCTTTATGTAAAACACTTCAACGCACCTGGAGACTCGCTTTATGTGTCCTAAAATGGCTGACCATCATATGATACATTTAATAACAAATATTCAAATAAATAATATTTATTTTTTATATACATTTTTTTTTTCCTTCTATATAAGCTTATAAAATACATTTCGATTATATAAAAATAAACATTTATATTAAATTGTATTATATATTTATACTTATAATTGCAACATTTAATTTGATTAAATAATACTTTATATAGGTAATTTTAAATTACACTTTATCGGTGAATTTATAATTCGTAGATCGCTCTAATTTGTTTATAATTTTGTTTACATTTACATAAAAATAAACATGTATATTAAATTGTATTACATTTTTAAAGTTCACTATAATTGAAAACCTTAATTTGAATAAATAATACTTTACGAGTTATTTTAAATTACAATTCATCAGTGAACTTTAAATCTATGTAAGTAGATTTCACCCAACTTTGCTTATCATTTAGTTAAATAGTATCACTGAATTAGATTTCGCAAGCATTTAACGCTTAATACACCAGGGAACACATTTGAATGTGTTATAATTTAATGTAACGTGATTACGATAAAAACTGTATATTATATATATTATAATATATATATAATATATATATATAACTTTTTTCTTTTAATAATTATAATAGTATATAAATAAATAAAATGTATTCATTATTAATATTAATATTAAATTAGAACATTTTTTCTAATTCTCTTAATTGATACATTTTGTTGATTAAATGCAGATCAATTATAAATAAACTTGAAAGCGCCAATATATATCTTGGAAAATATAGAGAAAATATATTCCAAAGTGAATATATAGTTGATATTAATCGTTGTCAGACCAACGAGTTCAGTTGACGATGAAAGAAATATTAGTATTGTAAAGAACTGGCTGAGAAATTCAATAGGACAGAAGAGACTGACCAGCGATATTTAGTGACGGTGATACTATAGATGAATTAAACATTGTTGAATTTATGTCATCGTTTATAAAGAAAACAGAAAGGAGAGAGAATATGTATATTACCTAATAAAATCATATGTACTATAAATATAGACTAATTTATTTATATAATATCTAATAATTTTTAATTAGTTATACAAAAACACACAAATATATATATATATATATATATATATATATATATATATATATTAATAATATATTATAAAGTGGTGTACCCCCTTATGAAATATACCTTCCTGTGCCCCTAATAATCATTATCATGAAACGCATGCACTAGAGGGCCACATATATGACTGAGATGTTATGGGAGGTATTGCTAATAGTTTACGATGGAATTTCGGAATGGAGACACCCGCCTCTAGTTTATATGTAACATGATGTATGTATGAATGTATGTATGAATGTATGTATACAACACATATATATATATATATATATATATATATATATATATAAACATTTATATCATATAGTATATGTGCATATGTGTGTACGTGTATGCAGTGCCGGATTTAGGGGGTCAAGGTGGGCAAATGCCCATATTTATAGGGGCCCATAAATTATGTAAGAACAATAGTTTATAAAGATATTCCTTTATAAAATATAAAAATTATATATGCATTCGTACCTATATCATACAGATTGTAATTGCTCAAAATTCATTATCTATACTTATACTATATATATATCTAATATTTTTTTTAAATTATAACTAAAAATGAGGGGGCCCATAAAATAAGTTTGCCCCGGACCATCTTAAAATAATTAATCTGTATGTATGTATATGGGTATGTGATAAAAGTGTAACATCATCATGATGATCATATTAAACATATAATATGCTTTTTAACAAATACACAAAACTTATCTATGACTCATCGCTGGTCCACACGGTGTGGACCACACCACCTAGTTAATTATGATATGCACAATATGAGTCGCACATATATAGAGGCGGGCACTTCTACTTCGAAAGCGCCCGCATCGCTATCGAATAAACTATTAGTAATATAAATGTGGCGCCTCGAGTGAATAACAAACATTATTATAATGAATTTCTTACAGAATGATTCTGAGAATCTTAGACATTTTCTAACTTTATAAAAATCTTCTGAGCTCGTCTCTGAAGATCTTCTTTTAATAGTACTATAACCACTATTATAGAATTCTCCTTTGCCAATATTAGCATTTTTTTGGTTATAATTCATATTTAAATTTTAATCTATAAAATTTGATTTATTTAACAGATTACAAAAAGAAAAAAAATATTTTTTAAATTAACTTATTTATTTTATAATAAATAAATAAATTTATAAATATATAAACCCATAAACTAACCAATGAAAATTGTGTAAATCATATAATCTTTAAAAATTGTGTTTAATCGGTGATCTTTATATCTTTGTATATATGAAAAATATTTGATAAGTAAATATTGTAATGGATAAGGAAGTTATAAATGTTGATATATTAAATATTTCAACTCAAAGTAAGGATGATACCACACCAATCGATTCAGATATATTGCAAAATGATAGATGGGTTACAGAAATAGAATCAACTGATGGACATTTGGGTACAACACTTCGGTTCTTAAAAAAATATAAAATTTAAAAAAATTATTTAAATATATTTTAAATATTAAATATTATTTAATATATAATTCGATATCATATACTATATAATATAGTATATAAATTTATATAATTAAACAGTTATCCATCACAATAACGTATTGTAACTTATATATTATTTAATTTTATATAATGTATATTCGAAGTATATCTCATTTTTCTAAGCAAGTTTTACTTTAATATATGAATCATTATGAATATCATATTCAATTTGAATATGATAATTTCGTTCAAATGTCTAGTCAACTAAATGTTTATGATGTACGATTTAATTATTATATAATATATAATGTTGTAAATGCACTACAAGTATACATTTATATTATATTATTAGATATCTATTATGATAATAATTATCTATATTAATAAGTTTGATATGAGGAAGAACTATCTCCGGCAACTTTTATTTATATATATTACGTTACTAAGTGTGGTATGCATCTCATACTATATCACTTCTTTATGGTATAGTGCTTATGCAATATTATATACAATGGAAATGTGCACATTAATCATGCTATACCCCATCAACTACGCATATCTATAAATAGAGACTCACATTTCGAATATAAAGGTTTCTGGTAAAATCTTCGCGATTTTTTTAATACTCTATACTTTGAAATCCCGCAGAATTGTTTATTCGAATTAGTGATATTATAATAGCGTAACTACACATATATATAATATTATATATATATATATATCACAGTAATATCATATTAAATATGAGTTATAAATATTATTTTAATTAAAATAATTAAGGATATACAATTATGGGGCACTATTATTTTTTTAATATTATATTATATTAAATATACATGAATAATATATATTTATATATAAATTGATACAATCACTAAGTGAATAAAGAATAATTCGGTCTTTTAGTACGTAGCTTATTTTTTAAATTGCGAATCTATTAATAATAATCCGATATAACTATAATAATTATAATGATTTAATTTGTATTAAATAATGTGATATATAGCTAGAATATCTCAAGTGTGTATATATATATAGGTACCATAATGCAATACACACACATACACATAAAAGTTGACGGAGATAGGGTAAGCCTATGATATTATAAACACAATCCCACATTCGATGTAAAATTGAAGGAACATACTTAGTATGATCATCGTAATGATGTTAAATATGACACATATAATAATATAAAGATTAAGTCTCGATAACCGTAAATATAAAATATTCAACTTCTTACCACAGCTGGCATTTAATATTTATTAAATGTAACTATATGTATGTTCATTTACAAATATATATTATTATACAATTAATATTCTATATATATTCTATAGGTTTAGGTTTGATTTTTGATATGGGTTTTAGTTTGGGTTTGTAGTATCACTTTTAGTATGATTTGTAGTCTTGTATACATATACAATAATACAAATGTACAGCCTACTGGTCTTTACCATTTTGTATACACATATAAATATTATTATATCTATGAGTATAGTATTTTATTAATTGAAAACATTATTTATTTTAGAATTATGAATTATAAAAATAGACAATCTATAATATTTAACATATATTGATTTATAATTATCAGATTTTAACTAAAACTCTCAAATCAACTTATATTATTTTTATTTTGTAATTTATTTTCTATGTAATTAAAATGTATTTCAATTGTAATTGTCAATATAGTAGGAATTTTAGTAGTTTATTTACATTCTTCTAATTAAATATGTTTTCATTAATTAATTAGGTTTTAATTAAAACATACCTAATAATATTATTATTCATGTTTAATCTTAATAATATATTATATAGCAATAGAATAAATATATAACCATTGTATATTATAATAAAAGAGATAACTCTTGTTTATTTTAATTGGTAATAGATATTTATCAACTTCATAAATATATATTATTAGATATTTATAAAATATTTCATTAAATTTGATTAATAATAATTAGTGATGAATATTAACACCATTCTCATTGACATTAGCTTAACAGCATAGGTATACACATCATTACTACAATACATCGATGTAACACGACGTAACAACCCCCCCCGGTAGCGCCGTCTACAATGCAAAGTTGGCGGACACATTCCTCAGCTGCCTTCACAGACGAATATGTACGCACGACCGGGACATTGAACGCATGTGTAACCACCACTACCAGGGCTTCATCGAGAGCGTTCGCTCCCTTCTCAACGTCAGGCAAGACGCAGAGCAACTCAAGGTAATCTACGCGTGTACTTATGCGTGTATGTGTGCGTGTACGTATGTGTGTATGTATGCGTGAGTGTATGTGTGAGTGTATGTATGCGTGTATGTATGCTTGTACACATTGCTATATCAGATTTTTTAAAGTAAGTGTAGAAGTGTGTGTATGTGTATATAGGCATGCGTGCGTGTGTGTGTGTGTATATAGGTATTCGTGTGTGTGTATATAATGAAGTATATATGTGTATGTATTTGTATATGTCTGTTTGTGTGTGTTTGTTTGTCATCACCCTACATACACCCTCCTCATATCCATACAATCCTCTCACCTCTACAGGAGGAGATCAAGCGTAATGACGAAACCCTGCAGAAGTCAGGTCTTCGCTTACTTCAGCAGGGCAACCAGCTGATCAAACACCGCAACAAACAACGCAACATTGACCTGGCTATCGATAGTCTTACTTATTGTCTTCCAGGTAATCATACATGGCTGACACACCCCTATCACTTAGACACGCCCCTATCACTTAGACACACCCTATCACTTAGACACACCCCTATAACTTGGATATTTGTCAAGTTGCGATTAGCCTTACTTTACGTTATGTTCTCATACTATCAGTTACATTATAAGCTATCTTTTACTTTTGTTTTCTTATTAATAGTCTGTCATTCAGTGAAATATTCTGTATATATATATATATATTGTTTATTTATTTTTATTTTGGTGGAGTCCTTTCATCCCATCCAGGAACTTAGATGACATTTTCACTTATAACCATATGACTATAATGTTCTTTGGAAGACGCTCTCATGTTAAGGCATCCATGGTTGTAACGAGAGTTGATCAATTATTGTATATAGAATTATATACGATCACTTCTAAATATTATTTTAAGACCTATTGTAATAGTCCGGATGGGGCTTGAACCCGCTTCCTATTGTTAGTGTGTCTGATGCCTTAGCCAACTGAGCCAAATATACATATATATATATATATATATATATATATATATAATATTGAAACTGTAGCTATTCTATCTTGTTTTAGATGAAACTATTAAACAAACATAAATAGGCATTTACACATAATCACACACTGAATCATAATAGAGCCTATGGGAGGGTTTAAAGTTAATATACTATGATAAATACTCCCAGCTAAAATAGATGTTAATCTAATCTATGAATTATTTGCTTTCCCAGTATGAGTACAAATACATATTTATATATATATATATACATAAATCAATATCTATATCTATAAATACATATGCATACATATACATATATATAAATATAATAACCTGTATGAATGATAATGTATTAATGTGCAGGTATAACTTGAATGTGGATAATTAGAATACCGCCATATCACTGCCATTCACTCAATGTGCCATTCTATTAAAATACTTGTTTTTAATATTTCAATTATTCAGTTAATGATGATATGAATGCTATTACAACACTCCTGCTTTACATATGAATGTATTCATGTAATGTAATGTTAATATATATATATATATGAATGTAAAACTACTCTAATATCTTTTATATTATTTGAAAATCTTAAATAATAATACAGATTATGAATTTTCTAATTATATATATATTAAACAATCCTCTTCTATAATAATAAATCTCAAAATACGGTTGATATCACATGACTGAGGTATAGTTTTAACACATCCACTATAGTACTGGAGACATATGCAAAACTCCACGATCAAATGAAGCACAAGCGCTATTACCCTGCACTGAAAACACTCGAACAACTGGAACACAATCACCTGCCTCGTGTCTCCAACTACAGATTCTCTAAGGTGCCGCCCACATTCCTGTCTGTATGTCTCTCCCTCCTACGTATGCTAATAATAGTAATAATTTATATTGAATCATGTATATAAATTCATACAAATACATACAAATGGACCTCAAGAAGTTTTATACATTTATGCGGGGAACTTTGTTTTATATTTTGATTTATTATTTATTAAGTTAACACAAGAGAACAACAAGAATGTCCTGATATCACACATGTGACATTAAGCTTACTAGCTTCACTGACCCCATGCTAAACCTGACCCCGTCTGACCTTGAACTCTCTCTATCTCTCCTGACAGGTGATGATGACTAACATGCCTAAACTGAGGGATAACATCAAAGAGTCTTCTATGACAGACCTTAAAGACTTCCTGGAACAGATCCGCAAACATTCGCAAGACATCGGAGAAACCGCCATGAAACACGTAACTCTACCTAACCCCTAACTCTATGTAACCCATAACACTATGTCACCCCTAACTCTATGTCACCCCTAACTCTAACTCTACATAACCCCTTACTCTACCTAACCCCTAACTCTATGTAACCCCTAATTCTATGTCACCCCTAACTCTATGTCACCCCTAACTCTACATAACCCCTTACTCTACCTAACCCCTAACTCTACCTAACCCCTAACTCTATGTAACCCATAACACTATGTCACCCCTAACTCTACACTTCTACAACTAGCTGATTAGATTGTCGATCGCAAAGATTGTATTGACTAGTAATCAATCACATGGCAGTATCTTACTATTTCTTAAGTTTTTGTTGTGCCTATTTTACTGTCACTTATTAATAAATATACCTGTACTACAATAATCTACTTATTCCACCAATATCACTTATTATGCCCATATTAGGCTATATTATCTAACATACACAACATGTTTACAGTCTGCTACTCAACACCAAATGGATCCATCTCTAGCTGTAAGAAGAGTTCCTAAAAGAAAAGCTCCACCCCCTCCTAACCCCATTACGGGACAGGTTAACCCCAAATTTAATAATATTATGTACCGCTTTACCTACTTAAGGGTGTGATGCTCCCGTTCTTCTAAACAATGCTATTTTAGCTCTATCTCAAAACGCTAAGGATAAATAACTAATGGAAATAATTACTTAATTTTTTTTTTATTCATCAGATACTTTCCTCCTTCATAAAGGATCTTTCTTTATATAAATGTAATAAAATGAAAGTTTATCATTATTTATTTAATAATATTAAATATAATAATAAATCCAACAAGATTCATATATATGTATATGTTATATATTTACAGTACAAATTCAGATAAAAATAATACAAATTAAAGAAGTAGTAGGCATTTAAATGTGGTTACTAAGTGAAAAAGTAAAAACGAGAAAATGACATTCAAAGTTTAATATATAAAATTTAAGTACATACAATTTCCTATCAATTTCAAATAATTATTATATCGATTACGTTCATAAAACACTTTATATTGATAAATACATACAAATAATTTGAGAAATTTTACAAATTTATAAGTAAGAAATTAAACATGGAAAATATGTAATACAATCTTGTTATTAAAATAAAAATATTAAACATATTTTAACTCGCGCTTCGCACTTAAATTATGAGATTAATATTCATGATGAATTTTATTATTTATCATCTCGTAGATTAACATTTTTATTAATTGGATATGACCCTAATTTCTTTCTATTAAGATTATGTAATAAATATTATAGAATTATTCCTAATCTCTATATAGATTATGATCAGATTACATCATTATCATATGTATTAGTATACAAATATATTATGGTTTATTATAAAAACTAAACTTATAAAATATCATACTGTATGCTAATGAAAATATATGTAAACAAATTAAAATATTAATATTGAATATTTAAAAATTATAGAACTATGAAATCATGATTATTAACTAATTATATAATAAAAATCCTGCTGCAATATACAACATATAGTTAATATTGTGCTAATACACATTGTGATAGAAATGATTTAATCAAATATATTAAAGTACAACTAATCATATACAATTGTATGTACAATGTATATATGCAGCATT
>OZ025239.1:76171570-76256570 GCA_964019155.1 Osedax fenrisi
TATATATTTTTAACATTAAATTAGTTATAGTTTTTATAATCTTTATTTTAATATATGCAATAATAATTATAGTTTTATTAGTTTCATAGAATATTGTATACAATTTTCTAAAATTTTATTTGATATTTTATTAACCGATTAAAGCAGAGTTCTATGTGTAAATATATTACTAATTTTATTATAATAATATTGTATGTAATATTTATATAATATTATTTGTTTTACAATTATCAACTCAATATTCTTATACGATTATTATTATCCTGGTTCTCGGAATTTATTTAAGTTTCAGTAATTATTTCTGTAATCGTTGATACTATATCTCCTAATTAGGGCGTGTAGTGACACCATCTATGTACTGAATGTTAGGTATCGGGTATTTACGCTGGATTAGGTGCCAAGTGGCATACCTTCACTCTCTTGTTATTACTTTAGTGTGTAAGCTACCGAAGCTATGTAAGCTCTGCATATATAGCTATTCTTAACAAATTATTTAATAATATATACAATAAATTAATATATTTTTTATTTTAATAAAATTTCGGAATTATAATTAAAATATATAATATTGAATTCATTAATTTCAGTAAGCATATTAATGGATCATTGCTAAGTAAGAAATAATATATTAAGTGTGTCCTCTAAATATTTGATTATTCATTGACGTCATAACTTCAATTCAGGATAAAGTGTAATTTACATATACGATTTACGAATTTCTATTTCGTAACATTACGATTTCAAATATCCAATTTACGCGTAATGTTAAATAACTGACAATTGTATACCACTGATATCTGCATCATGACCCCAACCCAACCCAATATCATCAGTATCATCACCAGCAAACCACCATCATCATAATTATTGCAGTATGCCTACCTCAAGCTACCATTACTACCTATGCTACCCGATCTCCACCATCTCTACCACCACCACAACCATCACTACCACTACCACCTCTACCACCACCACCACCATCACTACCACCTCTACCACCACCACCACCATCACTACCACTACCACCTCTACCACCACCACCACCATCTCTACCACCTCTACCATCACCATCACTACCACTACCACCTCTACCACCACCACCACCATCACTACCACCTCTACCACCACCATCACCATCACTACCACCTCTACCATCACCACCACCTATACCATCACCACCACCATCACTATCACCTCTACCATCACTACCACCACTATCACTACCACTTTCACTACCACCTCTATCATCATCACCATCACCACCACTACCACCTCTACACCTTGATGTTCACGTGTCCTACCAATAGGAGAGGTTACGTCACTCTGGTCAATTCAGAGGTCCAGTTCCCACACCGGTAAGTCCACTGCTAGTAGCTAACACGAGCTAGCTGCCTGTTTCCCTACCGCTCTCACCTAACTCTCCCCTACCCCTCCTATCCCTGCCCTACCTGTCACTCTACCTGTCACTCTACTAATCCATCACTGGCCAGCTTCGTCTAACACGCTTAGTGTGCGCGGTGTGCATTCACGCCTTACTAACCCTACTAACCCTACTACCGCTGTCACGACCCACCTCCACCCTGCACCCACCCTGCACCTCTAAACCCCATCAAACCTCAGGCGGAAACTCTCGAAGGCTATAAACAATTCTTCCACGAAATCGTCGGGTTATTATATAATATAGATACTTACCTATTATGTAAAGCATTCCGTAACCCTTTATGATATCTTTTACTATCTACATTATATTATGATGTATCTCTATGAGGGACATATGGTAAGGGCATATACGGGTTATTATTTTCAATGTAATTAAATAGCTTTTTATTTTTGTTTGAAAATTCAAAATCTCATAAAATAATCAAGATTTTTACATAATTTATATTGCATAATATTAATATTCACAATTTTAATATATACAATGAATATTTTAAAAAAGGGCAATAAAAACTTATTATCTTTTAAATTTTAATTATCTCTAAATCTGATTGCATAGATTTTCATTTTATATTTAATAAAGACATACTAACAGACATATTGTGATAATTTGACTAAGATTCGTTGATTATTGACAAAGAATTATCAATTTCTATGCGAAAAATTAATATCCCGAGATATTCAATTTTAAAGATTGACTATTTTTTATATGTTTTTGAACTCTATTATGGTAATTAAAAATATTTTAAATAGGTCTTATGATTTTATAATAAATAAGTAAATAACTAAATTACTTAAATTACGAAATTAAAACTATTGAAAAATAAGGTGACAATATCAGTAATCTGTAATTTGTTCGCCATTTTCTTTTACTCATAATTTTATCAAAATAATAGCATTCTAAAATCACATTTTTGATACTTATAGATCGTTTTTACCTATAATATTTTGATAAGTTGTAGAATATATATGTGATAAACAATAATTTAAATAAAAATATTTAAAAAAAAGCTAATTTAAATACCTGTATATCCCCTTAAGTTCCAATAAAGCAAATCATCATTATCGTCATCTTATTTAGATAACTATCTATTTGTATTGCAGCGTATTCTCGCGACTAATTCTATGATGTTTCTTAGTTTCTTTGTGGTCGAGGATCACGTACTGAACACTACCACGAGCCTAGTGAGCAGAAGTTATCTTGATGAACTTTGGGAGACGTCGCTCGCTAAGATCGTCTCCGTTCTCGGAACTAGCATCGTTAGTAGACTCTCGCTTGTCAAACTGTGTGTAGTGAATGTTGTTACAGTTTACCATTGGCAATTGATGAAGAACCGGTATGATGGTTAACTGATGAATAACAAATGAATGTGTACGCATAACATTGAAGGTAATGGCAACGGTAATGTTAAACAGGAACTTT
The DNA here is from genome assembly GCA_964019155.1 of Osedax fenrisi. Taxonomy (NCBI): domain Eukaryota; kingdom Metazoa; phylum Annelida; class Polychaeta; order Sabellida; family Siboglinidae; genus Osedax; species Osedax fenrisi. The sequence goes on from OZ025239.1 coordinate 76,174,431, forward strand.
GCCCAACACTGATATCTTAAGATACTGATATCTTAAGGTACTGATATCTTAAGAAACGATATCATCGATTATAAAAAGCGGGCAGTTTCGCTGTGAACGGCATTACAGATATCAGGTAGCCCTGTGCATGTGTTCTTATCTAAATTACCTATTCAATCCTTGAATTGCCAGATATCGGGTAAATGTTTTAAAACTAAAATTATAAATTATATTAAAAAATATTAATATTAATACTTAAATATTAGAATAAATAATAAATAATTGTTATCGCCTGATATCGGGCTATTTCGTTGGTACGTCAATCACCTCTATATACACACACACATATATTGTTATCCATCACAGAAATGCTGTGAGGATGCCACACTAATTCTACAATTGAAGAATATGGTGATGCTGTTCTGTCATACGATACGGGTTTGTCAGTACAACCCACCCTACTTCTGCCACCACTATACTACTACCAATATACACCACTATACACCACTATACACCACTATACCTCGTTCTAGGGCTATGGATTTACTGGCAGCGTATTATACGAATTTCTTTTGGAAATAAGGTCAGTTTTATAAATTTCATTTTAATAATTTTATTCTAATAATAGAATTTGTTCCTATGCTATTTATAATGATTACATATTAAACACTATTTTATTAAACTATTTATTTAAATAAATTGTATATCGAAATTAAATTGATTGGATTTTTGTTTATTCTCTCCACATTTTTTTTTACTAATATTAAATCAATTTTGTATATATTTATTTCAAATATATTCTAATAATAAAAATATAATATTACTACTATTAATATAATGAAATTATTATATTTTTATTCAGCTACCATAGTAATATATATATTTATAATATTAATAATACATAATTATATCTTATTAATTTATACTCTAAATATTTATAAATTATATTTCACATTCTATATATGCATAATAAATTCATATTATATAATACATTAATGTAAACTTATATTATAATAAGAGTGAATATTAGTATAGATTTTTAATATATATTTTATATTCAATACAGGCTTAATTCTATCGGTTATGTAATTTAACAAAGAAATCGTATTGTATAAATCAGTTATATTTATTTTAAATTTGCAAAATTTACTACTTAGTTTCATTTATTTATTTAATAAAAGAGTAAATAGTGTTGGAATAATTGATATAATAACAATTATTAATCATCTTTAGTATTCTATGATGAATTGTTTGTTACTTATTGTTAACTATCAACATTCTACATGATATATATACTTATATACATAATCATAATTTTTGTTCATATATATATAAAAAATATAATATATTTAATAACTATTTATATATATATATAATGGAAAACACTATTTAATCTTTAAACATTTTTGTTTCTCCATAATTTGTTGTATACTTAAGCAACCACTACTACTGACCACCACTACTGCTGACCACTACTGACCACCACTACCAACAACACCACCACAGAGACCACTATAGTCGTATTCTGATCAAGCAGTGGGCCATCACATTCAATGAGATCTTCACCACTGACAACTACACTCCGATACAAGCCGACGACCTTGAAGACTATGAGGCCGTAACTAGGGTGTTCCCTTTCGTTGATGTCACTCTCGAACAGGTAACTAGCGCCACCACGTCTACCTAAACAACAATGATGGCACTCGTTAAACATTTACTAGTGTAACTAGTAGATAGACGAGCGAATACAATGTTTTATTTCCAGATGAATCATTAAATAATCTTTTTCTGCGAACATTCTCGATAGAAATATAACCAAAGATATCATTGTAATAATGATTACCTAGTTCATCTGATTACCTGATAACAATGTCTCTCACAGGATTGCTTCCCGAAGTGGTTTCCTTTCTCTCGGTTCGTGCCCAACGTTTACACACAAATCAAGGAGTACATCTACGCATGTCTGAAGTTCTCTGATGATCTGAATCTCAGGTAGAAAGAGGGCATCACTAGTCATAACTTCTCATCCCTCATCCGTAACCTATGTTCAATCACTAGCGACTTATTGTTATTTTTGAGGTATTTTCAGTATTATGGGTTTTTTTGCGTATCTTGAAATAGGAAATAATGTTTGGGTATGGTTTTTATAGCAGGAAAGTAATGGTCAGAAAGTAATGGTCAGTTGCACAGTCAGGACAGTGGTCAGTTGATACACTGGTTACCTGTGCATGCTACACATCGCATACCCTTAGTTACCTTACCTCATGATCAGTATGTAAGACGCTCCACGTAACATAAAGGTTATCTATCTATCTATAATGATGGAGATCCCATATGACCTATCTATAATAGTGACATATGACCCGTCCCCACATATCCTCGTATTAATGGCAGCATGATCTATCGTTGCGCTCACCTATATAACGTTGCACTTGAGCGATGCATGATGCGCGTGCATTAATGCGTGCACTCACCAGCTGCAACGAGAAGTCACTGATGCTCAGTCGATGCTTCAATAACCTGTGCGCAACGCTGGGCGAAGACCTCAAGCTGTTTGTCACGAAGATAGCACTCGTTCAGGTACAGGGTACACACTGGTGGTGGACCTGGTGGTGGTGGTGGTGGTGCTGTTGCAGCCGGTTATAGTTTTGTTTGCTCTACTAATTCTATGTTTTGTGTTAACGTGCGTTCCTCTATGAATTTATGTCTCGTGAAAAATTTCTGAGAATTTTTAATTTTTCGAATCTACAACAATAATATTGAAACTTGCGGACGCTCGTTAACATACAATATCTAACCCCATGCTTGTTTGACTAACATCCTACCCGTCCATACGAGAACTTTACAAGCGTTCTCTCCATCCCTCCCTCCCCCTCCCTCCCTCCAGCCACACAGAACTAGACGATATGATACGCAGACTCTCTAACATCCTGTTGACTCAGACGCTCGCTGACTCTCTCAATAAACTGATACTGAATCGCACTCGTAGCCTTCTGCAGGTAATCCCCACCCCCCCCATCCCCACCCCCCCATTTCTAACAGCTGTACATCTTCTCATAGTAGTATTAATAACTGCAGATCCTACAGTGCTGTCTCTTCATACAGTTCCGTAGGTGTATAACTTCAGTGAACCACAGTGACACACAACCAGAGTGACACACAACCAGAGTGACACATAACCACAGTGACACACAACCAGAGTGACACACAACCAGAGTGACACACAACAAGAGTGACACACAACAGAGTGACACATAACCACAGTGACACACAACCAGAGTGACACACAACCAGAGTGACACACAACCAGAGTTACGCATAACCAGAGTGACACACAACCAGTGTGACACACACCCAGAGTGACACACAACCAGAGTGACACATAACCACAGTGACACACAACCAGAGTGACACACAACCAGAGTGACACACAACAAGAGTGACACACAACAGAGTGACACATAACCACAGTGACACACAACCAGAGTGACACACAACCAGAGTGACACACAACCAGAGTTACGCATAACCAGAGTGACACACAACCAGTGTGACACACACCCAAAGTGACACACAACCAGAGTGACACACAACCAGAGTGACATATAACCACAGTGACACATAATCAGAGTGTCACACACCACCCCAGAGGAGAACGCAGAGTTTTAACTGTAACGCTCATCTAATAGTAATGGCAGTTATTCACCACTATAGGATGATCTGATGACTCTGATGACTCTGCAGACCTCACCATCTCGACACTGCAGTGTATTATTTAACTAACTATATATTCCACATTCAATGCCGTATTGATTTAGATATGAATCAAATTTAAATTTATAAGACCTTCAAATAAATTCCACTATGTTAAATTGCTAAACTTATATCTACTAGCAACTGAAACGATACCCTAACTGTAGTAATATGTGACTTTATCTGTAACTGTCTGTAAACAGTTCTATTAGAGGTTAGCTTTCTTAATCTTTAACCCGCCTTTAATCCCCAACTGAGGTGTCGGTGATATTCATAAGTATCTATACAATTTATTATTGTAATTTGCTTGTTAATAATTCAATAATAAATTTATTAAGCTATTGTTTTCGGTTCATAAATATTACGAAGAAGTTCTGTAAATAACCGTCGATGATCATTACCCATTATAATTACCCTTATCATTTGTGTATGAAACTAATCAAGCCAATGAATTACATGTTAACCTTTAACCCTTGACCTCAGCTAATACAGATATGCGTGAATCTTTCATACCTGGAACAATCGTGCACTGAATTGGAAAAGTTCATTTCAAATATAATAGGGTAATTATTTATTTTAATATTATTTACAAATTATGGGTAATAATTATTACCATTATAATGGAGAAATACATTTTTAGAATATAAGAATGATAAAATATTTGCATTATATAAAATATTACTTATACATAATTATAAGAGGTGTATACATTCTAGATGAAGTAATGAATGTACGTAATAGATAAATTAGAATTAATAATGTATGCACGTGAATGTATAACATAGACTACTATGTTGATTGTAATACAAGTATGATAACTTGTGCATGTATAATATTGAATCTCATACACAGGACTGAACAGAATAATTCTCATAACTGTAAACTTCACGGTTCAGCCATATTTAAGGTTTCAATATATATATATATATATATATATGTGTGCTGCTCTACAATATGTATGTATACTCTACGATAAGATGTTACACTATAGGTTGCACAACATTGTTGTCTTTATGTGTCAATAATATGAATATATTTTACAAATATGAAACTTTTTAAAATTGACTTGTTGCATTATTTTGTATTAATATACCTATAATACTTCATAACATATAATTAATACAGTTAATTTTTTTTAATGTTTAAAAATAAATTATAAAATATAATTTTTTATATAAATATACAATTTGTGATATACTATTTATATATTTGTATGCGTGCATTTAAAAAATATGAATGGATATCTTTATATTTGTATAAAGAGTAATATAAAAACTAATTTAAAAAATTTATAATTATTAAATTGACCTCTTATCCAAGGATGCAAGAAGTGAAGCCGAAAATAGAATCTACACTCAAATCAATGATAAAATCAATGATTTCTTTGATTATTGTAAGTTATGCCCACTGTATGTCTACGTTGATCTAACAATAACATTTCACAGCTGATTATGATTGGATGCTACCCGAACCCCAAGGTCAAGCCAGTTTATACATCAAGGACATGGTGGCATTCCTCAAGAATCTATTCGAATCTTTCACAAATTTACCCGTCAGTATAATACATTAATCATTAACTCCATCGGATGTTTCTAGAAGGGAATTTTGTTTCACAGCTGATATTGAATTATAACACACATATATATATATATATGTATATAATTGCACATACAGTAAAATAAGATATGCCACCTAGCTTAGAATATATTTAATTATACTGAATATCCAAATTTACACTTTTATTTGTTATTTTTAAATTATAGAATACTTATGTTAAGCAACATTACCATACACTCTCTTACTTACCTATCACCAGGAACAAGTTGCACAAACAGCTTGCATGTCTGCCTGTAAATACATACAGACCAGACTCACAGACTATCTATTTGATATAGATGTTAAGTGTATCACCGCTGCGTCTATTGAACAGATCAACCTTGACCTCTTGCAATGCGAACGTTAGTCATACACTGTAGTCAGGTACCTGTCCTAGTCAAGTAGCGATTCCATGCGTGACACTATGAATAATATATTGTTTCATTATAATTGTAATTATAATTAGTTTTAAAATGGTATTATTGTAACTTTACTTTGTGATATCGTACAGATAATGCATGAACATATGTACTTCTATGTGTATGTATACTACCTCCCTAGTGCATGTTAGCACTAGTTTAACTAGTTGTGTATGCGCTGTGATGACTCATTATAATAGTCTGGTGATGATACATTATCGTTTTCCTTGCCCCACTTAAGTATTAATAATATTACACTATACAGATCCCATTAATTTAATAAAATATATACTTCAATAGACGTTCTCCATATTGCTCGTCTTAGATAGCCGTATCACGTTACATACGTACCTATACCTAATACCCCCACCCCGCCCCCCCGGGTGTAGAGTTTACCCTATCGGAGCCGGTACCAGGGTTCTCTGACAACATACTGCAGATGGCGTTCGTAGACCTACGTCAGCTAGTCGACCTGTTCACTATATGGGACTGGCAACACTACATCAGCACCTCTGGTCACGTGACCAACCGCTATAGACGTGTTAACATCAACGCCGCTATCGTCCTCCTCGAGAAGTTACTATATTAGATATCATCATCATCGATAACCCCGCCCCCCATACCTAGCCGACTCGGGTGTATCAGTCTATCTCTGCTATTACTTTCGGATAAGATAATATTCTAAATATTATGTTCGCAATTTTCTTTTATAATTTTTATGAAATTGAGTGTCCAATGGTCTATTTAAATTGAAAATTTATGTATTATATTTATATGTAGTAATAGAAGAACTATATTCCTTAATGTCTGAATTAGTACACTTCCAGCATAGATATTTACACTCTTTTAGGGGGTTACACTTTCGATTACAGGGGTGCGCGAGTGCTATTTCATATTCCTAATTTCACATTGAACAGATTACGCGAATCGGATAAAAAGAAGAGTAACCTATTCTCGCAGTTCAAACGGCAGGACAAGAATCGCAAGAAGGAGCTCGAGAACACGTTGAAGCTGTTGAAGCAACTCTCCAACAATAATAGAATATTGAACTCTTTCTGAGCGGCGCGCTCTCTCTCTCTCATACGAGACCTCCTCAACTATAGACTACATCGCATTTGTTGCCCCCTCCCCCCCCCCACCCCTATTTGTTGCCCCCCCTCCACCATCTTGTTATATTGAAGTATTACGCTGAAGCTGTATGCATGCTTGTCCATCACAATCACACACATATATTACACATAAATTACTATTACTAAATCCGTTTTATTATTCGCATCACAATTGGTTATGCGCGCGCACGAATAGATTGCCTATCAGCGAGGACGGGACATCAACTTATGTATATCAATGGAAACTTGTATATTACACTTGTAAATATTCATTGAATTGAATGATGTCTAATGAACTAATGTCTAATTTTCATTGAATTTAATATTTCCATATTACGAGTTATAGCTGCGTTAGTTACGGTTCAGCAGCATATCACACAGATAGCATGTGTATACATGAGTGAGGGTTGTGGGGCGCGAGGTAATACAATATCTATGTAACGTGAGCTAGGTTATTAGTAACAACTTATTTGTTAAGATTAAGCAACAGTGTAGTAGTGCATATTCATGAATAGTTTCAATAGAAGAAGGAGATAGAGAAATACTAGTGTTACTTCTCCTGTTATTAGTGTACCATCTGATATCATATTCATCTAATTATAACTTATCTCCTATACTACGTATAACATATTTTATTTATATAAATATATGATTATTATTATCTGATTTAGGCAATGCCAGGGTAATTATAACGATAGTGTTGCATATCGAGAAAATTACTCATTATATATATATATCTTTTTATCTAATTTTGTTAGAGTGGTAGTAGTAGTAGTAGTGGTAGTGGTAGTAGTAGTAGTAGTGGTAGTGGTAGTGGTAGTAGTAGCAGTAGTAGACAGTGATCACGTGTCTATTGCATCAGTTGTATGTAGATGTGTCTACCAGTAGATGCTGTAGTCTATTAATAGGTCATCATTGTAGTGTTCTAAAGGAGCGTCCCTTGTAGTGTGGATATAGCTACCATACAGTAGTACTACCCGTGATGGGGCTACAACTAGCCAGTAGCAATGACACTTGAAGGTCACAGATCAGTATACTCAGGTCTGTGAACCCATTGCCCCGAAGATGGTATGCCAACTATATGTAATACGAAGAAAACGAGGAGAGAATAGCTCCCCCCCCCGCATGTATGACAGGTGTAATAAGTTATACTGGTGACCTCTAGTGTGGATGTGAGAGACTCGTGACACGTGTGTTACAAGAGAATAGCCTGAACACATGGCAAGTGTAATGACCTCTAATACTGTGGTGGATACATTGTGAACGATGTCTCGCTGAATGTATTGCTAGTTATTGGTGATAGAGGTCATATGAAGGTGAACTATTTGTTGATATAACTTCTGATAACAAAGTATACATGTAGTAATGTAAGTAAACATTAGTGATGATTCATATATAATAATACAACTAATAATAATAAACATTTATTAGAAGTTGTTGTTTTTGTTGTTGATTATAATAAATAAAAATATGCAATATGTTTTTACCAAAGGGCTTCAAATATGATTTATATATTTATTATTACTATTATTAATGCCCAGAGTATATAGATAACTGAATATTAAGTACAGTTGTGTACTAGTAAGAAATGGTAACTAGCTGAAGATAGGATTAGGCATACTGATGAACATATAGGAGACAGAACATAGGCTTGAAGTTAACAATTTTTATATAAATAAGATTACTTCTTAAAAGCTTTATTAATAAGTTACTATGTTAGGTGCTATTTAGTAGAATGTTGATATGAATGTCAAATATAGGAATGTTCTTAGCAATTGTATATAATGATTCATTGATTGATTGAATATTATTTATTTATAAAAATATATAATGTTACATAACATAAATATTATAAAATAGCTATCATATAATATGACGACATGTTATTTAATAGTAATACTGATTTCAATTGTAATTATAAAGTGTTAAATAATTCTTCTTTTTGAATATGGTAACATTAACATTTTGACATTCATATTTATCATTGATAATTATATATATATATAAATATTTATACAAATATATATATATAGATATATATATATACATAAAACATTATCTTGATATCGGTATCCGATCCACAACATGTGATCCTAATCGAGCGTTTCATTGGACGACAGCATTATAGACTTCTTCTATTCATGACGGTATTGTAAACTTGCTTTATGTAGTTGGATATTTCATCGGCTTGTTTCTAGAAATGATTCATATTAAATAGGTTAAAACTTCTAGTATATTCCACTGTTATCTCTAATGATAAGCACGACGTCTACATTGTAGTTATGTCGGTCATCCACATTTATATATTACGAATGTTCGATGTAGTGGTCAGTTGGTCTGAGATACTAAGCGGTCTTAGGACAATAGTTTGAATATCGCTGTAAACATGATGTTAACATTGAGGAGATAGCTAAGGATTCCTTAGCTATGCTTAGTAAGGATTAGCCTAGGATGATACTAGTAGAGTTTATTTTCTGAGGAAGTCATAATACGTTTAAGCTTATCTTCGTAATGTTATTAAGTAGGGGTATCGCAGCACAGTTTAACGGTCAATTATGTATATAACATTATAAACGCTATTCACTCAAAATAATAATTTAACTCTGTACATGTATAAATGAGGACAAAGAAAAAACTATTATATTTATAATACTAGTTTTTGTTATTTATATAAATAACGTGTATATATATAAATACTAAAATAATGATATATTTTCATATATATAATTATAAATTATTGTAAACATATAATCAATAGAAATATCATAATAAAATAAACCCTATTGTTCACTAAGTATTATATATATATATATATATATATATATATATATATATATATATATATATATGTTTATATTATACTATATATTATAAATGTGATATTATTTCATTGTATTAAATATAATGAATAAATATATGATAACAAAAACTGGCTCAAATCAATGAGTAGATGTTGTGTATGCCCTACTTTGAATATACATATGTGTTTTGTATCTATTCATATGGTATGTAGAGAGATATCTAACAGCAATACTTGAATACCATCACTGCCTACACTGCACAAGTTCATACATACATAACTTTTCTCTTGAATTAATTTAATAATATATTTAAGTGTATTTCTATGCGATATTACTGATTTTTCTAACATATAGTTCTCCATTTTACTGGATTATTGTGATATAATGAAATTATGATTGTTATTGAAATATTGTATTCTATAAATAGAGTTGAAACAAATTTGTTAATAATGTTAATTAATATTATATAAATAATACATTGATAGTGTGTTATTATTAATATATATTAGTATATTCTTCTAATAAATATACTAAAGCTTCGTCATTCTTCTTTATATAACATATAACATTAATAACAAGAGTTTCAACTACTTCTATAAGAATTATTATATAGTATATTATTTATGGTAAATAATATTTATATAGGCCAATGTTCAATAATATGTAAACAATTTGAATTCAAGATTAACTCAAATATATCTCATACACAAATTATCATATCTAGTGTACATTGGTCCACTAGTAGCATTAAGCTGAGGTCACACTTGTATATATTCACAGATATATAATATGTTTGATCTATAAAACATCGCGAGAATTCACAAATTATTTTAAATTGTACAGATTATCGAACATCGGCCTATATAAATATTATCTACCATAAATAATATACTATATAATATATAATATGTTTATATGATCTATACAATATCGCGATTATTAGAGAATTAAACAATTATTTTAAATTGTTTACATATTATCGAACATCGGCCTATATAAATATCATCTACCGTAAATAATATCTATTATATAATAATTCGTATGGTAAATATTCGCGCGAAGTGTGGTCGCGTACGTACACATTAGAGTGAGGGGACGGGGCGCGTTACCTGATCGTTGCACTGTAGCACGTGGCAAGAGTAAATAGATCTGCCAACGCTGCCAATCTTAATAGCCATGTTACACTTGTTCAACGCGTCGCAGTACACCAGCACCTGAGCCACCGAATGCAGCGCTTCTCTGTTCAATACCTGTAGGGGGGAGGGGTAATAATATTGATTATTAATTAATCTTATCCGGTATTATTTTGGCGCTATAAATTGATATCTAATTAATAACAGTGAAACTTAAATAAGAAAATATTAATTTAAATTAAATTAACATCAAATATATTAAAACATAATATTTAAATTGATGTTTATATATATATATATATACACTTTTGATGTTATGATATTACGATTAATTAAATAATCTATTGATAGTGATGCAATATTTGTAATTTTAGTAAATTAAACCATTAATAATTCGATTTTAAAATGATTAATAATTAAATAAATGTTGCTGTACTTTTAAGATTAAATAACTGATAAAATAAGTCATGTTTAGCTATGTAATGAAACTACTGACCACTCCGTTTTCATTGACAATCTTTATTCCGTGCTGAGAAATCGAAAGACTGATACGACTTTCCTTTGAATTCGGAATCAAATTTAAATCTCCGTTGATCTGAAAATTAATTACTATTAAACTTATACATTTCATTAAATATCGTATTATTAATGAGATACATTATTGAATATATTAGCTTTTACAGAAAGTGGATACAAAATTTTAATTTATGGAATAATATGGGTATAATTCTTAACATGGAATTATATACCGCTTATTCTTTGAATTAGTTATTTTTTAATACAAAAACAATATAACAATTAATAGTATAACAAATATATTATTAATTATTAATATGATCAAGTAGGCATAAATATTGGCAGATGCTGTATTGGGTTAAGACAGCTGATGTTTGAATTCTAACTTCTATTAAATTCCCTTAAAAATTCACAATATGTGGTTATACATTGAAAATATAATGTGTAGTGGTATATTATTACACAGTTATAAATAATAATCAATATATATTCATGTATTAATTAAAAGTGAAATTCGTAATGAAACATACAAATATCTTTCGACTGTAAAGAAAGTGTCGCCGCGATAAGTAAGCAGACGTCCGGCCCCCCAGATGGAATATTGACGATATGTATTCATGGATAGGTTCGCGAGTAAAGATGTGGCCACACTCGCGATTATTTACATGAATTTAGGACACTTTTAACAAGCGCGATTGTTTATAAATTGAACATATGCGATATTAAGGCTACTCTACGCAGACGAGGATGTCGTGACCCCTCACCGCTAGAGGTCGCACACTCCACCGCTAGAGGTCACGCTCACTCCACCATTAGAGGTCGCGCACTCCACCGTTAGAGGTCGCGCACTCCACCGCTAGAGGTCGCACACTCACCTGACATTCTTCTATCTTATCGATCAGTTTGGTGTCGGTGTCTCGTAGCTGATTGGTGGAGTTCATGTCGATATCGTTGACGACGCCCAGGTAGAGCAGGTTGTACAGACTGTTGTCGAACATCCTATAGCCGTCTACGTACGATAGTAACGTTGTTGTTGTTCTATATTTAGAACGGGTGCCATTTGCATCAGATATTGCGCTGATTGCGGATAGGACGCCGGTACTAAATAGGCCTACTTCGTATTTCTCTGATTTACATATGTTATAGGCATATATATATAGATGTGATATTATTATTATTATTATCATATTTAGGCAATGCCAGGGTAATTATAGAAGCAGTGTTGCTTATCGAGACAATTACCCCTATATATATATATGTCTATAATCTAATCTGTTTACAAAAAGAGTCTAATTTCTATAATACAGATCTGTACGCCGGCTACTCACATGCCTGTATGATCACAGTAGCATCATAAGGCTCTATCCTATATCCTGTCCTAGATCCCCCTGATACGCATATCAGGTGCTATACGATCACGCGTTATACGATACACACGCGTACCACTCGATACACTCTTCGACATACATCATTAATAGAACGGCGGGCTATCTAACGCTATATGTGTTTGTCGAGCTTAGCGCGATTGCACATCTATATTGACCACCCCGACGAGTGCTTAATGCCCTATCTCTCTATACTAAACGGAAACACTTTAAATAACACTACCCGTAAGCCAACTATGGACGGCCGATTGCTTTATAAGCTTTATTCAGTCCGAAAACCGAAAAATGTAAAAATGTATGTAACTACGCAGCTGCTAACGATACCGAAATAATTGCGGAATATATAATAAAAGATTATACTTTAATATATATTATATTTTTAATATAGGGTATCAATCTCTGCACGTGTATACACCTTGTATGTTTATATCGTACAATGAATTTATATACAAATTATAATCGAGAAAATATTAGACTTTTAGTGATATAATAATGTGAATCTAGTAGCGTCACCTATAGTTTAACTACATGAATCGTTGCCTTTAGTTCGCTGTAACCGAATAAACTCCGCCTATGTCTGTTATTCTAATACGACACCCCCATGTATAATGGAATCGTCCAACCGATTCAGCTGAATGCACACGCCTCGCGTGCCTATAAATATCGCCATGTACCGATTCACATTGTATTACGTTATATCTAATAAACATACTAAAGCCTTCGCTGTCGTTACCACATTCCTCCTACACAACATAACAATGTCTAAATCTATTTTTAAATAGCGGGTTCGAAAGCGTAGTAACAACCTAAAATGTTGGAACGGATTATTTTTCAACGGTAATTTTATTTCAACTCGTAATGAATGCTACTCATACATATACGATATATATTATACGTATATTTTAATGATAATTGAACTTAACTTTACAATCGTAGTAGTAACTAACTGATTGTATAAGTTAACTTAAATTATCAGTACATACATACGATGTATGTCATATATACATGGATATCATATATTACGCACGTGAAATAAAATCGCTGTTAATACGTAGCAACCTTTTAGGTTATTGTATTTGAATCGACTATTAAAAACAACTAGTATCTATGGTTCAGGTGATCTATTTAGGGTGTGTTTACGAGGTAAAAGTGTGCCCAAGGGTGCGGAGACGACATCTAGAAAATGTTCAGCGCAAACGAGCTGTAAATAGTAATCTTCTCTAAAATCAGTGATTATCGAGCGGTGCGGTGAGAGCTTTGGATACGCCTCTAAATTAGTCATCAGATATGTACAATCCCGTACGTCGATATATGTGGGGTATATATGTGTGATACATATTATATACATCCCTGACCACAAAGCTCGATAATCACTGAATTCATACGTGTATTCACCAATATTATTTTAGTTTATTTTAATTTAAGTTAATTTATTTTAAAGACTTTTTGTTCCAGAGCAATCAAGCGTCTAAAGTAAAATCAAAAAACAATATAACGGAAAATAAAATAATTAATAATAACGGACAATAGGAATACAAAAGTACTCAACATTAATATAATATTATAAATAGTTTGTGTAATGTGTGTGTGTGCGTGAGTGCGTGTGTATGTGCGCGTGTATGTGTATATGTGTGTGTGTTTGTGTGTGTGAATATCATTGATGTTAAGAAAGAGGATAAGAAATTTGGGGTTTTGAGAAATTCAGGTTTTTTTAGCTGCATTACATCCAGAGTGAGCCAATAAAAACATGTATATGTTACTGATAAGCCATTATTATAATGATTATATGAATAATAGTATATTGACATAGATAATTATAATGACCAATCATATTACATGCAGATAATATTGGGAATCGCTTGTGAGATTTATGTACCATAACCAATGCAGCTATACAAAATAAAAAACCATACCAAACCCATATATCAATATATAAATTCATATAAATATCATGATAATCATATCTGTTGATTTATTTAGAGGGGTGACCAATACCATTGCTGTTAATCAAAGAAAGCACTCAATATAAATATAAAATAGACACATGACCAAGCCGTCGAACAGACCACATGATCTGTAACTATATCATCTAGTATCATACTACTAAGTATATGATACATTTTCACAAGTAAAATGAATTAGATATTTCTGAAATAAAATTCCTGTTAGTCCGATCACATAACGTAATTACAAATTGTGTAATTGATTACATTATTATATTATAATCATTATAATCATTATAATAATGATTATAAAAATATAAATATTAAATAATCATTATTATAATGAATTATTCATTGAATATTTTGTAAAATCATTTTAAAACATTTAAAAAATATAACTTTAAGTTTGTAGTTTTAAATAGACCGCATATCCATTAGTATTTTAATTTATATATTACATTAAATACGTGTATTACTTAATATCTATTAGATGATAATATTACATTTTTAATATTTTATAACATTTTATTACTAATTATATCCCTAATTATATGGATTATATTATTTAAAATTTTGAAAATTTGTTGACAATTATTTCAAATATAAATAATTGAATCATTCAATGAATGCAAAAACTACGAATATGATATTTTATTATAATGTATGATATTATTATTATATAAATTAATAATATAATATAAAATTACTTTATAATTCTTTTTTTAAATAATATATTATGTGCTTGCATATATGTTGCTCTAAATCTATATCTGGTTGATTTATTATTTTAATTTAGTCTATATATATTCTCTAATTCTACCTAGATAACGGAAGATAAACAAATATTTTTGATTTTCAATTATTTATTATTATTATTTAATAGTAATTTCTAAATTATTTTTAAATTGATATATTAATAAATATGTGCACCCATGAAGAAGTTCAGCGTATTGGAAAGAAATTAGAAAAAATGATTAAAAGCGGAACAGTGGTATTAACTTGATTATCTAATTGTATTATAATTTCACGTGTATATTCAAATTGTTACTAACAATCTATATTAAATATAATTAATACAACTTATATAATTTGTATATAACAATATATTATATATTTTATTAATATACGATATATTATTAATCCCAACTTTATTTATATATTACATTTGTTTAATACATTTATATAACGAAAGTAAGTAAGTAACCCATCTACATTAATTTAAAATTAAATTTTATATTGAATTATTCAATGAATATAATTTTCTCAAAGATTACAACAATAGTAACGATAAATCACATAGTTCAGCAATAGGGGGCGCTAGTCGATATAAAATTATTACATTATATTATGGATTAGTATATTACTAACATCCTATTATTTAGTTATCTATACTTTGTATATAAAATCATTTATTATAATAATAATTATACAATATAAAGACGCATGTTTTATTAACGATATACATATAGAGATTCATACTATATATTAAACTATAATCATTTACTATATATTCCAATATTATTTCAATATAATTAGTTCCCTCTATAGGTTTACTATGGCTATTACTATTACTATAGTATTGTTCACAAATTATACCTTTAATCGAGATGCAGATTATTACAATAATTCTGTTTTATGGTTACAGCTAACTAAAGGCAATACTTCGTATATTTCAACTATGGGGGCATAGTCAATATAAAATCATTATATAATTATTTTACGTCTAATATTCATTTGATTATACTTTTATATAAATTCATTCACTATAAAATATAAAAACACATATTTTATACACGATACATATGCATAGATTTATACTTTATATTAAACTATAATCGTTTATTATATATTCCGATATTATTTTGATATCATTAGCGCACTCTATAGTTGAACTATTAATAGTATTGTATACAAAGTGTTGCCTTTAGCTGAGATATATCGTTTTTTAGGTACCTGGTCAAAAGCTTCGCTATTTGAACGCCCGCAAAATTATTTATTCTAATTAGTGATTTTACGATAGCATAACTACACGCATATATTTATAATATATTATATATAGATATCTCAATCACGAGAAAATGTGTCATAAATATTATTTTAATTAAAATAACATGTAATATTGTATAAATTTAGTAATTATACTAATATTAAAAATTAGTATGGTTATACAAGTATGGTACACGATTATTCTTATAATATTATGTTATATGAACTATATAATAACATGAATACTATACATTTATACTATTTATGTATAAATGTATACAATCACTAATTAGAATAAAGCTGATTCATGAGGGTGTTTAGTGCGTATGTTATTTTTATAATCGCGAAACTTTTCACCATAATCCGTTTTTATTGTAATGTTCTGTTTTATTAAACATATACTTATTTTCCATTCCACTAATAATAATTAATTGTACAATTGCATTGTATTAAACTTATATGTTAACAGTCATTATTATAATATTCATAAGCAAATAAAGTAAATAATTTTTATATCGATAATTATATTTAATTTCCGTTAAATAATTGGAGTTATCAATGTTATAATACATATATTAAAATAATTAAAATTGCACTAGCCCTCTAGGTATTGGAAGAGTAATATATCAATTAGCCATATCAATTCAAATTGTTAATATCTGAACTATATCTGGTTTTAAAATAAATAATAGGCTGATTTCCCTAGATATTGATTACTATGATTTCTGTGTGTGTAGATTATTATGACAATGCTGAATTCTCTTCCGTTTGTACTTAATAAGTTCTACTTATGTTCACTGTTCATCGTTAATGTATTGTTTATTAGATTTAAACTATAACTCGTACATGTATTTCAACACTTTCAATTGTTAGGAAGACGGAAATGCGCTGGATCTTCTCAAAGTGCTTAAGAAATTGCCAATGAAACTAGAAGTATTACAGGTTCATTTCAATTAATAGTTACAAGTTAATTAGTGTCATTATTTAGCATGCAGTTATAATATTAAATTATTATATTAAATAATAATGAATAGTCATTATATTTGTTGTATTAATAATATTAATACAATAAATATTAATTTAATATATATTAATAGTATGAATTGAGTACATTGTAATTGTATGCATACACATACCATGCACAATAAGTTCACATCTGTTTCCTATTAATACATTGTATCAGATTTCATCTTTCTTTACATTTAATTATTTCTGTAAAATTTAAATAATTAATGTATATTTAATGTATTATGAAGTCACTTCACATGAAATATACATGTATAGCATTAGAACATTACGCCCATGTAAACATTACAACAACCCATTGTTTCCTTTATTAAACAATATACTATTTTAATCATTTTCAATTATATATATTAATTTTTTAGATATTATGATAATTATATGTATACATCAAAACTAAATAAATTTATTAATTAATAATTTAAAATTCAATTTAATTTAAATAAATATATATATTATTTATTTATTTCTTAACGTTATATAGATTTTCGCTAAGATAAAAAAACATACTCTTTTTTTTATTTAATCACAATAATCATTAGTATACACGACATTAGTACTTAGTTATAACTTAGCTTCATTGTATATTTATAGATAGTATTTTTATAATAATAATAATTAATTAATACTTATTACAAATTATTATATTTTATTAAATTAACGATCTTTAATAAATATGAACACTTTAAACATTTAATACAGTGTACGTTGTAGAGTAAAAGTGATATATTGAAACAGCATAGCTATATTGAAAAAATAAAAGTTTAAAATATGTTAAATATTAAATTGATTATTTAATTTTTAATAATGAAAATTAAGATTTTGATCTAGATTTTTATTTGTTAACAACAATTTATTTTTATTAATATATATTAAAGTATCTTTAAAATGATGTATAATATTTCATATAATATGTCATATAAAGGTAACTATATGTTCATCAAATATAAATTGTAATCATCAGTATAGAGATTATATTGTTATAAACAATAATATTAGTATGCTAATATTCTTATCTATTTTATATAATACATTTACCAATTTCATGTTATATATTATATAATAATTTATATTTTAGTATTAGTAGAGATAATATTGTTATTCGATTATATATTATCAACCTTATTATAAATAATAATTAGTAATGAATAACTAATACAAATAAATAGTGACGGTATTTATTAACCAGAAACAACAAGTACAACTTTAAAAGCTTATATCTTTGAGCATTTTATTTCCATTTATTTAAAGAAAATAACTATTTGTAAACCATTTATAAATCTATAATATTTTCAGAGTATATAACCCTATCTAATATGTTACTAATACTTTATCATAAAAGTATGATTCAAGTTTATAGATGCGAATATATTATAAAATACGAAAAAATAAATTTTAGAAATATAAAAAGAAAATAAAAGTTAACTTTTTATTGTCTTATACTTTTCTATCGATTTTGTAAGCTGAAAACTTTTATAGTTATCAATGTTATCTAAATAGCAACACACATTTGTTTACATTCTTTTATCCATATCTAAAGTTGTAATTCTTTTAGTATACACATTTTTTGCAATCTTTTACATATAACATATAAACGCTATGTAGGTTACTATTAATACAATTTATTATAAATATGTGACAACACTCATGGCTTTATATATATTCAGATTAGTTGTTTTAACATGCTTAATTGTTCTAATATAAATTTAAATACAGTGTGGTTTTTGAATTACATAAACATATTTAAATTAAACCATATATATACTATATATATATATTTAAATTACCATAACTTGTTATTGAATCCATAGAAAACTAGAATTGGCATGACAGTAAATAATTTCCGAAAGTCATGTTCCAATGATGAAGTCATATCACTAGCTAAATCTCTGATTAAAAATTGGAAGAAACTACTGCCAGGTTAGTTTCTAATCTTAATTATTATATAATGATGATATTAGTTTATTTACTATTATTGTATAGTTATAATAATATATTTTTTTATTCATTTATTATTTTAAGCATAAATATATTGACTAATATTTATAATCAAAATTACATCACTTAAATATTATGTAAAATCATAGAAATCATAATACTCATATGAAATATACAATTATTACGACTGGCTCATTTATAACTTTACCACCGCGACAACTAAACTCCGTAACGAATGTATATTACATTAGCTCCTATATCGTTCGTTGTCGACATCATTAACCCCACCCTCCGCCGAACATTTACCACCCCTCCCTTCCTTCTCTCTCTCTCTCTCGTCGCTAAAGAGTCGGAGAAACCGCAATCCCAGCCCGATAAGAAAGCGTCGACCAATGGCAACCACACATCGTCACGAGTACGATCACCCGACACTTCTACTGCCGCTACGTTCACGCCTCCCGCTAGCACGCCACCTAGTGTCGAGGAACCGATCACTATCGCCAGTAATCATGCACCCAGTCCCAGCGGTGATAATGGTGGTTAGTGGAGTAGTGGTAGTACCTGGTACCTAGTACCTAATTGTTTTAGGCGCTTCTATCGACTTATTTTAAATTTTTCGAACTTTCTTCAAATATAATTTACTTATTGCTCGAACAGTAATGTCTAGTTTTTACTTGAATATTTAATTGAAAATATCTGGTGATGGAGATCTTTCTAGATTTGAAGAGCATGTATGGAGAAAGATTTATGTTGGATATATGTTAAATGGGATAGAACTGACATTTTATTGTTTTTAGTGGTCATATTCGTGGTACTAGATTATATATATATATAGGGTATATATATATATACTAGGTAACTTAACGGTTATATATATATATATATACTAGTTAACTTAACATATATATATGTAAAAGTTAGGGAAAATAGCTATTTTTTAAAGGGTGATAAACTTTTATTATTTTGTTATAATTATTATATGTATCAATAATACTTATTTACACTATATTTAATATTGTTTATTTGTATAGTATTTAATAGTAGTGTTTATTTGTATAACATATTCATATATATATCTATAAATTCAAATACAAATTATTTATGATACACATGATTTCTAACTATATTTTAAATGTGAAGTACAAATATCCATTATTAAAAAAGTTATCATAAGTAATTATATGAGCGTAATTAGTGATAAATTATCATTCTAATAACTTATCTGTAAAAGGGGTTTCACACCAACTCAAACGCAATTATTAACTCTAAAAAAGTAGGTGTAAATCCTCTTTTGAAAAATATAGTTAAACTTTAACCTCTAATAATTTGAGTTAATAATTGCGTTCGAGTTGGTGTGAAACCCCTTTTAGAAGACATTTTTATAGAAAATACATGTACGTTACATTTATATAGCTGTATACATGGATGTAAACATAACATTGATTATTTCAATAATTTTCTCTCCTTTTTTTTGATATTAATAATTTATTAATAATAATAATATAATATATTTAAATATTGTAAAATATTGATGTTAACATTATGATCACGAATTACACAAGTCACATGGATCGGGCTTTACGTATGTAAGTTGTACACTAGTTGTAATGCCGGTTCTACTCACCAGGTGAGATGACAGTAGACATACAGCTTCCTGCGGCTAAAAACATCGTGTTACCGAAGTTCTCTAAAACCACCGATACAATACGTATAAAGTGTCGCGAACTATTAACATCAGCACTTCATGTTAGCCGTTAGTATACCTCTCTCTACACCCCTATACACCCTACTCTACACCCCTCTACACCTCTATACACCTCTATACTCCCCTTTACACATCTCTATATCTCTATACACCTTTCTATATCTCTATACATCTCTCTATATCTCTTCAATATACTATTTTCTTATTTACTACTCAATATATATAACTATATATATATATATCAGTTATTTCATCTAGTGTTTATCACACATAATGATTCTGTGCCACACATTCATCATTGATCACATACATTAGCCAATATGTTCATTACCTAATCATTCACAGCTCCATTCGTAAACGCAATCACCTCAGAAGAAGATTTGGCTGGGGCAATTGAAGATTATATCCTTTATTATGCCTTATGCTTTCATCTCTACTACACCATCATCACTATCACCATCACCATCAGCATCAGCATCACTATCAGCATCATCATCAGCATCAGCATCATCAGCATCACTATCACTATCAGCATCATCAGCATCATCATCATCATCAGCATCATCATCATCATCATCACTATCAGCATCACCATCAGCATCATCATCATCATCAGCATCATCATCATCATCAGCATCATCATCATATATCTCCTGTGACTAGCTATTCATTCTTTTACGACTGTTCCTTAACTAATGAACACGTATCTTTAACGCGTTCTCGAATACTGGACTAAGGTACAAGAACAGGGTCAGAAGTCGTGTCGCGAATCTGAAGGACGTCAGAAATCCACAACTTCGTCAGAATGTCATGCTTGGATACATCGACACTGAGAAAATCTCTAAAATGACAGCTGAGGTTAGTAATGGTCTAGTGGAACAGTGGTATATAGTGTTCTAGAGGTATATAGTGGTCTAGTGAACAGTAAGAATGATCATTTGAGAACACATTTTCTGGGCAAGTGATTTGAGGTTAAGTTTAGATGTTATAATACATATGTAAAAAAAAATTAGTAAAATAATACATTGAAAAGTATTATAGAAAAATAATTTATAAGGAAAATATATGAAAAAAGTTGCTTCAACTAAATTCTTTACTATTTTTTAATTCTTAGCTCTTATCTGTTTTCTAAATAATATCATAAAAAGTAAGAGAAACAATTGTGGTTCTTTTTTTTATACCTTTTTGAAAAATATTAAGTTTTTCTCAAAAAATATAGTAAAAGTGGTATAAATATTATATATTTATAAATTAAATATATATTTTTTAATTTTACCTTTTATATTATTTAGTTAAACAAATAAATTGTAAACAAAATTTCATTTATATATTTATTTTTATTAATAATTCATATATTTTAGTTTTAAAAAAAATCCTAGAAATTTCGTTCATTTCATTAATAATAAAAAACAATTTTATTTTTTTTTATTTTCCATAATTTTCATAATTATTTCATAATATAAAAAAAATATTAGTAGATTAAAAGTATCTTTTTAGTAATTTTTTAAATTCCCATCTTAAATTTCGTATTCTCTTCATGTTAAATTTCGAGCACATTATGATGATCAAAAATTAATAACAAAATCTTAGATTATTATTATATTGTATAGTAGACGTTATGAGTTAGCCAACATTTGCAGACCTATATTCATCTAAATGATCGAATTGATGTATAGTGGTCTAGTTATCATGTGGTCTAGATGTATATAGTTATCTAATGGACAAGTGGTATGTGGTCTCATTATGTATAGGGGTATATATTATTCTAGTGGTGTATAATGGTGCAGTATTTTAATCATGCAGTTGTATAAAATGTTAATGGTATCTGGTAATGTTATAATAGCAACTAAGAAACATTACAATGTATCCTCCAGCACTGTCACTCACTTCATACACTGCTAATCTCTACAATTGCCTACGGTACACTACCCCCCCTCCCCCCTACACACCCCCCCGCTACCCCCTACACACCCCCCCCCTCCACAGGAAATGGCGAGTGCCGAGATGAAGGCACTCAGAGACAAGTTCACCAAGGAAGCTATAGATGATCACCAGATGGCTAAGACTGGCGGTACCACTAGTTCTCTATTGAAGTGCGGCAAGTGTCGCAAGAAGAATTGCACCTATAACCAAGTCAGTAGTTCTAGAGCTCACTGTATGATCACATTTGTAAATAATGATATACCGGCAAAATATATTGATATTTTGTTGCAAATTTTCTAATAAAAATTGTTGATAAATTTTATTAGTATATTATCCTATATCCATTTAAAGCATATCCCATATATTACCTATCTAATATAAATATTTGTTTCAAACTATTTATTTAATATCTAGATAATAATCTTATGGGATATCTCAGTGTTGAAATATGGAAAAATGTTAACAACAATTTTTATTATATAACAATAATTTATTACATTATTATTTATTAAAAAATTATAAAAAGCATCTTTTATATATATTTTATATATCATTAGTTTATAATTTTTTATAACTAATTAGTTTTAAATATATTAATATATTATCAGTTTCAAAAAATGTAATAGCTATGTTTTGACTTTTGATATAGTATGTATAATCATTGGGATACTTATTATTTCAGGTGATCTTATAATATAACCAATAGAATAGCATACATTTATATTAGTTTTATAATTTGTATATATATTTTTTAATTTATATTTTACTTGGGTTACGATCAAAAAGGACGAGTTGAGTTGAAAAGGTTTAATTTTAAATGCGAAATAACACATTTTTAGGCTCACTTTGGGATGTAAGGCAGCCAAAAAAAAACAATTAGACGTGTAGTTACTGAGAATATGTATTTGTATCAATCTTGAGTACAATGTATACACAATATAACACTATTACACTAATATATAATACTATATATAAATAAAATCATAAGCTCAAATTTTCAATAATATATTTAGAAATAATTTCTAACAATAAATTTCTATAGAAATATTTAAAAAACCATGTATTAATTGATATATACTATATATTAATAATGATGTTAATATATATCCTTTGTAAATAAAAAAATGAAAATATCCACTGAATAGTTTTATTTATATTAATAAATAAAACTATTCAATTGATTTTTACTCATTTTTTTATTATACAAAGCTTAATATCTATTGACATGTGATATGTTAGATTAATCACTGTTTAAATTTGCAATTATTAGGGAAATACATATTATTAAAATATATTATAAATTATATAATATATTAAATATAAATAAAAAGGTATTTAGAATAATTTAAGACTTCACATGTATGATAATTATTCACAATTATTAAATATATAATGAAGTATATAGGGGATATTAGTAAATAAATACAAATACTTTCTTATTAATACATAATTGTATTAACTTATGATAGAATAGGCAATCATAAGACTTCATAAATGTAGTTAGTAAATTGGTTGACAATTTATTTCAATATTAGTGTCTTTTTAATCATGATTACTTGCGCATATAGTTGTAGTTAACATTATACAACATCTCGTAATATAGAATAATGTTAACATTAGTGTGAACACAATACTGTTATAATTGTACATATTGTAATGAATTTTAAATAATAAACTCAGTAATTTTTCTAATTGTAATAATTTATTTTCGAATGTTTCTTCACATAAAATCTTATAAATTAAGTTTCAGAAATATCACTTACACCGATTTAATACTAATTTCTTTTTACTTCTAGTTATAGTATTTTAATTTATATTTATTCGTCAAAATAGATATTTATATTCTCTTTCTTTATGCTATAGTAGATAGTATATAACAATAGTTCTTACAGCATCCCTCTTAGTTATTCAGTGTTCAATATATTATGACAAAGCAATAATAATTGTATAGATATATTTTATTATAAAACTATTTCATCTCATGTACATATACAAATATATTTATAAAATTAATTAATCGTATACACCCTAACAATTGTATATTCCTATATATATTTATTATTTAAAAATGATCAACAACATTATTTTCAGAATTTTGTCTCTACTATTCTTTTAATCTGTTATAATCAAGCCACGAAGAAATCATTAAATTTGCATTACATCCAACATAATGCACACCACCGATCAATGTTAAAAATACTTGTTGTTAACCTGATTACCTAACATTTACAGGTACAAACCAGATCAGCTGATGAACCTATGACCACCTTTGTATACTGTAATGAGTGCGGACACAGATGGAAGGTTCTAGTCATTACTTATCACCTATTATCACCCATTATCATCGTTATCAACTGTCATACATTTAATAGAGATATTTATTTAAAACAATATTAATGTAGCGATTGATTATTTACTCGTTATATTATAGTTTATTATTATTATTATTTATAAATAAATATATATAAATAAATAATTATCTTTATGTAAATCTATGACGAGCCATATCACAATTCTTACATTTACAGTTCTGCTAAAGAAACCAAGTCTAGAGGATTACCACTTAGATATGCATACTTTATCTTCATTTTATATATCTTCAAATATACGTTCCTCATCTAAAACGTATGTCTACATTTTTAATAAATAATACCAACAATTAATCTTGCTATTCATTCATTGACATCTATAATCTATAAGCCTATTAATAAGCACATATGACTATTGTGTGGCCATGAGGTTATGTCATATAAATATAATATTATTTTAAAATGTTCATTTAAATTTAACTTTTATTAAAGTTTTAATATTTAATTCTATATAAATTATTAACTTGATCTAATATAAGTTTTAATATTTTACACATCATATATATGTAAGCAGAAGTTCAATATTGAATGTATTAATCAATATAATAAATATGAAACATAATAAGCTAAACAAATTATACAGTACTTGAATACTGATTATGATCTTTAAACAAAATATAAAATAGAAACATAAATCAGTAAATAATATATTAAATTCCTTTTATTTAAATTTATATTGTAACTAGCTTTCATATTTTGATGTACGTGAAATTAGGAAATTATTATGAAATTTTATATTATATTTTGTATTTTCAAAAATATTTGTTTCTTTAATTTTGTTGTGATGACATATTTATATATTAAATTACTAAAATATTATGTTAACAATTTGTAGATGTAAAATATTTTTTGTTATCTATAACAAATTCTTATATTTAATTATAAATTATTTAAATTGTGTTTCACTTATTAATATAATAAGTTATTATATTTAAAAGCAGAATTTTATTTTAATACATTTTTTTTATAATTTATAATTTTATAATTTATTTTTTAAATATAATTTATATAATTTGTAATATTTGTTATTCTTGAATTAAAAAATCAATTTGAATGAAACATATTTTTTAATATATATATTTCTAAATTAATATTCTATATAAGAATTTATTTAAATTTAATAATGTGCAGGAAATAGCAAATTTAAAAAATACAAATGATGTTATTTTAATATATTACAATGTGTCCAATAACTTTATAGAATAATACTAATTTATCCCATAATATAATGTTATTTCATTAATTTGAAATGTTACTTTGACTCCAGATGCCATGTTTAATTTTTTACTTCGTGGTTTGTAAAAATAGTTATTGTAATTTTATTGAAAAAATTAATAACATGTCTTATTTCAAATCATATAATTATTATTTTTCATTATATTATTTCGTTTTCAATACATATATAAATAGTATGACATTATAGGTATCTATTGTGCCTTGCACGATATCAATCTTTATATTAAATATAATTATATTATGAAATTAGTAAAATGTTTATCAATAATATTAAGGGTGGAGGCCCCAGTTAACATATGATTAATATTTTTATTTTGTCAATACATTTTATTACTATTTTCCATGTTTAATATATTATTTATTAATTTGTAAAATTTCTCACATTATTTTTGTGTATTTATATCAATATAAAGTGTTTTATGAACGTAGTCGATATACTAATTATTTGAAATTGATAGAATATTATATATTATATTTACTTAAATTTTATATATTAAACTATGAATGTAATTTTCTCAAGTTTTTCACTTAGTAACCACATATAAATTTATTAACATTAATGCCTGCTACTTTTTGGATTTCTATTATTTTTATATGAAATTTGTAATTTTAATGTATAACATATCTATATGAATCCTGGTGGATTTATTATTATATTTTATATTAATTAAATAAATGGTGATAAACTTATACACTTACATAAGCCAATATAAACATTATTTATAAAAATATGAGGTTGTGTTACTGTCTCCAATATTACATTACTTACATGCTTTGTGAGCTTATCAATATATTGCTGTATACATATGATTAGTAATAGAAGTGACTGCTAATCTACATGTGTAAACTATAATTCTTAATGTTCAATTTTCCGAAATATGAATGTTAAATTATCATTACGTCGGTCTCGTCTGTTATTATTATATTACAATTACCTATCTAATTTACATAAAAAGGGATATTATTTTAATTAAAGATTAATATAACAACGGGACTTATATATACATGATCATTCTACTATAAATGCTTCAGATAAAGTAACCTAAAAGTAGTATAGTATAAGGTATACGTTATAATCTATAGCTCTTGCATCACATCTATAGTTGGTAGACATTCAATGGTAATTCTTAATGCTACCTGTTTACAGTGTTGATTTGAGAAGTTCTGTAGGTGAAGTATGCTAGTACATGCCTGTTATAATACACCTTTCATGAGTTATACAGTATAACTTATACTATATATGTACAGAGCTGGGCAGTTTCGCCGATATAGTTAAGGCAAAAAATCAGTATCGTAGATACATTTGTATTTGTATCTATTATACAAATTATAAAAGTATTTGTAATCGTATCTATTAGTCATACATAGTATCTACTAAGAAAATTATGTAAACAGATACATTTTATTAAATAATATATCATTTGGACATTATATGTATTTTATATAAATATTTTATATTATAATATTATAAATTAATTTTAATATATATAAATCATCAATATATTTTGTAAATATTGAAATTAATTCATTGTTAAAAATTATGATATATCAATTATAAAAAAAAAACTCAAAAATCATTATATACATTTATTGAAAACAAAGACATTATTTTGATAATATATGTTATATATTATTGATTTATAATTCAAAATTATATATTACTTTGAAAGATTAAATCATTTTAATCAATATGATTAATTCTAAATAATAATAATTAATAATTATTAATAATATTATAATATATTAATAATTTATTTTTTGTATTTTTATAATTTACTATATTCGTGTTGTACATTCGAAATTAAAGGTCGCTGATTATTTTGAGTTTAAAAATAGTATATTGTAATTATGTATATTTCTCTATAGTATGTAATGGCTCATAGTATAATTTCAGATGAAATAAACGCTGGTATACCATCGTGTGTACAACCAGTGTATACACTAAAAGATTCATCGTGGGTATCATTAAATGTCAACAAATTTATTCTATATCATCTATTGAAGAACACGTTATAAGGTGTAACTATTTAATATGTCCTTTTAAAAGGGGTATCTCACAACCAGTTTTTCCGGAAACTTTTGCTATAAAGTTATTTTCTAGCAAGTTAACTATAACTTTAGTTACTTGTTACCAGTTACCTAATTCGTTTGGCACTTCCATCAACTTCTTTATGGAAGTTTTCGGACGTGCTATTATTAATGTATTTATTGAGAAAACGGTATGTTTTGAGATTTAACTTGAGTATTACAGTTAAGTCAATTGACCAGATATGATGAAGTAGATCATTCCAGATTTTTTGAGCATGGACGAAGACAGCTTTATGTTAGGGATATGTTAAATATGATATAACTGGTGTTTTTAATTTGAATTTGTTTATTTATTATTTTTCGTAAATAGTAATGTTGGGAGTTAGTAAGTTGGCAAGATAGTCTGGTGTATTATGGTGTGTAGATAAATGTATGGTGAGTGAAATATTATAAATTATACTGGATTTTATTGGCAGCCAATGGTTCTTAGAGGAGATATGTGTTGTCTGGAATGTTAAGCTATTTTGAATATAAATATGATAGCTCTGTTTTGAAAGCGTTGGAGTTTATTTATTATATTATGAGGAGGCATATATGTCCCTATAGGGACAGGAATTACAGTAATAAATATGGGGTAGAATGAGGGATGTAGCGAGAAGATTGCAGTATTAAAACTAATGAAGGGTATATATACAATAATATTATTGTTCTTATTAGTAGTAGTAGTAGTAGTAGTAGTAGTAGTAGTAGTAGTAGTAGTAGTGGTAGTAGTAGTAGTAGTAGTAGTAACCTTGTAACATAATGGTTTATACACTGCCATCAACATTGCGTGAGTTTTCGACTGTGTTTCGAAGTTATTTTTAAAATTGTGTTTCGAAGTTATTAATACCACTTACTGTCATCAGCATATTTTTAATTTATGGTATTTAATTGCTTGCTGTCTTCCATGCCATACTTGACTTAGGTGAACAGTACCATATTGTAAGTATAGGAGCTTCTGGCTCGCTGAACTTCTCCAATCTATAATCTTAAATATCTTCCATAAACCATTATTATGACCTGTATTTACAGATGTACCACATGTCACCAACGATGAAACCTCTTTCATTATTACATTTGTTACGTTACTTCTAAGAAGATTTTCCATTGATTTAATCATTGTGTTAAATATCCCACGAGCTCACGTTCCAAAGGTTCTCCTATACCCACAAATATTATCGATTCGTTTCCAAATTTATCTATTAATTTTGCAAATGTGTATATCTTATCAACATATGTCCTGTCTACACTACCGTCTGACCAAAGAGATATTGCAGTAGAATTTTTGATTTTTGTTTGTAATGTTTCCATATATGTAACTATTATAATATATAATATATTATAATGCTTTATGCGACAGATATTGTAAATCGGTATTCGTAATAATATTATCATCATAATTATATTTAAATTTTGATGCTATCATATTCACAACTGCTCTACCAGGGAAAGAATATTCTGATAAAACCAACTTCTTTGTATCATCACCTATAGCCTATATAGGCTATAGGTGATGATGTATACACACTGATCAATTACGATACTATCTTATAAGATAAATAACTATTTGCCTCTGATATGTAGTTTGCTAGTGGTGTCTTAACTGATGGTTTTATACCTTCAATATTTGTGTATACATTTTGTATGTTATTCAGAACTTAGATATCTAAGTAAGCATATGCTTCATAATGGTCTCTTTTCTATATATTACATCACAATCTCTTGTTATAGGTGATCTTCTTGTGTAGATAAAATATATACAATTATTATAAAAAAGATGTAATATACAAATATTTTAAAAACAATAAATATATATATATATATTTTTATTTCAATAAATGTTGTATTATAAAAACAACTTTGATATCACACATTATATAAATACGTATCATGCTATATATGATAATAGTATATTAATGATATATATATAAGATATATATGAAAATCAAAGCATTCGAAATCAATTATTATAAGTTAAGTGCCACAGGAACTACTCGGGATAAAGTATCAGGAAAGAAGGACTAATGTCCTTATAATGAATATGTAAAGCACAAGATTATCTCCATAATAAGCATCTACGAACCTTTCCTACAAACGATTAAACGACGCAAACTAAAATGGCATGTAGGCCTACTCATATTCATACATGGTGGCCTGTATAAAACTATAATACAAGGCATATTTGAAGTAGTACGTAAACGAGGACGCCCGAAATAGCAATGAATAGATAACATTTCAGATTGAACTAGATGGATATTAATGATTAGGTAAATGTTGTACATGATCGAGGCGGATGGAGAAATTTGATTCAAAGGAAAGTGTGTTAATTCTCCCTACGATTTCCGAGTCACTGGATTAAAAGTAAAAGTAATTAAGTATATAAATGGAAATAAATATAAATATTAAATTAACTATAAATAATAATTAATTTTCTTATCGAATTTGTAAATTTACATGAATTTATAATTTATTTATTGTATTCGAATTTTCTTAATATCAATTCTTGTTGTTGAAATAAGTGATATCCTGATATATTTTAAATATATTCTCTAATAACTCAATATGGGATGTATTTATGCACAATTCAGTGTGTCGACATATACACACAAACACACATATACATATATATATATATATGATAATGATTTAGTTTATTTGACTTTAAAAATTGAATATTTTAAACATTTTCATATCTTTAATATATACACGTAATTTCACGTAAAAATTACATAACAAATAAATAAAAGGATAACAGATAAAATAATAATTTGACAGAAAATTAAGTAGAGGAGAGTTAGACTATAAGATTATTGGTGAATTACGTGTAGAAATGGATGGACCGGATAAATAAACGGAGATAAGTGCATAGGAAGAATACCAGTAAACTCGGACCAGGTAAACTCGGACCACTTTTGAGGTAAACTCGGACCACTTTTAAAGTAAACTCGGACCACTTTTTAAAAACATAAAGTAAACTGGGACCACTTATTAAAAACATAAAGAAGATTCGGACCACTTTTAAAATAACTATATTTTGTATATTTCTATAATATAATATGCTTTAACTTACTTCCACCTTATATAATTATATTATATCTGTTAAATAAATTATAAAAAGAGTCATTTAATATGATATTTTTGTGGAATTATATACTTAAATAGGTAAACATTTAATTTGAACTCGCACCACTTTTGAAGTAAACTCGGACCACTTGTGAAGTAAACTCGGACCACTTATTAAAATAACTTATATATTGTATACTTCTATCATAATAAATATAGCTTCTATCGTGGGTCTCGTCGGTGATATACATAGATCTAGAGAGAAATTTCTCTCTAGCTCTGTGGTGATATACGACAATTTAAATTATGTTAAGTTATTAAATGTTATTAAAGTTATTAAATGATAAATTATGTATGTGTAGTAATATCGGAATAGGTATGAGGAATGGGGAAGGAAGGGTAATTTGGCCGATGCGGGTAATTTGGCCGACTCTAATATCTCAGAAACTATTAATGATACCAAAAAAAATTCTATAAACAATTTATAGTATTTCATAATATCTTTAAGAATAGTTAAAATTTATTTTAATAAATAATCAATAATTATTAGTATTTATTGATTTTTATTAAAATCCGGAATTTAAACAAAATAGGTGTTTGTTAATCTGTTTGTCATTTCATAAATACATGTTGGATTGTGATATTTTTTAAACCCAAATAAAATATAATATGTTCTTGATTCTATATGTAAATATCTACATATTATATCAATATGATACAAAGCTATTGCTGAAATAACAACGTACGTCAAATCGGGTAATTTGGCCGATAAAAGTCGGGTAATTTGGCCGATCATTAACCAATCAGATATCAGATAGTAAAATGATAGAATGTATATACAAATTGAGGGGGTATCATTGAATTGTATATAATTGTAATATATAATTTATAATATAGATGGCCATACCTCATATTTTAATATATATTTATATATTTGTATAAGGATTTATATATATATATATATATATATATAATATCATTAATATTAATAATTAATAATGTCTAACATATTAATTACATTTATTGTTTAATTTATTTATCAATTATCAAATATTATATAAATGTATTGATATTAGAAGTTCATGGAGTCACTTATACAATATATATATATATATATATATATATATATATATAATATAACATTCCTAATTATATAATGATGATTCTATATCCTATACTATATAATTATAATATTTTGAATTAGGCATATATAAACGAATGAAAACGTATACATTGAAACCTCTTTATAAGAACATGTGTATCATATTTGGAATTCAACTTTTCCACATTACAAAAACCTCTATAAGAAAATATTATTTAGGAAACACCTCTTTATGAGACAATTATTTTTAGTTTGTTTTGGAAATGTTACCTCTCTATATTACAAAATTTGATGTAGTAGTTTATATCTAAATTTAGGTTTATATTATAATGTAGATGTAAAAATAGTTAATTGCAATTAGTGAATGTGTTTTATTATTCTCAATGCAGTGAGCTCATAAAAGTAACAGGTATGAAGAACTAATTAATAAAAGGTAATATACTGATTGTAGTCAGTACAACAATTATCCAAACAAGTGTTAACAACTATTTTAAATTAAATTAAATTAAACCATATGTGATAGAAATATATTTATGATCTATTATTTTGATTACTACTTTTAAATAAATAAATTTACTAAATATATTAGAGAGGTTTCACTGAATATATAAATAAATGATTATTATATAAATACAATACAAATATCTACATTTATTTTCTAATCTATATATTATTGTATATCCAACACAATATGATAATTTCGTTTTAATAAAAGTACTATTGTAACCTATATTAAATATTCTAATATCAATCTGATATATATTGAAGATTATTTTCTAATTAAAATATTGTTATTTTGTTGCTAATTATTGTTTATACATTATATATTTAATACACACATTATAATATCAATAATTGTGTATTTGTAAATATAACTATTCACATATGAGTGAGTAATTTTTGTATATTGTTAATCCTTAACAATTATAATATATATATATTTATTTATAAAAAGTATTATATTATATATTGAAGATTATTTTATAATTAAAATATTGTTATTTTGTTGCTAATTATTGTTTATACATTATATATTTAATACACACAATATAATATAAATAATTGTGTATTTATAAATATAACTATTCACACATGAGTGAGTAATGTTTGTATATTTTTAATCCTTTTTAATCCAACAATTATAATATATTTATTTATTTATAAAAAGTATTATACTCAATATCATTTATTCACATAAATCGCATTTCTCGAACGTATCTCAACGTATCGACATAAATGCATACATCGTGACACAATTGTCTACATTGAATAGATTGAGTAGATGTATCGACTGATTCATCGATATTCTCCGCACACATTATACAATTAACATTTATTTCACTGGTAATTTTCTTTTTCTTGTTATTCACCGTCTTTTTAACCACCTTCTTCGTCTTATCAGCATTAGCATTTTCTAAGTATTTTTTATACTGTGAGTCAGTAATAATTGCTGCGAATCCACGTAGTTTACCTTATAAAGAATTAAAATACCAATTAAAATATCATTTAAAATATCACTTATAATATATATTTATAATTACATTAAATACATATTGTAAATTAAATATAAATAAAAAAAGTATATAAATAAATAATATTTAGAACATATTTTATTAAATGTGTTAAGTATACACATTTAACTTCTGTTATCACCCTATCACTTTACCACTGCATACTTGTATCGATATAATAGGTCTATCGGTTGTATAACGAATATTATTAGATAGATATATATAGTAATACCAAAGCCCAGTGATTTTGTAATACTATATAGTATTATATTTTACGAATATCAAATGTAAGTTAAGTTAATTATTAATTGAACTCAAAAGAGATATCTACAATTTAATATCTTTATTGTTTATAATATATTACATCAATTAAAATGAATTTAATAATTATTGTACAATTATATTATTTAATAGATTCTATAGAATTATAATTCAATTATATAAAATTATATTCGATTATAAATTAAATTATTAATATAAACGATATTAATATTAAAAGAAATAATGATTGAAATGAATGAATTATTTAAATAAAATAAATTAAATTAATTAAAATATATCCAATAATACAAAAATAACTTTTTATAATATATTATATTATTTATATACAATATTGATTTCAATTAATGTCAGTTAATTAACATATACTATCATATACATATATATATCAATAAATACATTAAATAATTACATACAAATGAGATAACATTATTAACCTATGCTCCCACATGCGAAGTATTGCTTACTGCATGGTACAGTCGACACTGGAAAGATGTAGTGGTCCTATATGTTATATAAGTAATATGATTATATCATGATTCAATTAAATCATAAACATTTTTTAGATATATATATTAAGAAAAATAACTTTAATGTAACGAATGAAACATATTTAACATATTGATATAATGCATTTAATAAATTATTATTTTATAATATTTATTAATATGATTCTAATCAATTATATAAAATAATATTTAATTATTAATCTTGACTTAATAGAAATAAAAATAAATTAAAAAATAAGTATAATATATTAGTGAAATAAATGAATTATTTAAAATGTATACAATATTTGTATATATTTTATATTATTTATATACAATATTGATTTTAATTAATATATACATCAATATATATCAACATATCAATACATTATATATATGTTATATGCGCTACGCTTGTTTTATATATCTAATATAGATGTTTAAGTACTGACTGTATTTCTAGAAGTGACTTGTTGAATTTAGGATATGACTTTTATCAAATCATTCATGCATATCAACAATGGAAACAGGAATGCATATGATACGCTACAGTGCACACACTTGTATAATACTAATAATATACCTTACAACATCCACCCACTACCTAAGAAAAATAGTGACCACACTATTTGTTTATAAAAAACATTATATATATATTTTTTTTTTTTTTTTTTTAACAAAATTACTACCCATAATATATATGCCATTACCTAAAAGTATAACCTACACAACCCTAAACTATAACTAAAACTAAACCTTAATCCTTGGTTACTCTTAAATTGATCCTATTTTCCACCCTACATGTCTGGCCAAATTTAATTTTATAGGCAGAAGTACCTTTAACTCTACCTTCAACTTCCCATTTTTCCTCACCCCAAATATTTTCTAATTTCCGTCTACCTAATTTACGTTTTTTTATTCTAACTATAGTCCCAGCCTCTAATTCGTCTTCTTTCTTTTTGTCATTTATTTTTTTTCTAGTTAATTCTATTCTATGTTTTACTTTACTGCCGATTTCTCCCATTTTCTGCTTCGTCTCCCATAACCAATCACTGTCCGTGCCTCTCCCATACCTCTCTAATCTTAAATCAACTGGTAATTTTTCTTCACGTCCAAACATTAAAAAAAATGGAGAAAACCCTGTTGTCGCATGAGGCATAATATTATACGCATGAATCATTTTGGGTAAATGAATCGGCCATTTGGACTTTTCTTCCGTACACAAAACTCTTAATAAATTAATAATAGATCTATTCATGCGTTCGCATTGTCCATTACCTTCTGGATGATAAGGACTAGTCCTACTTTGGTTAATATTAAATAACTTACATATTTCCCTAACTACTTCCGCTTGAAAATTACGTCCTTGGTCGGTATGTATTCTCTCCGGAGTCCCATAACAATAGATCCACTCATTCATTAATATCTTAGCTACCGTAATTGCTAACTGATTTCTAGTAGGAATAGCTCTAGTAAACTTAGTATATGAATCGGTCATTACTAATATACTCTCTCTTCCATCTGAGGATTTATCAATATTAACGAAGTCTAGAAACACTAACTCCAATGGTCTAGTTGCACCTAAATATCCCAGATCTATTTTAGGATTTCTACCCCCTCCCTTAGATACTTGACATATTTCGCACTTATCTATATACTCCTTAATATCTCTATATCTACCTACCCAGGTATACTTTAGACTGATTCTCGCTACCGTTCTATCTATACCCTGGTGACCATTGGCATCGTGTACCCCTTGTAAGATCTCCCTAATTAACTCACGTGGAACTACCAATACCTTATCACCATTTTTCCTATTCTTATATAGAACTCCTTCTTCTATTATGTAGTTATCATTATTTATTGACCCACTTTCTAAATGTTTTATTATCTCTTTTAACCTATGCTCCTCCATTTGCATCTCCCTTATCTTCCCTTCCTCTATGCCTGCTATTATACTAATATCATTGATCTCTAGATCATCCTCATATAATCTTTTGAAATCATCCCCTTCTACCTCATTATTCTCCTCACATCTCCTAGATAACGCATCTGCTACTATATTTGTACTACCTGTTCTATATTTAAAACGTATTGGAAATGGCGCTAGTCTTGATACCCACCTCTGCTCTAAAGCTGTTAACTGTTTCTTATTTTCTATACACGCTACAGCGCTATTATCTGTAAATATTGTACACTGTTTAGCCCCCATTAAGTAATGTTTAAATTTATCAGTTACCGCCCATACTACGGCAAGAAACTCTAGTTTCTTAGCCGAGTAATTAGCTTGATTTTCTTCTCCTGCCTTTAATGATCTACTAGCATATGCAATTACCTTCCTCTCCCCATCTATCACCTGGCTAAGAACAGCACCTAAACCAATATGTGATGCATCTGTCTCTAATATGAATGCTTCCTCGAATCTAGGTAATGCTAATATTGGTGCACTACTTAACTTATCTTTTATCTTCTGCATCGCTCTTTCACAGTCATCATCCCACTTAATATTTACCCGTCTACTCATTCTCTTACTTATACTACCTACCCCTGCCTCAGATTTCGTTAATTTTAATAATGGATGTACAATCTTAGTATATCCTTCTATAAACCTACGATAATATGATCCTACACCCAAGAATGACCTTAACTCCTTCAAGTTCTTTGGCCTTTTCCACTCTATTATCGTCTTAATCTTATCCGGTATCGTTCCTATCCCTTTATCTGATATCTTAAAGCCTAGAAAATGTATTTCATTTATAAATAATCTACATTTCCCTGTATTTAACTGAAATCCAGCTTCTTCCAACCTCATCATTACAACTTCAATATGTCCTAAATGTTCCTTCCATGTCTTAGAATAAACTAATATATCATCTAAATAACATACTACAAATTTATACATCTCTGATCTAAATAAGTTTGATATTACTCTCTGAAATGTAGCTGGAGCATTGGTTAACCCAAATGGTATTCTAGTAAACTCGTAGAGTCCCCACGGGGAACTGAATGCTGTTTTAAATTGATCCTCTTTTACTATTTTTATCTGGTGATATGCTGACTTTAAATCGAAAGACGAAAATACTTTAGCTCCCCCTAGTGCCTCTAATGAATCATCTATCCTAGGAATTGGATATGCATCCTTAATAGTCTTATTATTCAGCTGCCTATAGTCTACACATAATCTAATTTCTCCTGTACCCTTTTTTACTACCACTAGTGGACTTGCATATTCACTATTGGACTTAACTATTACCCCTCCCATCTCCCACTTAACAATCTGATTCTTCACTGCCTCTACCTGGGAAGGTATTATTCGTCTATAAGGTTGAGCGACCGGTATTTTGTCTATTGTTCTAATACTGTGTAATCCTACTTTAGCAGAAGCTAATCTATCATTATTTAAAAAAAATATTTTTCTATATTTATAAGTTAATTTTTCTATGCTCTCCTTAAAAATTCTATTTTTACACCCTATATAAACTTTTACTATCTCCTCATTATTAATACTAACACTACTTATTCCATTTGATACCCTACTTCTTATATGAATTCCCCTACTCACTCCAGTAATCGATATAACCCCATAAGTCTGTAAAATATTCATACCTATTATAAACAATCCCTTAATATTAGTTACTATGAAACCTACATTCTCACTCTTCTTACCCCATAATATAATATCCGTTATTACTTGTCCCCTATATTCTAATTTAGTGCCATTTGCTGTTTTTAAATCAACTTTTGGGTTTACAGGTATTACTTTCAAGTCTAATGACCTTACCATCCCCTCTGATATCACTGAAACCTGACTACCTGTATCTATTAAACATTCAACTACCATCCGATTTATTACTACCTTTTCCCTAGGACATCTTCCTATTAACCTATTATTATTACCTATTTCCCTTGTACCCCCCTTTATTTTCCAGGCATTCGCCCCTTTCCTAGTTGCCTGATCTACTGGAAAGGTTGGCGGTTTAAATTCCTATTCCTACACCATTTACTAGTATGCCCTTCCCCTCCACATGTAAAACATCTAACTCTGTCTGTCCAGTTACCTCTTAATCTACCTTCCAACTCAGTATTCCTCCTCTCTAATATTTGTATACGTTCCTCCAACCTACTACCATCATTCCCTCTATTAGTTACTTCACCTATTACTTTATTAGTTTCTATCTTATAGCATATACCACCCTCCTTCACATTACTCATAGATTCAAACTCCCTCGCCATTGAGCGTATTTCAGAAAAACTTTTTTTTTTTTCTGATATTAATAAATATCGCCGTAATTCGCAGTCAAATACATTTGTTTTGAATGAATCTGTCATTAGCCCCTCCCACCCATCTACATCCTCTTTCAAACTTAACCCTAATTTTAATATAGCATCTATAAACATAGTAATATTCTCCCCTTCTCGTTGTTTCCTATCAACTAGATCATGTAACCTCTCACCCCGTGACCTCCTACTACTACATCTCTCCCTTAAACTATTAAATATATGCTCTTTATTTAAAAGTTTATTGCCTAACATTGATAATTCTAATTTTGCACCACCTCTTATATGATATAAAATATACCCTGCCGCATCCTCACCCTTATGCCCCAATAAATCTACACATTCCTCAGCTCTTGCAATCCACTCACCAGCATCTGTACCCTCATTAAAATAATCTAGTTTAACATATGCTAAATCTTTCTTAGCAGGTCTACCTACTGGCTTACTATCTTCTCCCATATCTTCTATATCCCTCTTATAACTATGTTTAATTACGTAAATAAACTAAAAATATTATTTTAAAAATAATATTTTATTATCTAAAATAATATTTTATTATACAAGTGTATGCAAAGTAACAATATCAATACACAAACCTGTTATCCTATGTTGTATTTCAATTTCTTCCTCTAGCCACTGGTCCTAGTCAGCACTGGATACCGCTGTCACCAATGTTATATGCGCTACGCTTGTTTTATATATCTAATATAGATGTTTAAGTACTGACTGTATTTCTAGAAGTGACTTGTTGAATTTAGGATATGACTTTTATCAAATCATTCATGCATATCAACAATGGAAACAGGAATGCATATGATACGCTACAGTGCACACACTTGTATAATACTAATAATATACCTTACAACATATATATATATATATATATATCAATACATACATTCAATAATGGCATACAAATGATATCATATTATTAACATATGCTCCCACATGCGGAGTATTGCTTACTGCATGGTCCAGTCGACACTGAGATGGATGTAGTCGTCGTATCTGTTATATAAGTAATATGATTATATCATGATTCAATTTTATCGTAAAAAAATTGTAATTATATATATTAAGAAATATAACTTTAATGTAATGAATGTACTTTAATATACTGAAATTTATTAACCAGTAATGTAATATATTATATTATTTATTAATATGATTCTAATTCAATTATATAAAATAATATTTAATTATTAATCTAGACTTAATAGAAATAAAATTAATTAAAAAGAAGTATAATATATTAGTGAAATAAATGAATTATTTAAAAATAACTTTTTATATTTTATATTATTTATATACAATATTGATTTAAAGTAACATATACATCAATAAATACATTCAATAATGACATACAAATGAGATAAAATTATTAACCAATATTTCCACATGATGCGTTATCGGTACTTCATGGTATACCAGTCGACAGAGGAATTGGTGTAGTGGTCGTATCTGTTATATAAGTAATATTATTATATCATGATTCAATGTTATCATAAACATTTTTTAATCATATATAAAAACTTAAAAAATATAATGTTAATGTACTGAATGAAACATATTTAACATATTGTTAAAATGCATTTAATAAATTATTATATTATATTATTTATTAATTTGATGCTAATCAATTATATAAAATATATGTATATAAATGTATAAAATATATTTAATTATTAATCTAGACTTAATGGAAATAAAAATAAATTAAAAAAAGAAGTATAATATATTAGTGAAATAAATGAATTATTTAAAAATAACTTTTTATATTTTATATTATTTATATACAATATTGATTTAAAGTAACATATACATCAATAAATACATTCAATAATGACATACAAATGAGATAAAATTATTAACCAATATTTCCACATGCTGCGTTATCGGTACTGCATGGTACAGTCGACAGAGGAATTGGTGTAGTGGTCGTATCTGTTATATAAGTAATATGATTATATCATGATTCAATTTTATCATAAAATGTTTTAATCATATATCTAAACTTACAAAATATAATGTTAAATGATATAATGTACTGAATGAAACATATTTAACTTATTGTTAAAATGCATTTAATAAATTATTATATTATATTATTTATTAATATGATTCTAATCAATTATATAAAATATATTTAATTATTAATCTAGACTTAATGGATATAAAAATAAATTAAAAAAATAAGTATAATATATTAGTGAAATAACTGAATTATTTAAAATGTATACAATATTTGTATATATTTTATATTATTTATATACAATATTGATTTCAATTAATATATACATCAATATATATCAACATATCAACACATTATATATATATATATATATCAATACATACATTCAATAATGACATACAAATGATATCATATTATTAACATATGCTCCCACATGCGGAGTATTGATTACTGTATGGTCCAGTCGACACTGGGATGGTTGTAGTGGTCCTATATGTTATATAAGTAATATGATTATATCATGATTCAATTTTATCATACACATTTTTTAATTATATATATTAAGAAATATAACTTTAATGTAATGAATGTACTTTAATATACTGAAATTTATTAACCAGTAATGTAATATATTATATTATTTATTAATATGATTCTAATTCAATTATATAAAATAATATTTAATTATTTATCTAGACTTAATAGAAATAAAATTAATTAAAAAGAAGTATAATATATTAGTGAAATAAATGAATTATTTAAAAATAACTTTTTATATTTTATATTATTTATATACAATATTGATTTAAAGTAACATATACATCAATAAATACATTCAATAATGACATACAAATGAGATAAAATTATTAACCAATATTTCCACATGATGCGTTATCGGTACTTCATGGTATACCAGTCGACAGAGGAATTGGTGTAGTGGTCGTATCTGTTATATAAGTAATATTATTATATCATGATTCAATGTTATCATAAACATTTTTTAATCATATATAAAAACTTAAAAAATATAATGTTAATGTACTGAATGAAACATATTTAACATATTGTTAAAATGCATTTAATAAATTATTATATTATATTATTTATTAATTTGATGCTA
Organism: Osedax fenrisi; assembly: GCA_964019155.1. Taxonomy (NCBI): domain Eukaryota; kingdom Metazoa; phylum Annelida; class Polychaeta; order Sabellida; family Siboglinidae; genus Osedax; species Osedax fenrisi. The sequence goes on from OZ025239.1 coordinate 76,217,125, forward strand.
ATCAATTATATAAAATATATGTATATAAATGTATAAAATATATTTAATTATTAATCTAGACTTAATGGAAATAAAAATAAATTAAAAAAAGAAGTATAATATATTAGTGAAATAAATGAATTATTTAAAAATAACTTTTTATATTTTATATTATTTATATACAATATTGATTTAAAGTAACATATACATCAATAAATACATTCAATAATGACATACAAATGAGATAAAATTATTAACCAATATTTCCACATGCTGCGTTATCGGTACTGCATGGTACAGTCGACAGAGGAATTGGTGTAGTGGTCGTATCTGTTATATAAGTAATATGATTATATCATGATTCAATTTTATCATAAAATGTTTTAATCATATATCTAAACTTACAAAATATAATGTTAAATGATATAATGTACTGAATGAAACATATTTAACTTATTGTTAAAATGCATTTAATAAATTATTATATTATATTATTTATTAATATGATTCTAATCAATTATATAAAATATATTTAATTATTAATCTAGACTTAATGGATATAAAAATAAATTAAAAAAATAAGTATAATATATTAGTGAAATAACTGAATTATTTAAAATGTATACAATATTTGTATATATTTTATATTATTTATATACAATATTGATTTCAATTAATATATACATCAATATATATCAACATATCAACACATTATATATATATATATATATCAATACATACATTCAATAATGACATACAAATGATATCATATTATTAACATATGCTCCCACATGCGGAGTATTGATTACTGTATGGTCCAGTCGACACTGGGATGGTTGTAGTGGTCGTAACTGTTATATAAGTAATATGATTATATCATGATTCAATTTTATCATACACATTTTTTAATTATATATATTAAGAAATATAACTTTAATGTAATGAATGTACTTTAATATACTGCAATTTATTAACCAATAATGTAATATATTATATTATTTATTAATATCAAAGATTTTCCGAAGGAAAGATATAACACTTACGCGACATCGTGTAATTCGAATTTGTATACAAAATACCCTGGTGCCACCTATAGCGGGTTACTTTTAGGAACTATGCGTTGTTTATAATATAAATTCGTATTTAACTATACACTTTTAAAATGTTAAATAATATGCTTTAAATTAATATTTATATGATGAAAACTAAGTGTTCATTACTAATATATAACAAACAAATATGATGTGTATGTTTTAAATGCTATAAGTATATATTTAGTGAGTAAAAGCTAATTTATATTGCATGTAATTTAATAGAGAAATGAAAACATTGTATGCAAACAGAGCCGAACCTAAATCTATTTCAGTGATTTCGATACTACTGCTAGCAGCGGTTGGGGCTATAACTAAATTACGTTGCATGCATAGGGAGTGTTATATCTTTGCTTCGCAAAATCTTTGTTAATATGATTCTAATTTAATTATATAAAATACTATTTAATTATTAATCTAGACTTAATAGAAATAAAATTAATTAAAAAGAAGTATAATATATTATAATATAGTGAAATAAATTAATTATTTAAAAATAACTTTTTATATTTTATATTATTTATATACAATATTGATTTAAAGTAACATATACATCAATAAATAAATTCAATAATGACAGATAAAATTATTAACCAATGTTCCCACAAGCTGCATTATCGGTACTGCATGGTACATTCGACAGATGAATGGGTGTATTGTCTGTTATATGGGTGTAATCTGTTATATAAGTAATATGATGATATCATGATTCAATTTAATCATAAACAGTTTTTAATCATATATCTAAACTTAAAAAATATGAAATTAATGTACTGAATTAAACATATTTAACATAGTGTTAAAATGCATTCAATACATTATTATATTATATTATATTATGTATTAATGATTCTAAATTAATGATATAAAATAGTATTTAATTATTAATTATTAATCTAGTCTTAATAAAAATAAAAATAAATTAATAAATTAATAAAATGTATCCAATAATTTATGATATTATTTATGAAATTAATTATTATTCAAATATAATTGTATTTCAAGTATATAAATTAATCTTTAATTTAAAAGAATCATAATGAAATATTTAAAACGCATTATATAAGTTATTATATTATATTATTTATTATCAAGATTCAAATTCAATTATGTAAAATAATATGTAATTATTAATCTTAATTAAAAGAAATATAATATCAATAGAATTAATGAATTATTTAAAATGTAAAATAATATGTAATTATTAAACTTAAAAGAAATATATTATCAATAGAATTAATGAATTATTTAAAATGTAAAATAATATGTAATTATTAAACTTAAAAGAAATATAATATCAATAGAATTAATGAATTATTTAAAATGTATCATATTATTTAAATATAACTTTTATATTTTATATTATTTATATACAATATTGATTTCGAAATCATGTTAATTGATCAATTAACATATACATCAATAAATACATTCAATAATTACATACAAATGATATACAATTATTAACATATTCTCCTACATGCGGAGTACTGATTACTGTATGGTCCAGTCGAAATGGATGTAGTGGGCATATATGTTATATAACTTATATATATATTGTTATTGTTATTTTTATTTGGTGGAGTCCTTTCATCCCATCCAGGAACTTAGATGAAGTTTTCACTTATAACCATATATGGCTCTAATGTCCCTTCTAGGCCGCTCTCATGTTAATGCATCAATGGTTTTAACGAGAGCCGATCATTTATGTATACACAATTATATAAGATCACTTCTAAATAATATTTTAAGACCCATTTTATAAAATTAATTAATGGTCCGGACGAGGGTCGAACCCGTGTCCTACTGCTTGTGTGTCTGACGCCTTAGCCACTGAGCCACACAGGCAGTTTTATATATATATATATATAAAATATATAACACTTTGATACTACATATATGTATATATAATATAAATTTAATAATCAAAGTGTTAAATTATGTTTAACATGTATTATGCATTGTTATAAAATTACAACTGGTTTACAACTAGGCAACAAATTTATAATAACAATCTTTAAAACATAAAATTGTACTATAAATACATTACTATTTCGAACATTTAATATCACTTATTGATTATAATATACTTAATATTATATATATATAGTATCAAAGTATTAAAGTAATTATATTATATAAAAAATACGTATTATAAAATTACAACTGGATAACAACTGGATTACAACTGGATTACAACTGGGTTTTAGTAACTCCCTACATATATAAACATACCATACACATTTTTATTCATTAACTTTATTACTTACAATATAAATTTTAAAAACTCGAAATTAACTTAATTGTAATTAAATGAAATTAAATATTTAAAATGCATTCAATAATTTAAAAATTATTTTTAATAATGATATATATATATATTAGTTAACTAATCATAATTATAATATTCATTTTTATTCACACAATATTAATTCAGGTTTACATATTATATGTTAATTATACATGTTATATAAAAGTAAATATCTAAAGTTAATCTATATATATAGAAATATATACATATTAAGTTAATAATTAACCATAAGTATTTCCTATTAAGATATCTCATACACTGTTATCTGTTATATTAAAAAAGTATATAATCTATTATAGATTCTATAGATTATATACTTTTTTATATATTACTATATATTATAGTTAGACACTAATATATAATAATGATTATACTTATATATATATATATTATATATAATGTATTATATTAATATAAAAATTATTTAATTAATTAAAATTAAACTTATTATAATTTATTAATTGAAATTATTATGGTTTGTTAATTATTTAATTTATAACCTGTAGATGGACTTCTTGTATATCATATTCTTAGACATATTTGACAGTATAATATGTTTAATAAAATATAATAAAGTGCGTAATATGTTTAATAATATAAGTTCAATAAATACGTAATATAATTTTCCAATAATATTAAAACTATAATCTATTGTGGCGGTGGTATTATGTGCGCGCCGAATTATTCATCATTTTATACAAGATATTTAATTTATGTATTTGAAAACATAGATTTCACCTATTGAGTAAACTTGAACTATCGGCCAAATTACCCGATTTTTCTGTTTTTTATCCATATTTATACAGCTTATTAAAATCTATTATATTCACAAAATATACAAAAATATAAATTATTAAAATATACATATCGTAAATTAATATAATATTAGTTATATAGTATATGATGGTTATTTAAAAATATGTATATTTTGATTTAGAGCACTTCTAGTAACACACATACAAACATCTGCCAAATTACCCTTCCTTCCATATACCTACTCGCAATATCAACCTTTGACATTTTAAGTAGTTCTATTGGAATTGTTAATAATCTGTATATTGTAATTTTAAAGTTATTTATATGTTAGAAATATACAATATATAGTTTATACGGTTGGTCCGAATCTTATGTTTTTAATAAGTGGTCCGAGTTTACTTCACAAGTGGTCCGAGTTTACTTCACAAGTGGTCCGAGTTTACTTCACAAGTGGTCCGAGTTTACTTCAAAAGTGGTGCGAGTTCAAATTAAATGTTTAACTATTTAAATATATAATTCCACAAAATATCATATTAAATGACTCTTTTTATAATTTATTTAACAGATATAATATAATTATATAAAGTGGAAGTAAGTTAAAGCATATTATATTATAGAAATATACAAAATATAGTTATTTTAATAAGTGGTCCGAGTTTACTTTATGTTTTTAAAAAGTGGTCCGAGTTTACTTTAAAAGTGGTCCGAGTTTACCTCAAAAGTGGTCTGAGTTTACTTGGTCCGAGTTTACCTGGTCCGAGTTTACTGGTACTCCATAGGAATTGTAATAAATAGGACAGTACAATTTTTAGATAGAAATGAGGAGGAACATAGAGGGACACTATGATGGAGTTATATAGAAGTAAGAAACGCGTCTTTCATGAGGGAACAGGTTTCAGTATTTGAATAATGTTGGATTCGAATGTCGTATATAGGTATATCGGATTGACGATAATATCAATAGGGGATATATATCTGGGGGGGATACATTAAGGCATGTCATAAAGGAATGTACATAACTATTCACACACACATACATACATACATATACATATATATATATATATATATATAGTATTGATTGATAGTATTAGTATTGATTGATATATATATATATATACATATATATGTATATTATTCAATCAATACTAATCATAAAATTAACACGACAATATATAATCGACGAATTCAATATTCACTTTATAAACATAGGGTACAGTCAAACCTACGTACAGTGTATGTCACAAACATCACGTCAGGATATTACTCATCATTAGCTGCAAAACTTGGATTCCAATATTTCCAACTATTTTTAAATGGGCATTGTGGCGAGTGTAATGTCCTCCGAGTTCGTTAGCATTCTGCCACGGTAGAATCGCGTTGAACGTATCGAAATACATGAGGTTTTTATAGACTTTCTGTTTTGATATATAAAAGAATATAAATATAATATATATATATTACATATATTTACAAATAGTTTGAGAAAATAATATTCATTCATTTTTACAATCGTTAATAATAATTATAAAATCCGATCAAATATAGGTATCATACAAATTTAAATATTTGATTCGAATAGTATCTACTTAGGATATAATTCGAGTACTATTATATTGTAGATACCTACTAATGATCTATATCCTATATATATATATATATATATATATATATATATATATATATGTATATAGGGGCGTCGGAACGATATTTTTTATGGGGGGGGGGGCTATTTATTTATATTTTATATTATATATATCCTATTATTTATTACTAAATATATCTTATTAATATCGTATACCTCTTTAGTATATGTTAACCCTTTAATATGCAATTAATAATATTTAATTTTTATAACAATAAGTAGGAATATATTAGAAAATAAATAATAAACATTACATTTATTATTATATAAATATAGATTTTTATTTATAAATATACCCATCTCAATTGTGTGAATTACTTTTGATTGATATTTGCCAATACTAATACATTGAATCTACTATCTAGCATAGTAGATCGTAACAACGTATTTATTATTCGTAGCTTACTAAATCCACGCTAACATGAAACAGAACTTGAGGGAAAACCAATACAATTTTATCAAATCTATTATGCCGGAAAATATTTTTTGAATTTTAGGAGATTGTTCTATCATGTATATGTTTATCCTCATCAGATGGTATTGAACTTATTGATTGATTTGAACATATGGAAATTCGATTTTTCAATCGTTAATTCTTTATACATTTTTTAATAACATATGTTTAGTGTAGAAAATTAATAGGATTAATAATATTAATCTAAAAAAACAAATCTTTTTTTCATGAATTATACTATGTGTAATAATGATTACTTTAATTTATAAGAATGTATAAATAATGTTTTCTTAGTATACAATTTGGTTTTAATTTTCATCATTATGGAATCAAACAACTCAGTATATTTTATTCTGTAAATATTAATGATAACGTATATTAACATATTAACTGATCATATCTAATCACATTCTTATATTAACATAACATTAATAATGTTATATTATTTTATCTAGATGAGGTACCTTACATAGTCTTTGTAACATTCATTACTAATCATTTCATACATATTTATAATAATTTATATTATATGTCTTATTATTATTCTCTGAATCAGATATACTTAGATATACTTAGAAAACTAAATTAGATATATTTAAAATAAAAATAAATTATTATAATATTTTATTATAAACATTTATTATAGGCTATTTTGTATTTTATAAAATGTTTTATATAATATGTTTATAAAAGTATGTTATTAACCTTGAATCAATATAAAAACTTGTATTTATAAAATATAAAATACTTTTGTTTCTATATCTTCAATGAATGTGTGCACATTATTTCTAACATTATTCAATTTAATTAGAATCATCTTTACTATTATCTGATCCTTTATGTTTATTTATTATTGATTTTTATTATGATTATATATAATTATAATCATATATGCTTTCAAGTTTATTTTTTATAAATGTTACCTTCAATAGTATTTGTTGGTATAATGAAAGCTTTCACCTTCATATCCAAGCTTTCAAATATCAAACTTTAAATATTCATAAAAAAAATATTTGATTTATTCATATTTTTTAATAATAAATTTGCAATATATTTGTGGTCATTGGTAATATAATCTAATTCTTTATATTATTTTAGTGCATCGATTATACAATGCATACGATTATACCACTATATTGATCTAATGTTGTTTTAATACATGCTTTTCTCAGTCTATCTTGTTGGGCATAATGGTTTCAATGTCTTTACTTTGTTAATATTAGTATTATATACAATCCGGAATTTGATCGTTTGTTCATATAATAATCCCAAATCATGAACCACTCTCAAGGCTCTTATTATATTTATATTAATATCTAATGATTATGCTAATAAGTTTGTGCGATGAGCTCCACATTGTGTATAAAAAGTTAATGGATGTCTATTCATTATTATAGTCTTTACACTATTATATTGACCAGACATATTAGCTGCATCGTCATATGACTGTCCTCTTAATTTAGAAATATGCAAGTTAAGATGTTAAAGTTCAGATAACATTACATTTGCTATATTTAAGTTGTATCCTCAGTCATATTGCATATTAATATGCATATTTCTTTAATGTCTAGTTTTTATGTCAAATATCGAAAAAATTTGTATTAACAAAGACAATATACTAGATTTAATATATATAAAATTTATTAATACACATTTCATGGGGGGGGGGGGGGCAAAACATACTTAGCCCCCCCCATATTTTTGAATGGGGGGGGGTCCGATATCCCCCACCCCCCCTGTTCCGACGCCCCTATATGTATGTATATATATATATATATATATATATATATATATTCTACAAATGTATAGAAACATGGAAATTACGCTGTTGTTAATGTGATACTTGATATTTAAATAGGAAAAGTTTTAGTTACGTCTCTAGGACATTGAAGAAAGTGTGACTTCGCTCGCCGCTTTAATATTTCTGTATATGGAGTTCTCCACAAATCAACTATACACGATTGAAGTAAGTAAATAGAAAAGTATGACAATGGTAAAAATGAAAATGAAAAAGCATACATTTTTATGGACGGAACGCTACTTGAAGATGTAAAAACCTTCAAATATAGCGATGCAACACTAACATCTGATAGAGCATCAGATAATGAACTACGCATTCGGTTAGCTACAGCTACGTCTGTAATAGTGAGACTCGAAACAATATGGAACAGCACAAATATAAATTTTCATGTCAAATACAACCTATACAAGTCACTTATGAATACTCTACACTCTTATAAATACTGCTATACGGATGAGAAACTTGGACCATAACGGAAAGAGAGGAAAAAAGGATACAAGAATTGGAAAATAAAGCCCATAGAAGACTATCATGTATAACATATCGATAACATAAGACTAATAAATATGTCCAAGAAATAATATTAAACCTTATCGGTAAATTTGAACCTCTCATTAACACTATAAAGCGAAGAAAGCTAATATATTTTAGCCACATTTGTCGACATGATACCTTGACTAAGACAATTCTGCAAGTCAAAATAGAATGTACTAGAGGAAGACCGAGGAATAACTGGATGACTATTATAAGTGAGTGATAAAGAAACCGACCTGTGAATTACTACGAAAGGTAGACGATCGAGAAGGATGGAGAAGATTTGTTGTGAAAGCGAACGAGATGATTCCCTTACGATTCAAGAGTCACGTGACTAAAGTAAGTATGTGGAGTCGTAACTTATATAGTTTATTAATACTTAGATAAGTACATATATGTACATTTAGGTACCTATACCTATATATATATGTCGATAGAAATTCCAATTAAAATGTTCAGTATTAAATTCATTATACCATTTCAATGATAGGATTGTTTTAAGATCATACAATTAATAATTTATCTTATATTCAGAAATTAAGATATATACCCAATGTCAAATATGTTACTATTTTATTTTATTATCGCAAATACTTTATAATAATGTTATCTCGATATACGATATCCCCAAAACATATTTATCCGTAAAATACCTCTATAAATATAGATAAATAACACCTATATAGGTATAATGTCTTACAGGAAAGTATACTTCATAGAGAATAAAATACCTGCCGGAAAATAACACTAAACAACGTTACCCTAAAAGACAATACCTATGTGAACACTACTTAATATATATAATTATAATAAATGAATATTATTATTATGACATATAGAAATACTATATTACAAATCATACGCCTATTTATCTAAGCACGATCACCGATACAACAGTATACTGTATACCGTATACGCCTCGCTATAAGCGACCCACCTGTAACTCGACGACCCTCTTCCACACTCGGTAGTTGAACGCCGATATAGCGTAGTTATTACGGCATCCCTTCTTCTTGTGGTAAAAGTTGCGATCCGGAAACGGCGGAGTGGATCGCACCACTACGTCGCAGCCGCACCGCACCAACGCTAGCACACCGGTCACGAACTCGTCCACCGACACGTACAGAACGCGAGCCAACTCTTTATCGGCTAGGTCGTGAGCGCCGAATTGTAGCACGTACAATGTCCCGTTCGCGGATCCGTATTTACGCACGCATTTCTCTAGCGTTCCGTTGAATTGCTCGACTACAAGCGCTACGTTGAAGCTGAGTTTACCGCGCCGAAAGTCGCCGTGTTTGAGGCGAATGTTCGAGAAGTCGAAGTGGGCGTTACATTCGGCCAGGAGGTAGTCGAAACTGTAACGCATGTGGGAGGCGCCCACCATCACCACGTTATCGTAACGCTCGAACAGGCGTCTACACATCGTACTAGAGTTCAGCGTAGTGACGGGTACGCCGTAGTTGTGCGTCAGTCTAGTAGTGCGTTTATCCGCATCGGTCCAGGTCGCCATTATAGGCCGTCGGTACAGGTCGAACGCCGAAGGGGGCGTGGCTAACTCGACGCACACGGTTTCGTTATAGACGACGACTTCTGCGCGGTTGTTGTCACGTGTTCGATACGAAGAGAAGTCGTTAGCTTGTCTAGTGATCAACATCGGGCCGCAACCCGTTCGCTGTACGAACGTGCATCGGGCCGTGTACCGACCGTCGTAGTGGTCCGTGAACGGGCAGTACAAACCTCGGAACCTATCCAAGCGGAACGAGCTGCCTCCGCTGGTCGGTATACCGTTAGCGAGCGATTCGAGTACGAGTACTAGCACGACGGCCGACTCGGAGTCCTGTTGAACTTTGACCTCGTACGTGTAGTTGTAGTTCAGTCGGATGTCGCTCGTATTGGTAGTCGATCTGATGCCGAGCTGACCGTAGTGCATGCATCCGTCGCGCATGACGTGGTCGCACGAGTCGATCGTCACGCGGTCCCGTGACCTCGTGACCTCTAACCCTTGGGTTATCACGTTTAGGGCGGTGTTGAATACAACGAGAGACGGGTTTTGCATTAACACGCTAGTGGTTATCACGAATTCTATATAAATTATTAACTTGATCTAATATAAGTTTTAATATTTTACACATCATATATATGTAAGCAGAAGTTCAATATTGAATGTATTAATCAATATAATAAATATGAAACATAATAAGCTAAACAAATTATACAGTACTTGAATACTGATTATGATCTTTAAACAAAATATAAAATAGAAACATAAATCAGTAAATAATATATTAAATTCCTTTTATTTAAATTTATATTGTAACTAGCTTTCATATTTTGATGTACGTGAAATTAGGAAATTATTATGAAATTTTATATTATATTTTGTATTTTCAAAAATATTTGTTTCTTTAATTTTGTTGTGATGACATATTTATATATTAAATTACTAAAATATTATGTTAACAATTTGTAGATGTAAAATATTTTTTGTTATCTATAACAAATTCTTATATTTAATTATAAATTATTTAAATTTTGTTTCACTTATTAATATAATAAGTTATTATATTTAAAAGCAGAATTTTATTTTAATACATTTTTTTTATAATTTATAATTTTATAATTTATTTTTTAAATATAATTTATATAATTTGTAATATTTGTTATTCTTGAATTAAAAAATCAATTTGAATGAAACATATTTTTTAATATATATATTTCTAAATTAATATTCTATATAAGAATTTATTTAAATTTAATAATGTGCAGGAAATAGCAAATTTAAAAAATACAAATGCTGTTATTTTAATATATTACAATATATTACAATGTGTCCAATAACTTTATAGAATAATACTAATTTATCCCATAATATAATGTTATTTCATTAATTTGAAATGTTACTTTGACTCCAGATGCCATTTTTAATTTTCTACTATTTCTATGTAAATTCGAAAAAGGTCGGGCATCATCAAATTTGTTTTCTCAGATAATAATATTGGATGTATATTAGTTATAGTTATTATTATATATATTATTATTGATTTATATATATGTAACGTGTATAATAACATATGTAAATTATAGATAAACTTATCGGAGAAATTAGAAGTCATTGATAACATAATAGTATATTGTTATAGATCTATGATACAATTGAATTTATTTCAAGGTAATAGTTTTCTAAAACATTGTAATTCTGTTTATTCAACGATTACATAATGTTGATATAACTTGCCTACATAATCTGCGATCAATATGTTGTAGTGTACAATGTACAATGGTACAATGATAATTTAGTTTTGTTATGATGCACTAATCTCAAACCCATACTACCTAAGGAGTATATGAAGTATATATATATATATACATTTTATATGTATTGCTTCGTGGTTTGTAAAAATAGTTATTGTAATTTTATTGAAAAAATTAATAACATGTCTTATTTCAAATCATATAATTATTATTTTTCATTATATTATTTCGTTTTCAATACATATATAAATAGTATGACATTATAGGTATCTATTGTGCCTTGCACGATATCAATCTTTATATTAAATATAATTATATTATGAAATTAGTAAAATGTTTATCAATAATATTAAGGGTGGAGGCCCCAGTTAACATATGATTAATATTTTTATTTTGTCAATACATTTTATTACTATTTTCCATGTTTAATATATTATTTATTAATTTGTAAAATTTCTCACATTATTTTTGTGTATTTATATCAATATAAAGTGTTTTATGAACGTAGTCGATATACTAATTATTTGAAATTGATAGAATATTATATATTATATTTACTTAAATTTTATATATTAAACTATGAATGTAATTTTCTCAAGTTTTTCACTTAGTAACCACATATAAATTTATTAACATTAATGCCTGCTACTTTTTGGATTTCTATTATTTTTATATGAAATTTGTAATTTTAATGTATAACATATCTATATGAATCCTGGTGGATTTATTATTATATTTTATATTAATTAAATAAATGGTGATAAACTTATACACTTACATAAGCCAATATAAACATTATTTATAAAAATATGAGGTTGTGTTACTGTCTCCAATATTACATTACTTACATGCTTTGTGAGCTTATCAATATATTGCTGTATACATATGATTAGTAATAGAAGTGACTGCTAATCTAGAATACCAGTAAATTCGGACCAGGTAAATTCGGACCAGGTAAACTCGGACCACTTTTGAGGTAAACTCGGACCACTTTTAAAGTAAACTCGGACCACTTTTTAAAAACATAAAGTAAACTCGGACCACTTATTAAAAACATAAAGAAGATTCGGACCACTTTTAAAATAACTATATTTTGTATATTTCTATAATATAATATGCTTTAACTTACTTCCACCTTATATAATTATATTATATCTGTTAAATAAATTATAAAAAGAGTCATTAATATGATATTTTTGTGGAATTATATACTTAAATAGGTAAACATTTAATTTGAACTCGGACCACTTTTGAAGTAAACTCGGTCAACTTGTGAAGTAAACTCGGACCACTTGTGAAGTAAACTCGGACCACTTATTAAAATAACTTATATATTGTATACTTCTATCATAATAAATATAGCTTCTATCGTGGGTCTCGTCGGTGATATACATAGAGCTAGAGAGAAATTTCTCTCTAGCTCTGTGGTGATATACGACAATTTAAATTATGTTAAGTTATTAAATGTTATTAAAGTTATTAAATGATAAATTATGTATGTGTAGTAATATCGGAATACTCGCAATTATATACAGTGACATTATACTTTTAACTTATAAGTTAAAGCATATTATATGTTAGAAATATACAATATATAGTTTATACGGTTGGTCCGAATCTTCTTTATGTTTTTATTAAGTGGTCCGAGTTTACTTCACAAGTGGTCCGAGTTTACTTCACAAGTGGTCCGAGTTTACTTCACAAGTGGTCCGAGTTTATTTCAAAAGTGGTGCGAGTTCAAATTAAATGTTTACCTATTTAAATATACAATTCCACAAAAATATTATATTAAATGACTCTTTTTATAATTTATTTAACAGATATAATATAATTATATAAGGTGGAAGTAAGTTAAAGCATATTATATTATAGAAATATACAAAATATAGTTATTTTAATAAGTGGTCCGAGTTTACTTTATGTTTTTAAAAAGTGGTCCGAGTTTACTTTAAAAGTGGTCCGAGTTTACCTCAAAAGTGGTCCGAGTTTACCTGGTCCGAGTTTACTGGTACTCCTAATCTACATGTGTAAACTATAATTCTTAATGTTCAATTTTCCGAAATATGAATGTTAAATTATCATTACGTCGGTCTCGTCTGTTATTATTATATTACAATTACCTATCTAATTTACATAAAAAGGGATATTATTTTAATTAAAGATTAATATAACAACGGGACTTATATATACATGATCATTCTACTATAAATGCTTCAGATAAAGTAACCTAAAAGTAGTATAGTATAAGGTATACGTTATAATCTATAGCTCTTGCATCACATCTATAGTTGGTAGACATTCAATGGTAATTCTTAATGCTACCTGTTTACAGTGTTGATTTGAGAAGTTCTGTAGGTGAAGTATGCTAGTACATGCTTGTTATAATACACCTTTCATGAGTTATACAGTATAACTTATACTATATATGTACAGAGCTGGGCAGTTTCGCCGATATAGTTAAGGCAAAAAATCAGTATCGTAGATACATTTGTATTTGTATCTATTATACAAATTATAAAAGTATTTGTAATCGTATCTATTAGTCATACATAGTATCTACTAAGAAAATTATGTAAACAGATACATTTTATTAAATAATATATCATTTGGACATTATATGTATTTTATATAAATATTTTATATTATCATATTATAAATTAATTTTAATATATATCAATAATTTAATCAATATATTTTGTAAATATTGAAATTAATTCATTGTTAAAAATTATGATATATCAATTATAAAAAAAAAACTCAAAAATCATTATATACATTTATTGAAAACAAAGACATTATTTTGATAATATATGTTATATATTATTGATTTATAATTCAAAATTATATATTACTTTGAAAGATTAAATCATTTTAATCAATATGATTAATTCTAAATAATAATAATTAATAATTATTAATAATATTATAATATATTAATAATTTATTTTTTGTATTTTTATAATTTACTATATTCGTGTTGTACATTCGAAATTAAAGGTCGCTGATTATTTTGAGTTTAAAAATAGTATATTGTAATTATGTATATTTCTCTATAGTATGTAATGGCTCATAGTATAATTTCAGATGAAATAAACGCTGGTATACCATCGTGTGTACAACCAGTGTATACACTAAAAGATTCATCGTGGGTATCATTAAATGTCAACAAATTTATTCTATATCATCTATTGAAGAACACGTTATAAGGTGTAACTATTTAATATGTCCTTTTAAAAGGGGTATCTCACAACCAGTTTTTCCGGAAACTTTTGCTATAAAGTTATTTTCTAGCAAGTTAACTATAACTTTAGTTACTTGTTACCAGTTACCTAATTCGTTTGGCACTTCCATCAACTTCTTTATGGAAGTTTTCGGACGTGCTATTATTAATGTATTTATTGAGAAAACGGTATGTTTTGAGATTTAACTTGAGTATTACAGTTAAGTCAATTGACCAGATATGATGAAGTAGATCATTCCAGATTTTTTGAGCATGGACGAAGACAGCTTTATGTTGGGGAGATGTTAAATATGATATAA
Source organism: Osedax fenrisi (assembly GCA_964019155.1). Taxonomy (NCBI): domain Eukaryota; kingdom Metazoa; phylum Annelida; class Polychaeta; order Sabellida; family Siboglinidae; genus Osedax; species Osedax fenrisi. Next base: position 76,232,488 of record OZ025239.1, read on the forward strand.
CTGGTGTTTTTAATTTGAATTTGTTTATTTATTATTTTTCGTAAATAGTAATGTTGGGAGTTAGTAAGTTGGCAAGATAGTCTGGTGTATTATGGTGTGTAGATAAATGTATGGTGAGTGAAATATTATAAATTATACTGGATTTTATTGGCAGCCAATGGTTCTTAGAGGACATATGTGTTGTCTGGAATGTTAAGCTATTTTGAATATAAATATGATAGCTCTGTTTTGAAAGCGTTGGAGTTTATTTATTAGATTATGAGGAGGCATATATGTCCCTATAGGGACAGGAATTACAGTAATAAATATGGGGTAGAATGAGGGATGTAGCGAGAAGATTGCAGTATTAAAACTAATGAAGGGTATATATACAATAATATTATTGTTCTTATTAGTAGTAGTAGTAGTAGTAGTAGTAGTAGTAGTAGTAGTAGTGGTAGTAGTAGTAGTAGTAGTAACCTTGTAACATAATGGTTTATACACTGCCATCAACATTGCGTGAGTTTTCGACTGTGTTTCGAAGTTATTTTTAAAATTGTGTTTCGAAGTTATTAATACCACTTACTGTCATCAGCATATTTTTAATTTATGGTATTTAATTGCTTGCTGTCTTCCATGCCATACTTGACTTAGGTGAACAGTACCATATTGTAAGTATAGGAGCTTCTGGCTCGCTGAACTTCTCCAATCTATAATCTTAAATATCTTCCGTAAACCATTATTATGACCTGTATTTACAGATGTACCACATGACACCAACGATGAAACCTCTTTCATTATTACATTTGTTACGTTACTTCTAAGAAGATTTTCCATTGATTTAATCATTGTGTTAAATATCCCACGAGCTCACGTTCCAAAGGTTCTCCTATACCCACAAATATTATCGATTCGTTTCCAAATTTATCTATTAATTTTGCAAATGTGTATATCTTATCAACATATGTCCTGTCTACACTACCGTCTGACCAAAGAGATATTGCAGTAGAATTTTTGATTTTTGTTTGTAATGTTTCCATATATGTAACTATTATAATATATAATATATTATAATGCTTTATGCGACAGATATTGTAAATCGGTATTCGTAATAATATTATCATCATAATTATATTTAAATTTTGATGCTATCATATTCACAACTGCTCTACCAGGGAAAGAATATTCTGATAAAACCAACTTCTTTGTATCATCACCTATAGCCTATATAGGCTATAGGTGATGATGTATACACACTGATCAATTACGATACTATCTTATAAGATAAATAACTATTTGCCTCTGATATGTAGTTTGCTAGTGGTGTCTTAACTGATGGTTTTATACCTTCAATATTTGTGTATACATTTTGTATGTTATTCAGAACTTAGATATCTAAGTAAGCATATGCTTCATAATGGTCTCTTTTCTATATATTACATCACAATATCTTGTTATAGGTGATCTTCTTGTGTAGATAAAATATATACAATTATTATAAAAAAGATGTAATATACAAATATTTTAAAAACAATAAATATATATATATATATTTTTATTTCAATAAATGTTGTATTATAAAAACAACTTTGATATCACACATTATATAAATACGTATCATGCTATATATGATAATAGTATATTAATGATATATATATAAGATATATATGAAAATCAAAGCATTCGAAATCAATTATTATAAGTTAAGTGCCACAGGAACTACTCGGGATAAAGTATCAGGAAAGAAGGACTAATGTCCTTATAATGAATATGTAAAGCACAAGATTATCTCCATAATAAGCATCTACGAACCTTTCCTACAAACGATTAAACGACGCAAACTAAAATGGCATGTAGGCCTACTCATATTCATACATGGTGGCCTGTATAAAACTATAATACAAGGCATATTTGAAGTAGTACGTAAACGAGGACGCCCGAAATAGCAATGAATAGATAACATTTCAGATTGAACTACGATGGATATTAATGATTAGGTAAATGTTGTACATGATCGAGGCGGATGGAGAAATTTGATTCAAAGGAAAGTGTGTTAATTCTCCCTACGATTTCCGAGTCACTGGATTAAAAGTAAAAGTAATTAAGTATATAAATGGAAATAAATATAAATATTAAATTAACTATAAATAATAATTAATTTTCTTATCGAATTTGTAAATTTACATGAATTTATAATTTATTTATTGTATTCGAATTTTCTTAATATCAATTCTTGTTGTTGAAATAAGTGATATCCTGATATATTTTAAATATATTCTCTAATAACTCAATATGGGATGTATTTATGCACAATTCAGTGTGTCGACATATACACACAAACACACATATACATATATATATATATATGATAATGATTTAGTTTATTTGACTTTAAAAATTGAATATTTTAAACATTTTCATATCTTTAATATATACACGTAATTTCACGTAAAAATTACATAACAAATAAATAAAAGGATAACAGATAAAATAATAATTTGACAGAAAATTAAGTAGAGGAGAGTTAGACTATAAGATTATTGGTGAATTACGTGTAGAAATGGATGGACCGGATAAATAAACGGAGATAAGTGCATAGGAATTGTAATAAATAGGACAGTACAATTTTTAGATAGAAATGAGGAGGAACATAGAGGGACACTATGATGGAGTTATATAGAAGTAAGAAACGCGTCTTTCATGAGGGAACAGGTTTCAGTATTTGAATAATGTTGGATTCGAATGTCGTATATAGGTATATCGGATTGACGATAATATCAATAAGGGATATATATCTGGGGGGGATACATTAAGGCATGTCATAAAGGAATGTACATAACTATTCACACACACATACATACATACATATATATATATATATATATATATATATATATATAGTATTGATTGATAGTATTAGTATTGATTGATATATATATATATACATATATATGTATATTATTCAATCAATACTAATCATAAAATTAACACGACAATATATAATCGACGAATTCAATATTCACTTTATAAACATAGGGTACAGTCAAACCTACGTACAGTGTATGTCACAAACATCACGTCAGGATATTACTCATCATTAGCTGCAAAACTTGGATTCCAATATTTCCAACTATTTTTAAATGGGCATTGTGGCGAGTGTAATGTCCTCCGACTTCGTTAGCATTCTGCCACGGTAGAATCGCGTTGAACGTATCGAAATACATGAGGTTTTTATAGACTTTCTGTTTTGATATATAAAAGAATATAAATATAATATATATATATTACATATATTTACAAATAGTTTGAGAAAATAATATTCATTCATTTTTACAATCGTTAATAATAATTATAAAATCCGATCAAATATAGGTATCATACAAATTTAAATATTTGATTCGAATAGTATCTACTTAGGATATAATTCGAGTACTATTATATTGTAGATACCTACTAATGATCTATATCCTATATATATATATATATATATATATATATATATATATATATATGTATATATACTGGCGTCGGAACGATATTTTTTATGGGGGGGGGGGCTATTTATTTATATTTTATATTATATATATCCTATTATTTATTACTAAATATATCTTATTAATATCGTATACCTCTTTAGTATATGTTAACCCTTTAATATGCAATTAATAATATTTAATTTTTATAACAATAAGTAGGAATATATTAGAAAATAAATAATAAACATTACATTTATTATTATATAAATATAGATTTTTATTTATAAATATACCCATCTCAATTGTGTGAATTACTTTTGATTAATATTTGCCAATACTAATACATTGAATCTACTATCTAGCATAGTAGATCGTAACAACGTATTTATTATTCGTAGCTTACTAAATCCACGCTAACATGAAACAGAACTTGAGGGAAAACCAATACAATTTTATCAAATCTATTATGCCGGAAAATATTTTTTGAATTTTAGGAGATTGTTCTATCATGTATATGTTTATCCTCATCAGATGGTATTGAACTTATTGATTGATTTTAACATATGGAAATTCGATTTTTCAATCGTTAATTCTTTATACATTTTTTAATAACATATGTTTAGTGTAGAAAATTAATAGGATTAATAATATTAATCTAAAAAAACAAATCTTTTTTTCATGAATTATACTATGTGTAATAATGATTACTTTAATTTATAAGAATGTATAAATAATGTTTTCTTAGTATACAATTTGGTTTTAATTTTCATCATTATGGAATCAAACAACTCAGTATATTTTATTCTGTAAATATTAATGATAACGTATATTAACATATTAACTGATCATATCTAATCACATTCTTATATTAACATAACATTAATAATGTTATATTATTTTATCTAGATGAGGTACCTTACATAGTCTTTGTAACATTCATTACTAATCATCTCATACATATTTATAATAATTTATATTATATGTCTTATTATTATTCTCTGAATCAGATATACTTAGATATACTTAGAAAACTAAATTAGATATATTTAAAATAAAAATAAATTATTATAATATTTTATTATAAACATTTATTATAGGCTATTTTGTATTTTATAAAATGTTTTATATAATATGTTTATAAAAGTATGTTATTAACCTTGAATCAATATAAAAACTTGTATTTATAAAATATAAAATACTTTTGTTTCTATATCTTCAATGAATGTGTGCACATTATTTCTAACATTATTCAATTTAATTAGAATCATCTTTACTATTATCTGATCCTTTATGTTTATTTATTATTGATTTTTATTATGATTATATATAATTATAATCATATATGCTTTCAAGTTTATTTTTTATAAATGTTACCTTCAATAGTATTTGTTGGTATAATGAAAGCTTTCACCTTCATATCCAAGCTTTCAAATATCAAACTTTAAATATTCATAAAAAAAATATTTGATTTATTCATATTTTTTAATAATAAATTTGCAATATATTTGTGGTCATTGGTAATATAATCTAATTCTTTATATTATTTTAGTGCATCGATTATACAATGCATACGATTATACCACTATATTGATCTAACGTTGTTTTAATACATGCTTTTCTCAGTCTATCTTGTTGGGCATAATGGTTTCAATGTCTTTACTTTGTTAATATTAGTATTATATACAATCCGGAATTTGATCGTTTGTTCATATAATAATCCCAAATCATGAACCACTCTCAAGGCTCTTATTATATTTATATTAATATCTAATGATTATGCTAATAAGTTTGTGCGATGAGCTCCACATTGTGTATAAAAAGTTAATGGATGTCTATTCATTATTATAGTCTTTACACTATTATATTGACCAGACATATTAGCTGCATCGTCATATGACTGTCCTCTTAATTTAGAAATATGCAAGTTAAGATGTTAAAGTTCAGATAACATTACATTTGCTATATTTAAGTTGTATCCTCAGTCATATTGCATATTAATATGCATATTTCTTTAATGTCTAGTTTTTATGTCAAATATCGAAAAAATTTGTATTAACAAAGACAATATACTAGATTTAATATATATAAAATTTATTAATACACATTTCATGGGGGGGGGCAAAACATACTTAGCCCCCCCCATATTTTTGAATGGGGGGGGGTCCGATATCCCCCACCCCCCCTGTTCCGACGCCCCTATATGTATGTATATATATATATATATATATATATATATATATATATATATATATATATTCTACAAATGTATAGAAACATGGAAATTACGCTGTTGTTAATGTGATACTTGATATTTAAATAGGAAAAGTTTTAGTTACGTCTCTAGGACATTGAAGAAAGTGTGACTTCGCTCGCCGCTTTAATATGTGTTCTGTATATGGAGTTCTCCACAAATCAACTATACACGATTGAAGTAAGTAAATAGAAAAGTAAGACAATGGTAAAAATGAAAATGAAAAAGCATACATTTTTATGGACGGAACGCTACTTGAAGATGTAAAAACCTTCAAATATAGCGATGCAACACTAACATCTGATAGAGCATCAGATAATGAACTACGCATTCGGTTAGCTACAGCTACGTCTGTAATAGTGAGACTCGAAACAATATGGAACAGCACAAATATAAATTTTCATGTCAAATACAACCTATACAAGTCACTTATGAATACTCTACACTCTTATAAATACTGCTATACGGGTGAGAAACTTGGACCATAACGGAAAGAGAGGAAAAAAGGATACAAGAATTGGAAAATAAAGCCCATAGAAGACTATCATGTATAACATATCGATAACATAAGACTAATAAATATGTCCAAGAAATAATATTAAACCTTATCGGTAAATTTGAACCTCTCATTAACACTATAAAGCGAAGAAAGCTAATATATTTTAGCCACATTTGTCGACATGATACCTTGACTAAGACAATTCTGCAAGTCAAAATAGAATGTACTAGAGGAAGACCGAGGAATAACTGGATGACTATTATAAGTGAGTGATAAAGAAACCGACCTGTGAATTACTACGAAAGGTAGACGATCGAGAAGGATGGAGAAGATTTGTTGTGAAAGCGAACGAGATGATTCCCCTACGATTCAAGAGTCACGTGACTAAAGTAAGTATGTGGAGTCGTAACTTATATAGTTTATTAATACTTAGATAAGTACATATATGTACATTTAGGTACCTATACCTATATATATATGTCGATAGAAATTCCAATTAAAATGTTCAGTATTAAATTCATTATACCATTTCAATGATAGGATTGTTTTAAGATCATACAATTAATAATTTATCTTATATTCAGAAATTAAGATATATACCCAATGTCAAATATGTTACTATTTTATTTTATTATCGCAAATACTTTATAATAATGTTATCTCGATATACGATATCCCCAAAACATATTTATCCGTAAAATACCTCTATAAATATAGATAAATAACACCTATATAGGTATAATGTCTTACAGGAAAGTATACTTCATAGAGAATAAAATACCTGCCGGAAAATAACACTAAACAACGTTACCCTAAAAGACAATACCTATGTGAACACTACTTAATATATATAATTATAATAAATGAATATTATTATTATGACATATAGAAATACTATATTACAAATCATACGCCTATTTATCTAAGCACGATCACCGATACAACAGTATACTGTATACCGTATACGCCTCGCTATAAGCGACCCACCTGTAACTCGACGACCCTCTTCCACACTCGGTAGTTGAACGCCGATATAGCGTAGTTATTACGGCATCCCTTCTTCTTGTGGTAAAAGTTGCGATCCGGAAACGGCGGAGTGGATCGCACCACTACGTCGCAGCCGCACCGCACCAACGCTAGCACACCGGTCACGAACTCGTCCACCGACACGTACAGAACGCGAGCCAACTCTTTATCGGCTAGGTCGTGAGCGCCGAATTGTAGCACGTACAATGTCCCGTTCGCGGATCCGTATTTACGCACGCATTTCTCTAGCGTTCCGTTGAATTGCTCGACTACAAGCGCTACGTTGAAGCTGAGTTTACCGCGCCGAAAGTCGCCGTGTTTGAGGCGAATGTTCGAGAAGTCGAAGTGGGCGTTACATTCGGCCAGGAGGTAGTCGAAACTGTAACGCATGTGGGAGGCGCCCACCATCACCACGTTATCGTAACGCTCGAACAGGCGTCTACACATCGTACTAGAGTTCAGCGTAGTGACGGGTACGCCGTAGTTGTGCGTCAGTCTAGTAGTGCGTTTATCCGCATCGGTCCAGGTCGCCATTATAGGCCGTCGGTACAGGTCGAACGCCGAAGGGGGCGTGGCTAACTCGACGCACACGGTTTCGTTATAGACGACGACTTCTGCGCGGTTGTTGTCACGTGTTCGATACGAAGAGAAGTCGTTAGCTTGTCTAGTGATCAACATCGGGCCGCAACCCGTTCGCTGTACGAACGTGCATCGGGCCGTGTACCGACCGTCGTAGTGGTCCGTGAACGGGCAGTACAAACCTCGGAACCTATCCAAGCGGAACGAGCTGCCTCCGCTGGTCGGTATACCGTTAGCGAGCGATTCGAGTACGAGTACTAGCACGACGGCCGACTCGGAGTCCTGTTGAACTTTGACCTCGTACGTGTAGTTGTAGTTCAGTCGGATGTCGCTCGTATTGGTAGTCGATCTGATGCCGAGCTGACCGTAGTGCATGCATCCGTCGCGCATGACGTGGTCGCACGAGTCGATCGTCACGCGGTCCCGTGACCTCGTGACCTCTAACCCTTGGGTTATCACGTTTAGGGCGGTGTTGAATACAACGAGAGACGGGTTTTGCATTAACACGCTAGTGGTTATCACGAGGAAGATGAATGCCGTACATATTAAATACGCCAGGAGTTTCTTTGTCAGCGAATCTGTACGAATTTATAACGTTTTTTATATTATTTGTTATATGGCATGACAGGAATATGTCGATGTCAAGATATAGAGAAATATAGCGAGATAACCGAGAGAAATTATATATTTTAATATATATATATATATATATATATACGTTTTTACATGTTACTTTATAATTTTGATTTAAACAAAAAATATAGATTCAAAAATTAGTTGATAAAAGCTCAGAATTAATCTATGTATAAGTATTTATTTTCAATAAATGTGATAATATTAATATAAATAATTATTAGTTATTAATTTTATAGTAAGTTTTATTAGTTTTAATTAAGTGCTATATTTTATTAAAGAGAATAATTATAATATACATACCTATACAGTGTATTATTATATATCATACACGCACAAACATACATATTTATTAAATATGATTTTATTTGAATGTGAATAAATATAATTTCCCTAGAAATTGCACAAACAATAACACACACATATATATATATATATATATATATATATATATATATATATATATATATATATATATATATATATATATATATATATATATATATTTATATATATTTATATACATATATAGTCGGGTTATTTCACGTCTCATAAATCGGTTTTCAATAATCGAACCATGAGTTACGAGCTGAGGACAATAGTTAACGATAATATAGATTGGAAGTCTGCCAACTACTCTCCTACATCCGTAGAATAATCCTCATGGATGGAGTCCTTTGCTAAGTTTACTAAAACTATGTCTAAGGCTGAATCTACACTGTTAAAAAAAACCTTTAGTTTGCGTGAATTAAAACCTTTAGTAGGTGTCCGTTTAACCAAAGGGTTTGGTAACCTTTAGTGGAGTCTATTTTCGAACTAAAGGGTTTAGGTCGACTATCTACTAAAGGGTTTGGAAATCTTTAGTGATGCCGTTTTTCGAACTAAAGGGTTTGGTAGAATAAATTATAAACCCTTTAGTTACGCATTTATTATACTAAAGGGTTTCGTGCGAATATCCACTAAAGGGTTTGAAACCCTTTAGTTAAGCTATTTTTATACTAAAGGGTTTCGTGAAAATATCTAATAAATGATAGAATTTCATAAAATATTATTGAATTGATTATCAGTTGTATTTTAATTTGTATTATTATAATTAATTAAATATTATAATGTTTAAATGTTATGTTATACATAATATTTAATAAACGTATAATTGTTATATATCCAATATTGAGTATTTAATTAAACATGATTTCCAATCGTATCATCTTAATTAATATACTTAATTTCCAATGTAATACAAAGGTCTGGTTTACCTAATTCGAGTTAGGTTTTTATAAAATTTGAATAGAAATATTGATTATTTATTAAAATTTCAATTTTAAAATAACATTTTATTTATATAATGACGAATATTACCTTAAATATAAAATAAAAATAATAATTGATTACTAATTTTTATTAGGGTATAATTAAATAAATATTTTAAAATTGAGAAAATTTTATAAAATAATATAGTTTTACTTAGAATAATTAATAATGTTGGCATAATAATTGTGTATATAATAATTATTCGAATCACCACTATGAATTTCGTGAAACCCTTTAGTATCTACGAAATACGATTAAAGGGTTTTGTTTAGCGAAACCCTTTAGTTATTTATATTTTATAAAGTAAAGGGTTTTGAAAGCTATTATATTAACTCATAAATAGAAACCATTTATATATGCAAATTTAAGGTATTAAAGGGTTTCGAAAAACCCTTTAGTTTCATATTAAATATGACTAAAGGGTTTGGTAAACGAAACCCTTTACGTATTGATATTTTATAAATTAAAGGGTTTTGAATGCATTTATTTTGTATGGATAAATAGAAACCCTTTACGTGTGCATATTTAAAGTACTAAAGGGTTTCGACAAACCCTTTAGTTATATACGAAATACAAGTAAAGGGTTTGGTAAATAAACTGAAACGAAACCCTTTACTTATTGATATTTTATAAAGTAAAGGGTTTTGAACGCTATTATTTTTAACAGTGTAGCAAAACTTGACTATCCACTACAGTAGATAGCTATAGATCAAACAATCCATAACTACATGCAGTCCTAATAAATGCTAGATCTATCAGAAACAAAACAGAAAAATAATGGAACTCGTAGTAAATAAAAACATTGATATTGCAATGATAACCGAAACTTGGCTTAACTCGAATACAACTGATGCACCAATTATATCTTCATTAAACACACCACCTTTTAACTTTATTAGCTTTCCACGCGCTGCACATACAGGTGGGCTAGGATTATTGTATCATTCTAACCTAAACATTATAAAAACAACAATACCGAACATCGACTCTAGTGAGATAGTATTTATACACTTAACAAATAGTGAACACATTTCTCTTAAAATAATACTAATCTATAGGCCTCCGAACAATGATATACAAACCTTCATTTCTGATTTTAATAACATTATTATACCAAACATTACAACAAATACAATAATACTTGGCGATTTTAATATACACATACATAAAAAAACATGTATTTTCAAAAAAATTCTTGAACGAAACAATCTTCACCAACACATTACATTTCCAACTCATATTTATGGAAATATACTTGATCTACTAATAACACCTGAACAAAATAATATTGTAAATACTATAACTCAATCAGACATATTTTCTGATCACTATGCCTACAATTCAAGATAAACATTGCAAAACCTGAACAAAAAATAAAAAATTAACATACCGAGCTATTTCAAAGATCAACTATATCCAACTATGTAAAGATATAGATTACCATATCCTAAACAATGAATCTGATGTATTAATTGTAGATACACTTATGGCTGGAATCAGTCACTGCCTAAATATACATTCACCACTAAAACACAAATTAATCATAGAACGTCCGAAAAACTTATGGTAGGAAATATTATAAATAAAAAAAACCCTATAATGCAAAACTCGCTAAAAGCAAACAAACTTTACGGAAGATTGAAAGAATATATAGAAAAACCAAAAAATGCTAAATAAGTCCATATTTACCAAACCAACAAAGATTCATAACGAAAACTTGAAATCTGCTCGATCAAAATTCTATATAAGCATAATCAATGATGCAGGTCATGATATGAAAAAACTTTATAAAATATAAAATAAATTATTAGGACGAACTATTAAGAAAAAACGACCAGAAAAATCACCCTATGATAATGCCTGTGATTTTAGTATATTTTTTATAGAAAAAGTTGATAAAATTATACAATCCCTTACAAATAACGCAAGTAATGAAATTATGACACTCTCCATGAAAAAAATAACATTAAATGAATTTCAATGTCCACCGATTGATACAGTAATTACATTGTTAAAGAAAACAAATAAAACATGTAAACTAGATAATATACCGTTAGAAGTCTTCAAAGGAATTATCATGTCAATTGCACCATATGTCCTATCGTTTATTCAAGAATCAATTCAACAAAAATCCATTCCAAAGTCACTAAAAAAATCAATGATAACCCCATTGTTAAAAAATAATTCACTAGAAGTTGAATCTCTTATAAATTATCGCCCAGTTTATCAATTAACAATATTTCATAAAATCTTCGAAAAAATATTATGCATTCACCTAAATGAATATGTAACCAATCAAAACATATTAAACGAGATGCAAAGTGTCTATACAAAATCCAAAAGCACTGAAACTGCCCTAACATTAATTGTCAACGATCTCTTACAAAGCAAGAAAACAAAGCTAATCTAGTATTACTAGATCTATCAGCAGCATTTGATACGTTAGACCATATTATACTAATAAATCGTCTATATGATATTGGTATTAGATCCAACGCATTATAATTAATCAAGTCCTATATCACACAACGTACAGCAACAGTGAACATTAATGAATATTTTTTAACAGAAAGATCTTTAAAATACGGAATTCCCCAAGGCTCTATAATGGGGCCTATACTATTTAATGTGTACATAATTCCCATTTTTAAAATCATTGACAAATATAAAATAATAAAGTACCATTCATATGCCGACGACTTACAATTGTATATTGAATCTTCATCTGAAAATGACTGTACATCAGTAAAACTATCAAATGAATGCATTAACGAGATCACTGAATGGTTTAATAGTAATTCATTAAAAATAAATCCATAAAAAACAAAAATTATATATATTAACCTAAAGGGAAATTCAAACGAAAATAATCCCCAATTAATTACGATAAATAATATCAAATACAAACTATCAGATAAGGAAAAAAATCTCGGAGTTTTAATTGATAAGAATCTTAATATGTTAAGTTTTATAAACGCAAAAGTCAAATCAGCCAACTATCAATTGCATAATATTAGAATTATCAGAAAAACAATAACTTTTAATACATGTAAATTGCTAATTCAAAGCCTAGTTATATCTATATTGGACTATTGTAACATACTATTGATTAATTTACCTGCTTATCAGTTAATGCCATTAAATAAAATAATTCGATCGTCAATACGTGTATTATATAAATTACCACCAAGATCAATAGACAACACAATCAGTATAACTGAACTGATGCGACAAAAAAACCTACTACCAATTAATTTCCGTATTATTTATAAACTACTAGTAACTACACATCTTGCATATCATCACAGGACACCGACGTACCTCGCAAAATTGATCAAACCGTATTCAAGTCTGAGAGTGCAGAGATCACATAATCTACATCAAATTCAAAGCAACACAGAAAAAGAATCGGCACACAACAGGAGAGCATTTAGTATAGCGGCACCTAACGAGTGGAACAGGCTCGATATTAATTTACGATCTTGTGAATCAACATCATCATTTAAAACATTATTAAAAACTCATTTATTTATAATTTCATATGAGTTATAATGTAATTTTTATTATTTAATATATCACGAGCATATATTACCTTGTTTTTATATTATATTACCATGTTATCACAAACACTTTTGTTAACCTTCATTTAAAAAGTGTATAAACCTAAATAAATAATAATAATAATAATATACATAACAAATAAAAAATATGTATGTATAGTAGGTGTATGTATGTATGGTGTACTATGTATTAGTAAAATAATGAAAATAATAATAATGATCTGCAGATAATAAGTTATAATTAAGGTATCATAAGATTAAGCATGACACACTTAACAATACATTATTACATACGATGATTTGTTTCACCATATTATTACGTAAAGGTATACGATTTCCTGGCCTCCAGCTTATGGAACCATGGTTCTATAATATGGAGGCAGGGAGTCATAATATGGGGAGAAAGTGTCTTAAAATTCGTTATTTTATAGAAGTGAGTCATTTATTGTTGTAAATTAATAATAGAAAGTTACGATAGTGAAATATAAGTTGGAAGATATAATTGGAGAGAGAGTAAGTTTAAGACAAGATAGAAGCAATATGTATAATGATTTATTTATTTTATTTTATTGACTACAAAATCACGTGGTGGTTATGGGCGTCATGAGAAGGAAACAAAAATAAAATAAATAAAGTACAATAAAAATAAAGGAAAAGGTAGGTTACAATGTTAATAGGTGCGTGGAGAGTTTACATTTAAATAGTGACAAGGATTTCAAACACCTAATGTCATATGGTAGAGAATTCCAGTATTTTGGAGCTACCACAGAGAAAGCAGATTCAGAGTGAGCAGAGATAGTCGAGCGTTGCACAATTTTCATCGTGTGACATTTCATAAAGTAATATTATAATTTTTATAATATACTGTTAAAGGGAAATCATCGCGATAATCTTGAGAAGGGGTTAGGTGTTGCTAAGATGGGGCAATGTTGTATTCCTTACATGACTATTACGAGAGATAAGTATAGAGGAGATGATAGGACGATTGAAAGGGACTATCGATTTGTGTGGAAGATTAACGAGGTTTAATTAGTTGTAATACATCCTAGATAATAGGCCCATGGAATTAATCAATATATTATTTATAAATGTCGATAAAGACTTTTCATGGATTGCGGATTGTTCATTAGTTGTAATAAAAGCGAGGTGTGAAAGTGACACGAAGACAGGTGACACGATACCATCGTCTGTGAATGATATCGTGGTAGTTATATATCGTCTAGTGTAGGACTACATTAAGAAAATGAGTTGGCACTCCTACACCTACATAGGAGGTATAACTTATTTAGCTGGGGTAGTCGTTTATTTGTAACCCAGCAAACAGTAAGAGCAGCATAATAGCAGCATAACAGCATATGCTAGAGCCTCAACTGTATACATATTGCTATTATGCTGCCATTATGCTGCTATTAAATGTACATTATGCTGCTATTAATTTATCATGCTATTATGCTGCTGTTATGCTGCTATTATGCTGCTCTTAATGTTAGCTGGGTAGTTTCAAGACACTACGAGGTAACGTAACTTACGATGTAGATTTAGCTGACGAAATAGCGAGTTTGTAATTATCATATTAAGTGATATGGGTAGGTATCTTATTACCTATTAGGTAATAAAAGAAGGGTTAGAAACATAATTTAATTTCATTCTACGGAAAGTTCCTAACTGAGAGCTCGGTAGGAACCTTTATTATTTATTTAGCTTTAGTGTATGAATGAAGGTGGAATCTGCCTTTTTATTTCCTTTATTCAATATTTTATATGTGAAACTTTGTATTCGTACTATAGTAATACTTCTATAAGTAATATACCCTCCATATATAGGGGAAAGTCCCCGATTACCGACCCCCTCTCGTATCTCAGTAACTATAAAAGATATCAAACAATTATATATACACGAAATGTTAGTAAATTAATGATAAATATGAATAAGTATTTTGTTTTAAAAAATATTCAATCCTAAAATTGTTATTTGATAAAATGATATATTCTGTTTTTTCTTTTTAAATATTTGAATAATAACTTTTTTTAAATCATTGTAAATACTTTATTAATTAAAAGAAAACTTAATACTGCACATAATATTGTAGATCAATAAAATGTTTATAACTTTTATAAAAATAATTTAATTTGAATAACTATTAACCAATATATCTTAATAATAGCAACCCATATGATTTTCCTATATCCGACCCCCTAAATTACCCTAATACCGACCCCATGTGATTTATTGTATCCAATCAAAATAGATTCGTATTTTACTTTAAAATATGTCGTAAGTTGTTTGTGTATCATGGATATAGATTTAGGATGCTTGATTCCAGTTGATTATATACATACTGATTGATAAATAATTATTAAATAATAATATACACTTTTTTAATATAATTACTATAAAGTTTAAATTTAAATTTAATATTACTATTAAAACATAAAATAAATACAAAATAAATTGCGTGTATATTATAATTAATTATATTTATGTATATCTACTCTTTTTATTGGATATTATAATACTACAATTATTTATACCACGATTACTTTAGGGGTTCGGTAATAGGATAAGGGGGTCGGTATTAGGCACATGTATCCGATTACCGACCCCCCGATTTATTCTTGTTAATATATTTATATCAAAAATTTAAAATAGCCACATTTTTTATTGCCATAATATTACCCTAATTATAAAATTTCAATTAAATATATTTAATATTGAATAAGTTATTACAAATAATCATTTAGGGGTGGGTAATCGGGGACTTTCCCCTACCCTGTAAATACATACCACATCTATTAAAAATAACAACATCTGATAATATATGAATAAATAAGTAGGTAACCTATACATTATTATTTACTTATTGTGATATATTAACGTAATTTATAACAGTACTTTTTTTATCATAACAAAGTATAATAATATTAATAACAATAAGCTGAGTTTAGTCATTAGCCTGGATGAACGAAAAAGCAGAGCTTATCAAGTCGTTCACCCAATATGTTTGTAGGTGAAAAATCAGATATAAAATTTAATAATATTAAATAAAATGTTAAAATATATGTTATATATATATATGTGTGTGTGTGTGTGTGTGTGTGTGTGTGTGTGTGTGTGTGTTTATATATATATATATATATATATATATATATATATATATATATGTAGATGTAGATGATATATTGAGACGATACTTCATTGACTTATTATATAATATATTACATAAGTAATTATAATTAATAGGTATACCTATGAACTAATATAATAACTTATAGTATATATTAACTAATAGTATATACTATAAGAATACTTATAGTATACATATAGGTTTTAAATACCTACTTTAATTATGGATATTAATATATATATATATATATATATATATATATATATATATATATTATCTATCTGAATGCATACTATATAAATAATATTTAACAACATTTTCAGTGAATATTATCAACCACGTATCATATTTCATACCTACACTTTTTTAGGCTTAATAGTAGCTGTCGCAACATTAATTGTAACTTTACGCCTACTGATATAGTGTACCGTTATGTTTCACATATTAAAGTATTAGTGAAAGAAATAACAATAAATCATGTACGTTATAAATAGTTATATAATGTTACATATTTACGCATTATTTGCCATCACATTTACTATATATTAAATCTGAAGTAACATATAAACAAATTAAATAAAAAATATCTTTGATATTTATATAAATTGTATGTGAATTGTTAATCTATCATAATAATTATGACCGATAAATTTAAATTAAAGTTATATAACTTTATATATATAAATACTTTACATATATACAGATATCGTAACCCACTAGTGATATTATTAAGATCACACAATTGTCCAGGGTAGAACAATACAGATGGACATAGGATATAAGATTAAAAAACGAGTAATAAATAAATAAAGGTAAGCGTGACTACAACAGGAAATGAATTGACAAACAGATATTTGAAGATACGTGTTTTATTGACATATGATTTAATGGCTTACAATATAGAGAGGACTATTGTAGTAGGGCTATTGTAGTAGGGACGAATTTAGCGATCATCTCCGCTAGCATTGAATACGAGTTGCGAGATTGTGGCAGAAGTGTAAGTACTAGGTTGCATTTCTTACATAACATCGATGTAATATATTCACTTATTTAATCATACAATATTACTATTTTTATAAATTATATTATTTTATCGTTTTGTTTATTTATTTATCAAATTTATTTATCTATAGATGATGATGATAAGGTTTATTAGCAATTATCATAGGTGTTGCCACCCCTCGTAGGTGCATATAACAATATAGAACGAAAACAATAAATATATTTATTGTTTTCGTTCTATATTGTTATATGCACCTATAGGTATACGAGGGGTGGCAACACCTATGATAAGTGCTAATAAACCTTATTATCATCATTATCATCATCATATTGAGATAGTATCAACTGCATTATTAGTTGTATAGAAAATGTCTGCTATTAGATATATTACTTTATAAATATTTAAATATATAGTATATACTATATATTTAATATACAATATTGTATAATATATATATATAAAAAATATATATATATATATATATATACATATATAAATATATATACTTACCAATAGGTATATTTAATAATATTAAATGATAAACCATAAAGTACATTTATTTAAAAAGTATATTTTTGTGACATCCGGATTTTGAGAAGATAAGTATATTTTGTAACTCTATTCTAATACTAATATACTAGATGTTGCAACACACACACATACACGTGTATTTAACATTATTATAGTCTATACACCTGTAATATATTACATAATGTATATTAAGCTATCTTAAATGATATATAACTCTTATGTAATATAAAGTCGAGTTGTAAGTGTCTAAGTGTCTAAGTATAGGTTAGTTAACACATTGTATCACAACACTTTCAAATACGTTCTTTTATTTATATCTATACATTTATTTCATTTTGTAAATCTAATTTAAAAATAACCTATATATATCTATGTATCTATGCATATATATATATATATATATAAAAAGTATCCGGTATAGTATAGACGTAGTATCATTTCACACACCGATCTTCTCGGTCATATCTATCATTTTCCTTCGTTCAATGATATATATATATATATATATATATATATATATATATATATAGATATCTATAGTTGATATCTATAGTTGATATCTATAGTAGATATCTAATTGATGCACTTCCACAAAACAATGCTAATCTCTTAGACGCATCACCGATTACTCTTCCAATCCATATTCCTATCGCAACTACTTCAAACACATAGGGGAGGGTTGGGTAATGGGCGTCAGTCGGTAAATACGCCCACCCCCAGTATCTCGAAAAGTAAACTATATAGAGAAAAATGTTGTATACATAAAAGATGCGCAATTTAATTTATATTAATAACATGTAAACATTATGTTTGAAAAAATTATATATATATAATAATAATAGTCCTATATAATAAAATAATGATATATTATATAATTACAAAAACATATATTAGGAATATGCATCATACGGTGTACGAAGTATCATGATCTATGATTAATTTAAATGTTATATATATATACATTATTAATAGTTTATTAATATTATTAATGGGTTATATAATGTTACAAAATTTATCAAATATTAATTTTAAATACAATTTAATTATGAAAATAAAACTGTAAATATTAATAACCTTTGACCTTCATCGTTAAGCGTTACCGTGTCACTGGGTCAACGAAACGTGCCCACCAACGTGATCACGTCGTACGCATGCGGAACAGCGTAACAAAGGGGGCGTGTTCGATGGGAGTTCCACGGATGTAAATTGACGGGAGGTAGGTCCGGATGTCACGACGAATGTAAGTTACGTCCGCAGTCCGTAGATAGTAGCGGCGTAGTTGTGGAATCCTATCCTAAGACCGCTGCCAACATATGCGTCATCGATATAAAGAAAGTTTTCTTTCTTATCCTTATATGTTTTTATTTCCTTTCTTTATATCGATTGTATGCGTATATACATATACGAATGCTGGGTATACCTATGCGATTATTGAGGTCATAGAGGTCATTGAGG
Source organism: Osedax fenrisi (assembly GCA_964019155.1). NCBI lineage: Eukaryota > Metazoa > Annelida > Polychaeta > Sabellida > Siboglinidae > Osedax > Osedax fenrisi. Next base: position 76,251,915 of record OZ025239.1, read on the forward strand.
TCGTAGCTGCGCATGCGTGGTCGAGCAGACGACGAGAAGTACGCAGTGCATACCGTGTACGTCGTACACCTATTACTACCGCGGTAAACCTAGTAAGTGGGCCATATATATCGGCGACGTGATCTAGACTTATCAGCTGAACTAGACGTGTGAATGACGTCACGTGTGAATGACCTCACGTGACGGTGACTGATTAGTTACTAAACGGTGGATAATCGAGGTGTTCGTTTGACGATGCAGTGTTTTCATGTATAGTTATAAGCTATATCTACGTTACTTGATCAGCAGTAACTCGATGTTGAAGATATACATATATAAATAATTATATATATATATATATATATATATATCTTTCGATAAGTATTGTGGTTGTTAATTCCGCAAAGTGAACATTATATAGGGGAAGGTGGACACCTAATACGGACACTACAGCAATACATGGTCTTAACATTTTATGACTCAATATTTGTATTCAAAAATTACAATGTATTAATATTATATGATTATAGATATTAATGTGATTTTAAAATGTTATTTAATCTTTTCAAGCAATAGATAACGGGGTGTCCGTATTCGGTATCCATGTTCGAATACGGATACCCTGTGTTATAATACGGACTAGATACACCACTAGATAATATATATATATATATTAAATATATATTAACCAGGTAAATTGCAATAACATTATTTATAATTAATTTTATGAATAATTTAATATAATTTAAGTAATTAATTTATTAATTATTATTTTATTAATTAACTTAATACTAAGTATCTAAATGATAACATTTTTAGATTTAGCTTCATTGGTGGTATTAATATTATAATGCATGCGATTTTTATGAAAATCAGAATAGTTCATGTACTGCGTGCTGATTGGTTATAGGTTATCCGTATTAAGACATCTAGAGTGTCCGTATTAGGGACTTATATGACCTCTAGATATATGCTTATAATTTAATTAATAGTTGATAACAAATATAGCAATTATTTATATCAATTATATTTTATATCGATACATTTTTATATTCTTGAGAAGAATTTAAGTTGACTTTTTTTTTCATAAATTTAAAAACGTAATAAAAAAATTAGTTTAGTGGACATATCATCAATATTTTGAATAATTAAAAAATAAAAAATATTTATTTAGACTATTTATATAATCTTGAATATTTTATTCATTAACCATTTTGTTGTAGTATTTATGGTTTATGAGATACCGAGAGTGTCTGTATTCGGGCACTGTCCGTATTCGGTTACTTTCCACAATGTTATATTTATATTTTATATTTAAAAATAGTATGTAATACATATATATATATATATATATATATATATATATATATATATATATATATATATATATATATATATATATATATATATATATATATATATATATATATATATATATATTTATATCAATACATATTTCCTACCGAATATATATATATACATATTCACACATACGTATCATATGTAGCTGTGTGTGAGTGTGTGTGTGTGTGTGCGGCGCACACTGTGCGCTCGTGGGTTAGCATGCGTTTATAGTTCGATCAGTGAGCATATAGTATATATTGATATAGCAGAGATAAGAGTTCTAGATCTTATCTATATGATATAGACAATATCACTAGTGGTACATATATCACCGACAATATTACACCACGAATAGATATCATTGTGCACAACTCAAATCAATAATATACATATTTATCTATATATATATATATAATGTAATAACATTTATATGCCTACATTTTTACCTATAATATACACATACTATATATAGTTATTGTTTCTATAGAAACAATAGCCCGCTATCATCATCTATTATATATAAGCACTTAACAATGGAGTTTATGCTATGGCGCAATCACAGGTATTCCATCTATTTATTTACTGCGGAGCAACAGTAGCAGAAACAACAGCAGCAGTAGCAGTAGCAGAAGGAATGCTAAAAACTATTCTTCAAATCAACAACTCAAAATAACTGAAATATATTCTACCTTTCTAGTGATTGCATATACCCTTTTTTCATATTTTTCTATATATATTTGTATATATATAAGTATAACTATATTTTATATATATAATTATACCGTAATATATATATATATATATATACATGCATACATATACGAACATACACACATACACACATACATACACACATACATACACACATATACACATACACATATATAGTTAATTATTATATTGATTGAACTATGTATCATCATTATATATCAAAAGTGCCAATATCACATAGCAATATAATAATGATAAATGTATGCAGAAAATTTCAACTTTAAATATATCAAGTTTAGAATCTGATAATATATATATATATATATATATATTTACGGATATATATTTACGGATATATATATATATATATATATATATATATATATATATATATATATATATATAGTTAGTATAATAGCTATTATCTACGCATCACTAATTATATTGTAATTATGTGGTTACAATTATCATTCACATGCTAGTAGAAAACAAACTATACATATACCTATGTCCTGTTTATCATATATACACACTGTGTAGCGTATGTACACACTGTATATCGTATGTACACACTGTATATCGTATATACACAATGTGTAACGTTTGTACACACTGTATATCGCTCTATAAAGCTCGGCCACGTTTAATGTGGTGTTTATTTCGTTATACGATACCCTATTTATAATGCGATACATTAATTTATATATAGTAATAAAATATAACATAAAGGTGTGCATATATGTGGCAGTAGTAGTGGTAGTGGTAGTGGTATAGGTAGGTGTGCTGATGGTTATGTTGGTATAAAGCTAACATATAATCCCTTGGGAAATTCACCAGCAGCACCTCCTCCTGCATTGTTCACACAGCACACACACACATACATTGTGATGGTGGTCAGTGAGGTATGTGTGTGTGTGTACAGAGAGTGACCACTAGTAGTGACCGGTAGGGTTCTGTACAGACCACTACTGCACACTGGGCTACTTTCATCATCACCATCATCACAATACCTGTATAGCATGAGGCTATAGTATACTGCCACCTATAGGAATTCATCTGTATATCCCCTGCCTATAATCTTTGTACATGTGATTACTTATTATCATATATTTAGAGTACCAGGTAGTGTTAATCTATTGTACATATAAAAGTAGCTTATTATACATATAATATTACCTATTTGTATACATCAGTATATAGTTATATAGTAATTTAGTTATATATATATATATACACTATTATTAAATTTCAACACTATATTATAAAGCATATTTATTTGCACACACTACCACATTGTGATGTCATACTATACTGCTTCTGGGTGGTCTCTGTTATTCCACTACAAACAATGCAGACCTATAATCAAGTGAACAATAGCTGTATAACAATGCCAAGTAGTAAAGGTGGTCACACCAAAGCAAGTAGTGCACTATGTAGATTTATATTAGCTTTATCTATATAGCATATTAATAACTACTACTACTACTACTACTACTACTACTACTACTACTACTACTACTACTACTACTACTACTACTACTACTACTACTACTACTACTACTACTACTACTACTACTACTACTACTACTACTACTACTACTACTACTACTACTACTACTACTACTACTACTACTACTACTACTACTACTACTACTACTACTACTACTACTACTACTACTACTACTACTACTACTACTACTACTACTACTACTACTACTACTACTACTACTACTACTACTACTACTACTACTACTACTACTACTACTACTACTACTACTACTACTACTACTACTACTACTACTACTACTACTACTACTACTACTACTACTACTACTACTACCACTACCACTACCACTACCACTATCACTACCACTACCACTATCACTACCACTACCACTACCACTACTACTACTACTACTACTACTACTACTACTACTACTACTACTACTACTACTACTACTACTACCCACACTACTACTACTACTACTACTACTACTACTACTACTACTACTACTACTACTACTACTACTACTACTACTACTACTACTACTACTACTACTACTACTACTACTACTACTACTACTACTACTACTACTACTACTACTACTACTACTACTACTACTACTACTACTACTACTACTACTACTACTACTACTACTACTACTACTACTACTACTACTACTACTACTACTACTACTACTACTACTACTACTACTACTACTACTACTACTACTACTACTACTACTACTACTACTACTACTACTACTACTACTACTACTACTACTACTACTACTACTACTACTACTACTACTACTACTACTACTACTACTACTACTACTACTACTACTACTACTACTACTACTACTACTACTACTACTACTACTACTACTACTACTACTACTACTACTACTACTACTACTACTACTACTACTAATACTACTACTACTACTACTACTACTACTACTACTACTACTACTACTACTACTACTACTACTACTACTACTACTACTACTACCACTACCACTACCACTACCACTATCACTACCACTACCACTATCACTACCACTACCACTACCACTACTACTACTACTACTACTACTACTACTACTACTACTACTACTA
>OZ025239.1:76259070-76339070 GCA_964019155.1 Osedax fenrisi
TGATTATATGTTATTTATATAAATTCAATAATTACCCATGCTTAAATTATATTTTAGATACAATAATTAATATAAAATATGATTATTCATCAATATTAATATTATATATTAATATAAAATATGATCATTCATCAATACTAATATTATATATTAAATAAAAGACAATATTGAGTATTCAATAGTTTATAGTATACTATATAGTATACTCCTATACTATATATATATATATACATACTCTCATAAGTAACCTTTATACTTAATATTAATAATATAGTAATACCAAAGCCCACTTGGGCTATGTGCTATTTTTATTATTATTATTATTCTATTGATATACTATGATATACATATGTAGACTACATACATTGTACATCACTAAATGTCACGTCGTCCACTACTGCCATGCTATGTACGTGAACAGACTACACTTGATGACATCATCATCATCATACCATCCACACTCCACATACATAAGCATGATGAACAGCACACAAAGTGCACTATGGCATACAGGACATGGGGGTGTTATCAAACAATAGAACATGTGATACATTGGCGTGCATGTAGTTAGTGTATTGACCTCTATTACTACTAATACCACCTCCGTTACTTATAACTTACTACTACTACCTCCATTACTTATAACTTACTACTACTACTACTACCTCCTCCATTACTTATAACTTACTACTACTACCTCCTCCATTACTTATAACTTACTACTACTAATACCTCCTCCATTACTTATAACTTACTACTACTACTACTACCTCCTCCATTACTTATAACTTACTACTACTACTACCTCCTCCATTACTTATAACTTACTACTACTAATACCTCCTCCATTACTTATAACTTACTACTACTACCTCCTCCATTACTTATAACTTACTACTACTAATACCTCCTCCATTACTTATAACTTACTACTACTAATACCTCCTCCATTACTTATAACTTACTACTACTACTACTACCTCCTCCATTACTTATAACTTACTACTACTACTACCTCCTCCATTACTTATAACTTACTACTACTAATACCTCCTCCATTACTTATAACTTACTACTACTACTACTACCTCCTCCATTACTTATAACTTACTACTACTACCTCCTCCATTACTTATAACTTACTACTACTACTACTTACAGACGAGCTAAGCGCTAATACAGAGCAATATATCACACACACACTCACACACACACACTCACACACACAACTATTTGAAGTGGCCACAGCTACACTATAGAGACTATACCACGTGGTTCTCTAAAGGCTTTCCATCACGTGTGTGTAGTGGGGGGGGTGTGTCAGTCTTCTAGTGGTCACTTACTAGGCTATACTGCCACAACTATTAGTGATGGTGATGATGATGATGGTGGTGGTGATGGTGGTATACTTTGACCCCTCCCCATCCCCTTGTACCACGTGGTTGCAAGTGAACAATGCTTCATCGTATACAATAAGCAAGGACAATGTCCTTGCAATAGTACAGAGGGGATACGATTATATTTATAGAAAGAATCAATTAACTTATCGCAACAGTGCGAGCTTATTTGTACGCGTGCGTTTGTTGGCGTGCGTTTGTTTACCGACGATTCCACTGTTATTGACGACAACCCTAGCGTGTATACTCATCGCTAGTGATGAACACAGTGTCCGCTAGCCGCGCTTGTTTACCAAACAAAACATGTTTATTAATAATTACGAGCGTGCTCGTGGAATGTATAATTTATAATAGATCGTATAGGAGCTATGATTGCCATGACCGCCGGTATTAGTAAATTACACAGCCGCCAGAGTGTGCTGTGTGTCGTGTAGTGTCATGTTATAACATAGCATATAACACGTCGATGTATGTAATACATAATATAATACTATGCATATGTATATGTGAATGTAACGTGTACGAATTGTTATATACGTATACCTTAATGGGCATTATAATATGGTTGTCTATTTCTAATTGTTATGTATACGTTAGTTAGCACATACACACGCATACATGCATGTGTGTCGTAAACGCACACATACACACACGTATATATATAAATATAAATTTATATACAAAAACACGACCTGATACTACTTATAATAGAAGTAACTTATAGAATAGATCTATACGTTATTATTGATAATGGAATCATTAAGTAAATCAATAAATTCATCAATTAACACTACATGGACCTCTTTATATATATATATATATATATATATATATATATGTGTGTGTGTGTGTGTGTGTATGTGTGTGTGTGTGTGTGTGTGTGTGTGTGTGTGTAATTATAGAAATGCGCAATATATACATAAATAACCTCTATGTAATATAAATTTTAATATTATATGTTATACTAAAGTTATAGTCCACTATTGTTTCATATATGAATGTTCTAGATGTGTTTGTACACCTATATGGACATATAAACCACATGGCCTTACGTTGTCAGAACAACAATGACTACAAGCACGTGCCTTTGTACACTCTGCGCATGTCAGCTATCAAAATATAACACAAAGCCGCCAGAAGGCTTCTATTGTCGCATTAATATATGCCACTCAAATAAGCTCATGTACATTGTACACTGTAAAATGTATATTGTGTACATTGTACAATGCACATTGTACACAATGTATGGAGATGATTTTTCTAAGGATGCTTCGCATATTGTCGCATTCACATATGCCACTCACATACGCTCATGTACAATGTACACTCTACATTGTACAATGTACATTGTACATTGTACATTGTAAACAATGTATGGAGAAGATTTTTCTAAGGATGCTTCTCAAAATAGTTGTTAACGACATTGTACGACGTACGTATGCATACAACACAAGCAATAATATGACAATAGTATTTGTAGGCGACGTTCTACAGAATACACACACGACCCAATCGTTATGATAACCTGTAGGTTGTAGATCACCTCCAGCACATGCTATAGCTAGCTATACAAACAGACACCACTAGCATCACACAGGCTTTACGACAACACTTCTAGTCCCTTAATATAACCTCTGTATCAATACGATCGGGGTTTAACAAAGTATGCTCAGTGTATATTGTACATTGTACTAAAGACCTGATGGCGCTTTGATTATACAATGTAAATTGTACATTATATATATACACTATAGTGTACATTATACAGTGTACATAGCGACAATGAAAAGCCAGTGTGTGTGTGTAGTGCACAACGATATGACCACTACAAATAGATAATACATCAACAGCAACGTTAAAAACGCGCGTTATCTTTCACCATCTTTCTCAGCTATAAATCACAACATTATACGAGATGACACCTTATATAGTGTGCGTTCATGTGTGTGTGTGTGCATATGTGTGCGCACACTGTGCATGTGTGTGTGCGTGTGACCACAATTATCCGGGCTTTAATAATAGTTATTATTCATAGAGCACTACGAACCTTATAATAGGATGTAAGTATGAAAGCTTCAAATGCCTAAACATTCACATCCATTCAACTGTAGATAACAAATAGACATACAATACTTATGTTACGCGTGGTAATTCTATAGGGTTGTAGTCAATACCCCCTAACTCAGACATTACCGCAATCAGGGTTGTTGGTAAGTAGGAAACAATTACAATCATGTTATAAACAGTACTATATTATATGTTTGTGTGTTTGTATTTAACTATTATAAATATATATATATATATGTTTGTATAGTTTTAACTATATACCTATACATAGGTGTACGCCGTACACACTCTACGCCGTAATGTCTTATACGGACCGTATATAATCCCGATATAATACTGTGTATACATGTATACACATACGGCATTTACCATTACTATACACACATACACACACACATACGCACACACACACGCACACACACACATATATATATATATATATATATATATATATATATATATATATATATATATATATATATATATATATATATATATATATATATATATATATATATATATATATATATATATTTATATGTATTACATACTATTTAAAATAACGTTATTTTAAATTTACATGAATGGTTCACTAATAATTATTAGTATAATACTTATTATAATAGATTAATATTAAATATTGATAACACAAAAGTTATCTTATAAAAATGCAAATATTAGTAATGTTATATCAAGTAATTCAACTGAAATATGCTTAGTGTCTAGTTATAATTTTCTTGGAGTTATTTTAGATAATAGTTAAAATTGTAATTGTAATTCGAATTGTAAATAAAAATATCTTACAATTTTCAATAATATTTATATTTTGACTAATACTATTATTTTTATGTACTAATATATTAAAATTTAAAGATTTAATAACATATAAAAATATATATTCATGCAAAATGTATATTTAAAGAAATGTCCAATCAGAATATCATTATTATTTTCTAGATATAATAATTTATACAAAAATACTTTTCATAATTTAAAATGACCTTATATACAATCAAGCTGTCATCATAAATTATTATCATTAAAGGCCCTACATCTTGCAATATTTACGTCTAAATAAATTATTATTTACAAAAATGTATTAAAAACTAAAAAACATTAAATAAACATTTTTTATAAATATGAAAATAATTAAAAAATATATTATCTAATTTTATTATTTTTGATGCGTACTATTTATTATACCTTAAGTTTGTTTTTTTGTTTTAGTTTTTATTTTTTATTTTGTTTGTTTAGCTATTCTATCCCATATATAGTTTGACATTCAGAATTCAACTCGTTTCTGTGGTTATATATATATATATATATATATATATATATATATATATAAGTTATAACTTTACATCATTTATTTTTAAATTTGGCTTATTGATAACTATTTTTATTATTTACATAATTTATTTTTAACTAGTCTTATTTCTACATATTTTTTATTCTTTACATTTTAATTATTTATATTTACATTTTCAACTCATGAGAATTTAATTGATCTATAATATGATAATTGGGGAAGTTCTCGAAAAAAAAACAAATTACATTTGTTTATTAACTTCTATTTTTTATTAACTATTATTTATTAACTATTATTAACTATTATTAACTATTATTAACTATTATTAACTATTATTATTATTATTATTATTATTATTATTATTATTATTATTATTATTATTATTATTATTATTATTATTATTATTATTATTATTATTATTATTATTATTATTATTATTATTATTATTATTATTATTATTATTATTATTATTATTATTATTATTATTATTATTATTATTATTATTATTATTATTATTATTATTATTATTATTATTATTATTATTATTATTATTATTATTATTATTATTATTATTATTATTATTATTATTATTATTATTATTATTATTATTATTATTATTATTATTATTATTATTATTATTATTATTATTATTATTATTATTATTATTATTATTATTATTATTATTATTATTATTATTATTATTATTATTATTATTATTATTATTATTATTATTATTATTATTATTATTATTATTATTATTATTATTATTATTATTATTATTATTATTATTATTATTATTATTATTATTATTATTATTATTATTATTATTATTATTATTATTATTATTATTATTATTATTATTATTATTATTATTATTATTATTATTATTATTATTGAATTGAATTGAATTGAATGAATATATATATATATGTATAAATAAATATTAAGTTATAATTTTTTTAATATGATTTTTAAAGGTATATAAACTATTTGCTAATACAATATGTTCATCAAGACCATTCCAAATTTTAGCTATTCGATTATTTAGTAGATTTTTTGTTACATTTAGTTTACATGTATTCATACTAATTTGCAGAGAATGGCCTCTGGTATTGTAGTTGGTCTTTTTGATATTAATAATAGATGATGTATTCATAGATACCAATCCGTTAAATAGCTTATATACCATAACAAGATCAAATCTAGTTCTTCTGATTTCTAGAGAATCTAGATTTAGGTATATTAATCTTTCATTATAAGGTTTATAAGGTAAACCGCATCTCTCGATTAATCTTCTCGTAAAGAATTTTTGGACCTTCTCTAGTTTTATCTTCAGTCCTTTGAATGTCCTGGCATCTAATCCCGGATTCCAGACTGTCGACGCATATTCAAGGTGGGGTCTAGCATATGATATATATGCTTTTCTAATAGCTGGCATATTATTAGTAATGAAACAGCGAAATATACGATTGATAACACAATATGCACTTGTACAGCACACACCAATATGTTCAGAGAAATGTAATGATGGATCAAATTTGATACCAAGATCACGATACGATCTACAGTTTACTATTGAAACATTATTTATAGTATAAAATAGTTTATTAGTATTACCTAATGTAAGAGCAGCTGATTTTTTTGCAGCGTTTTCTAATTGCCAAGAATTAGACCATTCATAAAATTTATCAATATTATGTTGTAATTTATATCTATGATCTATGTCATTAGATATAAAACTCAATTTAGTGTCATCCGCGAAAAGATTAATGGATATATCTTTATCAATCACTTCGACTAAATCATTGATATATATTAGAAAGAGTAAAGGCCCTATTACAGATCCTTGTGGAATACCAGATATTATTTTAACTGTATCAGACATTTGATTGTTAACTCTTACTCTTTGAGATCTACCAGATAGAAAACTACTTATCCAAGAATGTATGTTACCACATATACCTAAATTAGTTAATTTGACAAGTAATTTACTATGAGAGACCTTATCAAAAGCTTTAGCATAGTCAAGATATATTATATCAATAAAACTGCCTTTATCAATTGCAGTAATCCATTTAGTATAACAATTTAATAGTTGCAGTTCAACAGATTTTTTATGACGGAATCCAAATTGAGAATCAGAAATTAATGAGTTACGTTCTAGATAAAAATTAATTTCCTCAACTAATATACGCTCGAATACTCTAGACATAATTGAGGTAATTGAAATCGGCCTATAGTTTTCTCTATTTGAAGGGTCACCTTTTTTGAATAGAGATATTATTATTATTATTATTATTATTATTATTATTATTATTATTATTATTATTATTATTATTATTATTATTATTATTATTATTATTATTATTATTATTATTATTATTATTATTATTATTATTATTATTATTATTATTATTATTATTATTATTATTATTATTATTATTATTATTATTATTATTATTATTATTATTATTATTATTATTATTATTATTATTATTATTATTATTATTATTATTATTATTATTATTATTATTATTATTATTATTATTATTATTATTATTATTATTATTATTATTATTATTATTATTATTATTATTATTATTATTATTATTATTATTATTATTATTATTATTATTATTATTATTATTATTATTATTATTATTATTATTATTATTATTATTATTATTATTATTATTATTATTATTATTATTATTATTATTATTATTATTATTATTATTATTATTATTATTATTATTATTATTATTATTATTATTATTATTATTATTATTATTATTATTATTATTATTATTATTATTATTATTATTATTATTATTATTATTATTATTATTATTATTATTATTATTATTATTATTATTATTATTATTATTATTATTATTATTATTATTATTATTATTATTATTATTATTATTATTATTATTATTATTATTATTATTATTATTATTATTATTATTATTATTATTATTATTATTATTATTATTATTATTATTATTATTATTATTATTATTATTATTATTATTATTATTATTATTATTATTATTATTATTATTATTATTATTATTATTATTATTATTATTATTATTATTATTATTATTATTATTATTATTATTATTATTATTATTATTATTATTATTATTATTATTATTATTATTATTATTATTATTATTATTATTATTATTATTATTATTATTATTATTATTATTATTATTATTATTATTATTATTATTATTATTATTATTATTATTATTATTATTATTATTATTATTATTATTATTATTATTATTATTATTATTATTATTATTATTATTATTATTATTATTATTATTATTATTATTATTATTATTATTATTATTATTATTATTATTATTATTATTATTATTATTATTATTATTATTATTATTATTATTATTATTATTATTATTATTATTATTATTATTATTATTATTATTATTATTATTGAATTGAATTGAATTGAATTGAATTGAATGAATATATATATATATGTATAAATAAATATTAAGTTATAATTTTTTTAATATGATTTTTAAAGGTATATAAACTATTTGCTAATACAATATGTTCATCAAGACCATTCCAAATTTTAGCTATTCGATTATTTAGTAGATTTTTTGTTACATTTAGTTTACATGTATTCATACTAATTTGCAGAGAATGGCCTCTGGTATTGTAGTTGGTCTTTTTGATATTAATAATAGATGATGTATTCATAGATACCAATCCGTTAAATAGCTTATATACCATAACAAGATCAAATCTAGTTCTTCTGATTTCTAGAGAATCTAGATTTAGGTATATTAATCTTTCATTATAAGGTTTATAAGGTAAACCGCATCTCTCGATTAATCTTCTCGTAAAGAATTTTTGGACCTTCTCTAGTTTTATCTTCAGTCCTTTGAATGTCCTGGCATCTAATCCCGGATTCCAGACTGTCGACGCATATTCAAGGTGGGGTCTAGCATATGATATATATGCTTTTCTAATAGCTGGCATATTATTAGTAATGAAACAGCGAAATATACGATTGATAACACAATATGCACTTGTACAGCACACACCAATATGTTCAGAGAAATGTAATGATGGATCAAATTTGATACCAAGATCACGATACGATCTACAGTTTACTATTGAAACATTATTTATAGTATAAAATAGTTTATTAGTATTACCTAATGTAAGAGCAGCTGATTTTTTTGCAGCGTTTTCTAATTGCCAAGAATTAGACCATTCATAAAATTTATCAATATTATGTTGTAATTTATATCTATGATCTATGTCATTAGATATAAAACTCAATTTAGTGTCATCCGCGAAAAGATTAATGGATATATCTTTATCAATCACTTCGACTAAATCATTGATATATATTAGAAAGAGTAAAGGCCCTATTACAGATCCTTGTGGAATACCAGATATTATTTTAACTGTATCAGACATTTGATTGTTAACTCTTACTCTTTGAGATCTACCAGATAGAAAACTACTTATCCAAGAATGTATGTTACCACATATACCTAAATTAGTTAATTTGACAAGTCATTTACTATGAGAGACCTTATCAAAAGCTTTAGCATAGTCAAGATATATTATATCAATAAAACTGCCTTTATCAATTGCAGTAATCCATTTAGTATAACAATTTAATAGTTGCAGTTCAACAGATTTTTTATGACGGAATCCAAATTGAGAATCAGAAATTAATGAGTTACGTTCTAGATAAAAATTAATTTCCTCAACTAATATACGCTCGAATACTCTAGACATAATTGAGGTAATTGAAATCGGCCTATAGTTTTCTCTATTTGAAGGGTCACCTTTTTTGAATAGAGATATTATTATTATTATTATTATTATTATTATTATTATTATTATTATTATTATTATTATTATTATTATTATTATTATTATTATTATTATTATTATTATTATTATTATTATTATTATTATTATTATTATTATTATTATTATTATTATTATTATTATTATTATTATTATTATTATTATTATTATTATTATTATTATTATTATTATTATTATTATTATTATTATTATTATTATTATTATTATTATTATTATTATTATTATTATTATTATTATTATTATTATTATTATTATTATTATTATTATTATTATTATTATTATTATTATTATTATTATTATTATTATTATTATTAGTATTATTATTATTATTATTATTATTATTATTATTATTATTATTATTATTATTATTATTATTATTATTATTATTATTATTATTATTATTATTATTATTATTATTATTATTATTATTATTATTATTATTATTATTATTATTATTATTATTATTATTATTATTATTATTATTATTATTATTATTATTATTATTATTATTATTATTATTATTATTATTATTATTATTATTATTATTATTATTATTATTATTATTATTATTATTATTATTATTATTATTATTATTATTATTATTATTATTATTATTATTATTATTATTATTATTATTATTATTATTATTATTATTATTATTATTATTATTATTATTATTATTATTATTATTATTATTATTATTATTATTATTATTATTATTATTATTATTATTATTATTATTATTATTATTATTATTATTATTATTATTATTATTATTATTATTATTATTATTATTATTATTATTATTATTATTATTATTGAATTGAATTGAATTGAATGAATATTTATTATGAATTTTTTCAAGTTCGATTTAGTAATAATTAACAATATGTAGTGATAAATTCACAAAACGACAACAAAACGTAGATAGTACACATATAAAAATAACAATAGTAAATTAGAAACGTATCACATGTGCCGGTGATAAAAACAATTAATAATTAAAATTAATAATTTATAAAATTATATATATATACATATATATATATATATATATATATATATATGTATAAATAAATATTAAGTTATAATTTTTTTAATATGATTTTTAAAGGTATATAAACTATTTGCTAATACAATATGTTCATCAAGACCATTCCAAATTTTAGCTATTCGATTATTTAGTAGATTTTTTGTTACATTTAGTTTACATGTATTCATACTAATTTGCAGAGAATGGCCTCTGGTATTGTAGTATTATTATTATTATTATTATTATTATTATTATTATTATTATTATTATTATTATTATTATTATTATTATTATTATTATTATTATTATTATTATTATTATTATTATTATTATTATTATTATTATTATTATTATTATTATTATTATTATTATTATTATTATTATTATTATTATTATTATTATTATTATTATTATTATTATTATTATTATTATTATTATTATTATTATTATTATTATTATTATTATTATTATTATTATTATTATTATTATTATTATTATTATTATTATTATTATTATTATTATTATTATTATTATTATTATTATTATTATTATTATTATTATTATTATTATTATTATTATTATTATTATTATTATTATTATTATTATTATTATTATTATTATTATTATTATTATTATTATTATTATTATTATTATTATTATTATTATTATTATTATTATTATTAGTATTATTATTATTAGTATTATTAGTATTATTATTATTATTATTATTATTATTATTATTATTATTATTATTATTATTATTATTATTATTATTATTATTATTATTATTATTATTATTATTATTATTATTATTATTATTATTATTATTATTATTATTATTATTATTATTATTATTATTATTATTATTATTATTATTATTATTATTATTATTATTATTATTATTATTATTATTATTATTATTATTATTATTATTATTATTATTATTATTATTATTATTATTATTATTATTATTATTATTATTATTATTATTATTATTATTATTATTATTATTATTATTATTATTATTATTATTATTATTATTATTATTATTATTATTATTATTATTATTATTATTATTATTATTATTATTATTATTATTATTATTATTATTATTATTATTATTATTATTATTATTATTATTATTATTATTATTATTATTATTATTATTATTATTATTATTATTATTATTATTATTATTATTATTATTATTATTATTATTATTATTATTATTATTATTATTATTATTATTATTATTATTATTATTATTATTATTATTATTATTATTATTATTATTATTATTATTATTATTATTATTATTATTATTATTATTATTATTATTATTATTATTATTATTATTATTATTATTATTATTATTATTATTATTATTATTATTATTATTATTATTATTATTATTATTATTATTATTATTATTATTATTATTATTATTATTATTATTATTATTATTATTATTATTATTATTATTATTATTATTATTATTATTATTATTATTATTATTATTATTATTATTATTATTATTATTATTATTATTATTATTATTATTATTATTATTATTATTATTATTATTATTATTATTATTATTATTATTATTATTATTATTATTATTATTATTATTATTATTATTATTATTATTATTATTATTATTATTATTATTATTATTATTATTATTATTATTATTATTATTATTATTATTATTATTATTATTATTATTATTATTATTATTATTATTATTATTATTATTATTATTATTATTATTATTATTATTATTATTATTATTATTATTATTATTATTATTATTATTATTATTATTATTATTATTATTATTATTATTATTATTATTATTATTATTATTATTATTATTATTATTATTATTATTATTATTATTATTATTATTATTATTATTATTATTATTATTATTATTATTATTATTATTATTATTATTATTATTATTATTATTATTATTATTATTATTATTATTATTATTATTATTATTATTATTATTATTATTATTATTATTATTATTATTATTATTATTATTATTATTATTATTATTATTATTAGTATTATTATTATTAGTATTATTAGTATTATTATTATTATTATTATTATTATTATTATTATTATTATTATTATTATTATTATTATTATTATTATTATTATTATTATTATTATTATTATTATTATTATTATTATTATTATTATTATTATTATTATTATTATTATTATTATTATTATTATTATTATTATTATTATTATTATTATTATTATTATTATTATTATTATTATTATTATTATTATTATTATTATTATTATTATTATTATTATTATTATTATTATTATTATTATTATTATTATTATTATTATTATTATTATTATTATTATTATTATTATTATTATTATTATTATTATTATTATTATTATTATTATTATTATTATTATTATTATTATTATTATTATTATTATTATTATTATTATTATTATTATTATTATTATTATTATTATTATTATTATTATTATTATTATTATTATTATTATTATTATTATTATTATTATTATTATTATTATTATTATTATTATTATTATTATTATTATTATTATTATTATTATTATTATTATTATTATTATTATTATTATTATTATTATTATTATTATTATTATTATTATTATTATTATTATTATTATTATTATTATTATTATTATTATTATTATTATTATTATTATTATTATTATTATTATTATTATTATTATTATTATTATTATTATTATTATTATTATTATTATTATTATTATTATTATTATTATTATTATTATTATTATTATTATTTCTTACTTCAATAATTTCTGTACAACTCGAAAATCAAATACGTATTCATACTCCATCCATACTCATTCATACCATCTCTATTTCCATCCTATTAACTCATTAATTTTATTCACTATCCCTTTCTTATACGAAGTAAATTATCTACTCAGGAAATCTCACAGTACTTCTCCCAATGATCCCCTATCTATATCACTATATCACAAACTTTCATCCTTATTTTCTCCTATTTGTATGGAAATTATTGCGAACTCACTAAACTCTGGCTAGGTTTGACCCTACCTCAATACTGCGATAATCTCTCCTATTCTAAAAAAAAACATACCTTAATCCTAACTCTTTTAGAAATTATTGCCCGATCTCCCATCTAACATTATTAAGTACAATATTAGAAAGAATTGTCTCCTAATATCTTATCGCCCATATAAATAAAAAGAACCTTTTCGACCCAATTCGAAGAGCTTTTCGTAGGGCCATTCGACCGAAATAGCTTTCCTGCGTATTATTTATTTTCACTTTTATCCCATGAATATGAATATTTTTCACAACAACGTCGTCATTCGTTTCGATTATTCGTCAACAGCAGTAGGTCACCGAGATCTTTGGATCACCGTCCATTTAAAAATGTTGTCCATTCAATATTTGGGCGGAAATAAGGTCTTGCACCTTCGATTTTTCCTTGTTGAATGGTTTTAGCGAAAGTATCGTGACGTGATACGTATCCAAACCAACACAAATTTGTTTGTTATTATTGACAATAATGGCGTAAACTTCCCAACATAAGAGTTAATTTTCTCTTTAATGTAGATATTGGTTTTATGCTCTCGTTTATTTACACCTAACAGCCGTCTATGCTCTTTATTTTCGAAGGCTTGTATTTTGTTCTCCATATTTTATGTAATTGTCCAAGCTTCGCATCCATAGAGTTATATTTAGAGCACCAGTGTTTTATCACAGACTGCATTTTGTGGTAAAGTCAATTTTTGTACTTTTCCATATAGTTTTCAATCTTATCAATGCCGATGTATAGGTGGCTAGTCTGATTCGGATATCTGCTTCACTGGTATCATATTTATTTATATTTTCTCCTAGATATATCAATTTATCTACCTCTTCCACTATTTCTCAATTCATTCTGATATTGATATTTGTATTTGTATTCATGTAAGCTTTCATCCCTTCTGTAAACCATGGTTTTTATCTTTTCAGTGCTAATTTCCATAACATAATTACTCGCATGTTTTGATAGACTATTGATAAGTTATTGTAATTCATCGTTGCTACTAAATATTATATCAATCTTATCAGCGAATCGAAGGTTAGATTTTTCTCTTCCGCCTATGGAGATATTGGAATGTTTATTTATTAGGTTATATAACATAATTTGTTCGAAGAAGATATCAAATAGAATAGGGGATATCCTTGTCGTATATCCACAGAAGTTTTGAAGGGATCTCCAATATTTTTTCCAGTAAGACTGCACTTTCTTTATTTTCATATAATACTTTAATTATTTCTGTTATATATTGCAATATACAAAAACTATCCATATCATACTATATTCCTTCGTGCCATACACGATCGAATGTCTTTTTAAATTCAATCAAGTTATTAAAAGGCTTTTTTTAATATCTTGATATTTTTCAATGATTTCAATGATTCAGCAATTTATTATTTGTATTACATCATCTTCTAAAGCCTGCTTGTTCTTCTGAAAGAAAATATTTATCTTATGGATTTAATCTTTCCAGAAGTATTTTTAACATGAGTTTGCTTATGTGGATAATTAGACTAATTGTTCGATAGTTCTAGCAATTTCTTGAACCATCTTTCTTTGTAAAGGGAATGATTAGTTATTTTGTCATTTGTGTCGGATACTCTCCCAAATTTGTTGACATAGTGAAGTCATGATATATAGTAGTTTATCCCCTCCATACTTTATTAGATCACCTCCTTATTACTGACATAATAGTATCTACCTATAACTATAACTTCCTGTTTACTTTTATTGCTAACATTAATTAAATTTCATAAATCATTTATATGATCAATCCGACATTAATATAAGTTATCCACACTTAATACAGTATACAGCCCTGTGTATAAATATATATCCCACACATATTATTTATTTATTTCATTCATTACTTCTATTCATTAAACCACATTTATATTATCATTATTTAAAACACATTTTTTTATTTTAAAATCACTGAATTGTTTATACTAATATTGTTTACATTCTATTATACTGTGTAAACAATTTTCTCTATTAATATATTCTATTTATAGCTCATTATTAATCATTGAATTAAACAAACTCAAATTCCTAGAAATAATAAATTAGTTACATTGCTAGTCATAAACTATATAATGGACAATACCACTGCATCATGTAATCACTGTAAATCTAGTTTAAATAATACATAAACTGACTTTGTTAACTCTTATAGGTGTCATACACATATACGCTATAACTGCCTATAAGATAATAATTCTTTAACATTTAAATGGAATAATCGCAACAACCCTCCCAATTATGCCATCCAACTCATGCGTTCTCCTTCATTCTTATATATATGTCCCAAATATATTACATATAATAATACGCTGTCACCACCACTACACATAGAAACACAAGTATCACCACAACCTAATAAAGATATAAACATAGATGAACCATGTCCCAAACCAACACTTTAAATCATATTATGGACAGCATTAAACTATCATAAAAGATCAACAAATTTATAACACTAATATCATAAAAGAACTTATTAAATTAAACAAGACTAAGCCCATTCAACCTTCACACTCTATATCAATCACTTCAATTAAATGTCCACTGAATAAACACATTCCTCCCCTAACGATTTCTAAACCTAAACCAAATTTTATAAATAATTTAAACCAATCTCACAACATTACAATTCCACACAAATACTCGAAACCTATAACATATAAAATATCACCCACATCAAAGTCAGCTTTCCCCAGTCCGATAATCCTATTCGCCATAAAAAATAATTTCTGTACAACTCGAAAATCAAATACGTATTCAACAGTAAAACAAAGTTAATTGGAAAACATCTCCCTTAACCCCACCCCTTTCTGTTATTAAGAATTGGAGCAAACTCTTCAACAATCGCACATGCATTAATATGCGACAAGCAGCATCTAATAATCCGATACATTCATCCAAACATACTGACTCCACTAATCATACTCAAAATAATAACTTACTATATGTATATCATAAGTGTAATGAAGATTCAGATCCTACTAGTACTCACTCTACACATACCACCCCGTCACCAACTCCTACTTACCAACTGTGTCCACCAATTGTGAACCCTTCCCCACCCCACTCACAATGACACTCAATTCCAAAAGTCCACAAAAATAAAAATATGCTTTGAAAACCACTTCCACAAATCTGACCATTCTGCAATCCCCATCTACACCTTTGACTCCTTTTTCCCCATCTTCCTCAGAACGCCATAACTGCCTAATTAAATCTGCATTATTAAACACCTGCTCCATCCTTAACAAGATCCCACTTATCCTAGAACTTGCTACGAAATATGACCTTGATCTTATATTCATCACTGAAACATGGATTAAGCCTGATGCCATATCCCTTATATCATCTAGACATAATACCCATAATTATGGAGGAGGTATTGGCATTATCTATAAATCCTCCCTTCATGTATCCCCTCTACGTGACCATAATAATGATCACTCTGAGGCATTTACCTGTTCCATTAGTCCCCCACACTCCAAGACTTTTAATATATCAATTTTTTACGGACCTCCCTCTTCCTCAATCCCTTTATTCCTCTCTGAGTTTTATTCATTTACCCTATCCAATGTCTGAATATAATATCATTATAGGTGATTTTAATATTGCTACTAACCTATCAACCAATAATTCCAAATCTCTACTCAATATACTGTCATCCTCCAATCTTAAACTTCATAATACTTACCCCACACACAAATATGATAATACACTCGATCTCCTCATTTCCCATAAGTCATCCAACTTGATTTTTTCTCACTCTGTTGGCCCTTGTATTTCTGATCATCACATTATATTTTTTACACTCCAATCCCTTAAACCACCCCACCCCACTATCACTCGTTCTTTCCGCAAAAAAAAATCATCAAAACTCACGATTTCATCAGATACATCCTATCTCTCCCACATAACTCACCCGATGAATTATTTACCACTCTTTCAACTACCCTCGATTCCCACGCTCCAATCATTATTAAAAAATCCACCCTTAGACTTGAAACTTCCTGGTATACCCTCGCACTCCTAAAATAAAAGCGTTAATTGCGTACACTTGAAAATAAATTGATAAAATCAAGATCTGAATCTATACTCGCACTTTATCAACTGATCAAGTCCTAACATAGACGTGATCTCCTAATTGCAAATTCGCTTCATGTTACTGCCTCTCTGGAATCATGCTCATCAGATCAAAAGAAAACGTTCACCATTTGTTCGAAACTCCTTGGGCGAAATAAAAAGAAAACTTTACCCGACTTTCTACCAGACACCCTTCATCAACTTTCGATGATTATTTCCATCATAAGCTTACTAGTACTCTAAGCAATCTCCCACGATATACCACTTTAATAACCCCCACCATTCCAACTCACTCACTTAACGTATTTACAGTCCCTTCCATGTCAGACATAGGCACACTTCTTAAAGCAACTAAAAGTTCATCTCCTCTTGACCCTATTCCTCTTTCCCTTTTACACGAAATCACTGAATTCCTCACTATCCCTCTCAATAATATATTCTGTGAATCCCTCGCATCCGGTAGTTTTCCAACATCCTATAAACATGCACTCATTACACCCTCCTTAAGAAACCAAACATTGACCCTCAGAGCCTCAACAATTATCGTCCAATCTCAAACCTGTCAATATTTTCCAAAACTTTGGAACGAATCGTCGCGAAACAACTAACGTCTTATTTAATATCACACAAAATCCCTCACATCTTCCAAAGTGCATATCTTCCTTCCAAATCAACAGAAAACGCACAAGCGAAGATATCCAGCGATATTCTCACTAATCTTGATACAAAAATGGCACAATACTCGCACTACTTGATCTCTCCTCCGCGTTTGACACTATTGAGCATACGATTCTCATACACAGTCTTACATCTATAGGTATCACTGGTACTGCACACAAATAGCTATCCTCATTCATAACCAACCGAACTTCCTCAGTTTTAGTTCACTCAACCTGTTCATCTTCCCGTCTTGTAACACACGGTGTTCCCCAAGGGTCAGTCCTTGGACCAATACTCTTTAACAATTACATAATTCCCCTTCTCCACCTTATGTCGAATTATCCAGTTAGCTTCCATACATATGCAGACGACATCCAACTTTATGTAAAATGTACATAACATGTAAATTTTGCACCTGACATCCTTTCCTCTACTATTACCACCATTCATAGCTGGCTCACAATAAAATCCCTCGTATTTAACCCAATTAAAACCGAGGTTATCTTCCTTCACCTTCTACTCCGAAGTAAAACTTTACCAACTCCCCCTCCAATTAACATTAATGGACAGCTCATCATGTACTCAACCTATGTCAAAAATCTTGGTGTTATATTTGACAATACTTTTAATTTTTATAGACAACTATCCAACATAACAAAACTATTAAACTATCAACTACATTCACTATGCCTTATTCGTCATTCAATATCAATATCCACCGATACTATTATAGCTTCTACTTACATACTACCTCTATTCGACTACTCCAATTTTATCCTTTACAATACCCCCTCATCATATATTACTAAACTTCAAATTCTTCAAAATTCTATAGCTAGGTGTATATTCAACATACAAAAATACTCCTATACTAATATATCTCCATTCCTAGTAAAACTCCACTAGCTACCTGTACGCCATAGAATCATATATAAAACTATACTATTGGCTCATAAAGCTATCCACGATGACTCTCCTGACTAACTAGCATCCCTACTCAAACTTAAATTACCAACAAGTACCACCTCACGCTCCACCAATATGTTTCTACTTCAACTCCCTCCTAAACACAATTTACATTCAACCAATACTCGCGCATGGGCAATATCCGTCCCATACTCCTGGAACACTCACCCTACATCCATCCGTACTACACCATCAACTCAAAACTTTAAGAAACTACTGAAAGCCCACTTATTTAATATGAAACATTAACTTCAAATATATATGGATGGCCGATTGCTTTATAAGCACTATTCGCAGTCCGACAACCGAAAAATTTAAAATGTATGTATATTAAATAGAAATACTTGTTGTCAGCTAATCCTACTTGACCTTTCATCTGATTTTAATACCCTGGACTATAAAATATTAATAGTGGATCTTACTATGATGTATATATCTGGCATTAGAATAGTATAATTCATATCTACAAACCGCAATATCTCTATTATGATTGAAATTAATCTTACTCTTCTCTTTCTCCGCTTAATCACGGTATTCACCAGGGATCCGTTCTAGGTCCATCCCTCTTTTATATTTATATCCGCCCTATTGCTGATCTAATTAAGAACATTCCTAATATAGACTACCATATTTTTGCTGATGATATTTACCCTTTTCCCCATAAATTCTCATAATACCATTAACTATAAATTATTCGAGTATGAAACTGTATAACATTATAATATAATACTAATAATCAGATTGGTTTCTCTTAAGAAATGAGAGTGGATTATGACCATCTCCAATAAACTAATAATTAATTCCTCTAATACTACTATACTTAACATATCTACTTATGATACTTCCTTTCCTAAATTTACTCTAAACAACATGATTATTTCACCCTTCCATCATTTCAAAAACCTATGATTAGTATTTGATGACAAATTATTATTTAAGAATAATATATCATCCATTACAAATTCCTCTAACTTTCATCTCATCAGAATTAAAAAAATACGGACATCTCTTTCCAGATACTTTACCAAAACACTAAAAAAACTCTTGTACTATCTAGACTTGACTAATGTTCTTCCCTACTGAATATACTTCCTGTTAAAGCTACTGCTCCACTAAATCATATTATCCATTCCTCAGTACGTACTACTTACTGTATAGATCAACTAGATCACTTTACTACAAAATATCATCAATAATATTGTATGTGGCTACCCTTTTCCCTCAGGTGTAAATTACGTGTGCTCTCTATAATCCATAAATCATTATATTCTTTCACCCCAAGCTATATCTCTGATCCAATAAAAAAAACGTACAATATGACCTACTCTTAGTTACAAAAATGATTCTTTTCTTATCTAACGGAACTCTAGTAAAACTTCCATAAAGTCTAGAACTTTAAAATATACTGGTCCCACTCTATAGAATACCTCCCCTTCCATCTATTATATTAGATCCCACAAAAGATTCATAAATCTTACTTCTTTTTTTCTCTCTAATCACTAAATCATCCAACTTATTTTTTTTGTCTCGTTTTATCTTCAACGTATTATCTAATTGTTATTGTATTATTATTATCTTATTTATTTCCCGCACGAGCGAAGGGGTCTATTTTACATGACCATATTTTTGTGCATAATAAACCGTATTTCACCATAATCATCATCATCACATATATATATATATATATATATATATATATATATATATATATATATATATATATATATATATATATATTATTGACAATAATATATTGTACACATTAAGAAATAAATATATCATAAAACATTATAATGTCGTATCTATATTGATGATTATATCTTCAATATCTATCTAAAATATAATAAATAAATACTATAATCCTAGTTATTTTTAGTGATTATTCAATAGAAACTTATTACATAAGTGTATTATGTATCTAGTTAATTATGTATATATGCTTAATACATAGAATACTTTATAGTATATACTATATATAATATATATTATATAATATAAGAGTATGTTAGTTTTGAAATTCATTATTTTTAATTATTAATTAAAAAGTGTACAATAAAAGATATTTTACGTATCAGTAATTCATGTATTCATGTATACACTATTTAAACACCTTCATTATTATATATATCAGCAACATGTTCCGGACTTAGGCCATCTTCATATATACAGATCTGTAAATATTAATCAGCATAATATTAATTAAAACTATTCGTACAGGTTGGATTTATCTTATAAACTTTACGTTTATATATATATATATATATATATATTGTTATTTGTTATTTTATTTGGTGGATTCCTTTCATCCAATCAAGGAACTTAGATGAATTTTTCACTTATAACCATATATGGCTCTAATGTCCCTTCGAAGCCGCTCTCGTGTTAAGGCATCCATGGTTTTAACGAGAGCCGATTATTTATTTATACACAATTATATAAGATCACTTATAAATAATATTTTAAGACCTATTTAAATAGGACCATTACATTATTAAATTAAAATATACCATTAAATGTAATGGTCCGGACAGGGCTTGAACCCACGTCCTACTGCTTATGTGTCTGACGCCTTAACTAACTGAGCCACACATGTATAAAACTGAGCCACACTAACTTTACAGTTAGCTATACATATATATATCACATAGTTATAGTATATATCTAGTAATATACTGACGTCATCGATTAATCCAATGAAGTGATTACCGGTTCTGGCTGAATATCCAAACATTAATGAGCAATGAGTATTTCCCAGCGTTCCAGATAATATTCCTACATCAGTCTGTACTCCGTTCAGATAAGATGTTACCTTAATTCCATCATAAGTTAGTACTACATGATTCCAATCATACATATGAGCCTATAGAACATAGTATAAGTATGACTATTAATCTTACTTTAAGGTAATATTATTATTGACTTAAATATACTTACATCATTTCTCATAGCCGAAACTGTGATATTCGTACGAACTAAAGATTCGACACCATTTGGACTAGAGCTTAATAAGAAACTGGGCTTACTTTCACAGTTTCCATTGTCCATTAAACCTTGGAAAGACTATAATAGATAATATAGAACTGACATTACAATAAATATAAATAGTAAATGTACTCTAGATAGAAAACAAATAAGATAATTTAAACAATACATTATACATAGGTATAGATAACATTATTATAACTAGATATTATTATATATCTTTCAAACAATACTAACTACTTCACTTTCATTCCGTTTATACCAAAGTGATACAGAGAAGCTGTCGAAAACATTGTATCTATTTGCTAATGAATGAAATTCTAATCTCGAGGTACCATTACATTTAGCCGAATGACCCCTGGTTGGTGTATCTATTACACGTTCTACATTATAATCTTTAAAGTATCCCCAGTTACTTCCGACGAATCCATTCCATCCTTTATCAAATCCGAGACAAGTCATTATTTTAGGACCTACAATTGAAATATAAAATAATATATATAGAGGTCGGTCAATTATGTATTTTAATAACTATAAATTAACATTATATTTATATATATTTCATGATTACATAAATATATATATGATATTTTAATTTATAAATAATAATATTAATACAAATGTTTTACCTAAT
Organism: Osedax fenrisi; assembly: GCA_964019155.1. NCBI lineage: Eukaryota > Metazoa > Annelida > Polychaeta > Sabellida > Siboglinidae > Osedax > Osedax fenrisi. Next base: position 76,282,238 of record OZ025239.1, read on the forward strand.
AAGGTAACATTTTTGTTAAAGAAAAAACATATATTTATAAGATACATATTTAAAATAAAAACACACATTAAATATGATATATACAAATATAATAGTATACATGATAATTAAATGAAACCTGGTTCACGTGTAACACGATCACTACATGCACAGTCCTCTTCATTAAATAGGGCACCATGGGGACACTTCTCAACTTTGCTATTTTGCAAATATTTTCTTTTATCTCATTTAATGGCAGTATACAGACAGACGAATTCCGTAGTATAAATTTATAATACTATAATATTAATTATAATATATGAATATATGTTATACAAATAATGTAAAGGTTACACACTAACTCCTTGCTTGAGTTGATGATGTAATACATTCCTTAGAATAATCACGTACACAAGATAGTTTTTCACCGTTCCAAATATTGCACTGAGCGCATTGAATATGATGAGCGATATATCGACCACCAATAGTAATTTCACATTGGTAGAACCATTGACAATCACACGAATCTTCCAGGTATCCAACACCACTACTTATATTACATCGATGACAGTCAACTGTTAGAAGAAAAAAGCAATATTAGATAACAGATATAATGCATGAATAATGTGTATAAATAAATGTAGTAATTTGCATATATAAATATATATATATATATTACCATCAGGAATACATTATTTACAAACACACGGTATAATTTCTTCAGAAATGCCTTCACTGGTTTACCACCCATACTTGAAGCCGGGTTTGAACACGTTCGGTATCTGGTTTGTTCACCTTCATTATTCTGAGATCCACAGTGTACGTCGCAATGACTGTATTTAGACCAATGTGACCACTGGCCATTCTCGATTGGAACACATTCGTAGTTAAAGCTTGGTAAACTATGACAATACTCGTGTATCAAACAATCAGTAGGAAGATCGCATCTATTCTTGACTGTATATATACATTATATATATACATTATATATACATTATATATATACATTTTATATACATTATATATACATTATATATACATTATATATACATTATATATACATTATATATACATTATATATATATATACATTATATATACATTATATATACATTATATATATATATATACATTATATATACATTATATATACATTTTATATACATTATATATATATACATTATATATACATTATATAGACATTATATATACATTATATATATATACATTATATATACATTATATATATATATATACATTATATATACATTATATATACATTATATATACATTATATATACATTTTATATACATTATATATATACATTTTATAGACATTATATATACATTATATATATACATTATATATATACATTATATATACATTATATATATACATTTTATATACATTTTATAGACATTATATATACATTATATATACATTATATATAAATTATATATACATTATATATATATATATATATATATATATATATATATATATATATATATATATATATATTATACCTACATATAAATACTATTTGTTTAATTGTTATACTTCTATTATATATTATAGTGAAATTACTATAAACAATATATTATAATTATATTACTGACCTATACTACAACGTTCACCATAGTAGCCTTCATCACAAATACATGTTATCTTGCCAGATGTATTCTTACATTCTCCATGTTTACATGGATTAGGGTGACATGATACTAAGAAAGAAAATAAGTTTATAACATTTAAATAAAATAGTATATTTGATAAATATACAAATTTATATAAAATTTGTTCATAATATACTTAATTATTGTAATAAAAATATTTTATATAATTTAAAGTATACATTTAAAATATAAGTATAAATATATATTAAATTTATTTTCATATACCACATATCTGATCACCTACTTCAAAGCTACATTATAATTTGTTCTCACAACTGTCAACATGATTTCTATTTATTTCTATGAACGTTAGAAAAATATATTTAAATTGTGGTATAACACTCTGAAATTCCCTCCTTTTTACAGCTTTATCTATTAGTTCCTTGCAATTCTGCTTATATATTACATATTCTTTCCCACTATTCCTTCATGAAGGATGCATCCTATAGAAACTAGACTATTCTTTATGTGTTCATTAAATGTATCATTACTTCAAATTATAGATAATTAAATTTGTCAGAAATTATTTTCCGTTAATAGGATTATATTATACTACCTATATTATACTTTTAATTTTAATTATATTACTAAATTGTTCCCATAAGTCCTACTTTTAGTAACAATAAATCATTATTAATCGACATATTCCTCAAATTATATTAAATTAAAAGAATAATTTATAATATAATTACCTTCACAACGATCTCCAGTATTCCCAATACTACAAGAACATGTAACTACTCCAAATTTATGTGTGCAAGTGTCTCCATTGCAAGGATTTGGGTCACAAATATCTGAAATGAGAAAAACGTTTATTAATGAATATTAAGTTATTATTTTAATATATTTTATATATTTGTATTAATAATAACCAGTATCACAAGTTGCGATAGATGTTGATGCATTTACTACACATGTGTAAAACAATGGGGCTGGCCTTGTAGTAATATGAGCTCTAGTTGGGTCGCATTCACCAGAATAACAGGCAACGCATTTTAAATAATTATTACAATCTTGAGAAAGATATTCAGGTGATCCTACCTATTTTTAATTAAAAGTTTTAATTATATTACATATTAACTAATAATTAATAATCCATTAAATATCGACTATATATAATTTAATATTAACATTTGAAGTGATTCCATCTTCATCAGTACATAGGCAAGATGAACGAGGGAAACGTATTCTATTCAAAACAACTGCACCTTCATTACAAGAACAAGGTTCATTAGTATAAGCCTTACAAAAAGCATCTACATCTGGTCTCGAGCAAGTTGGAATACACACAGAGATAGTATTTTCGTAAAGGGGAAATGGAGAGCAATCATCTGTAATAAATTACATTTAATAATTAATTTAAACATATATCATAATAATTGTGTTAAATTATAAAATAAAATATTAATTTATTTTATGATTAATTTAAATAACTCTTAAATTAAATTAAAATAAGTATGTTAAAAAATAAAATAAAGTCATTATTTATTTATAATGTTTACTATAATTATAATTATATTCTGGCTTATCTCTAGTGCGAATTGCCATAATAATATAATGTTAAACATAAGTACATATAAGTCTTATTTTCCATATGTTACAATCAAAAACATGATTATATCTCCCAAAAATCCATCCAAATATATATGTTACTTCTGTGATGATACATATTATTAAACTTATAATATTTCATCAATTAACCAATTCTTCAATTTCATCTATTCAAAAAAAAAAGTAAATAAGGAAGTCAATTTATAGATATATAGCTTCGATATTAATTACAATTCTAGTTATCTCGTGAGTAGACTTCTTTCCGATGCATATATTGCTAAATTATATTATCCGATCTTCTATAATATCTTATATCTAAATTATATGGATCCTCCTGATATCACTTCTCATTAATTATAGCATATATGACTATCATTTTACCTAATATTTAAACTCGATATCCTCTACCCCAATCATAAATCTATATATTATTTTCATATAACCATATCTTCGATCACCTACTTCAAAAATATACATTCTCACAACTATCAACATTCTTTCTATTCATCTCTATGAACGTTAGCAAATTTTTTTTAAATGATGGTATAACTTTCTGAAATTCCTTCGTTTTTACAATCTAACCTATTAGTTCACCCAAATTCTTCTATATCCTATAGAATATGTATACATATTCTTACCACTCTTTCTCTAACACACAACACAGCCAGACTTTATGTCTGTATTCTATATTTCCTTCGAATTATTTTCATATATTTTATTTATTTATATTAAAACTAACCAGGATAACACTTTGCCATTAATGTTGCTGGATTTACATCACAGTTAGGACACATTGGGGCTGGTCTTGTAGCAAGAACAGTAATATGTGGGTGGCATTCATCAGGATTTCAGGCAACGCATGTTAATAAAGTAGTACAATTTCGAGAAATGTATTCAGGTGATTCGATCTATTTTAAAATATATAAATATATATATATATATATATATTTACAATTTAATATTAACCATTGAAGTGATTCCATATGAATCAGTACATTGGCAAGATGAAAAATGAACACATACTCCATTCATAACGACTTCATTGTTATCACAAGGACAAGATTCATGAAGATGAAAAGTACAGTGATCAGCACTTACATCCGGTCTTAAGCATGTTGGAATACAATCAGTGGGAGAAGTTCCGTAAAGTGTAGATGGAGAGCATTTAACTATACTCAATTATTTTCAATAAATTAATAAATTTATATTAATAAACTAATAATATTAATAAATACACTGTTATATTATATATATATATACATACCATGATAATATTCTCCAGCATATCCCATATTACAATAACATGATAATAAACCATAATCATAATGAAAATATCCTGCACCACATTGACCATATTTACACGGATCTACAAATTAAATATTGATAAAATAAATGATATTAATAAAGTTATCCATTATTATTAGTCATAATATTCTATCAGCATAAATACTAATACAATTATAAATATATTTTATTTATCTATTATCTACATTACCAGAACAGTATGCCTTTTTAGCCTATCAGCATTCACTAAGCATTCAGTAAAATAGTGGACAGAATCACGTGTTTCCAGTCTGGCTATATCACGATCACATTCCGGAGTTGTGCATATTTTACATGTATGCAAATCATGACAATCTCTGCTAATCTTATGTTGTTTTAGACTTGAACAATTTATTATTTTACTCATCACTAGTTTTTGTTACACATTTTAAATTTATTTATAAAAATTATGTTTTTAATTTTTAATTTTAAAGTTTTATAATACTTATACTTTTACCATTATAATTTAAATACAATCTCTATAGTTATTTTTATTTATTACTATACTCATAATTTTTTTCCAACGGATAATCATAAGCTTTGCTTCAATATCTATCAATATCTCGGTCGAGAAATGGCGTAACTGTTAGGTAATAGTTTGTTACGTAAGTGTGTTAAAGCGTGTAATAGTCATTAAAACAAATAACGTTTTCTTTATTGAACTAAGAGATACATTTTGTGAGTGTATACAATATTGTATATATTGTATATTATATATATATATATATATATATATATATATATATATATATATATATATATATGATACAATATATTATTTACTATAGTAATATATTATACTTTTAGTCAAATTTCAAACGAGCTATTTAAATCCTGTTACAAGTTTGTTACTAACTTTAAGTTACGTGCAAACCTAACTAGAGTCAACACTCGAGTTATTCTGTTTTGATTGTGATAACACGCGTATCTATTACATATAATGTTGATGCTGAAGTATCGACCAATGGAATACGCTCACGATATAACATGTATGCCGTCACGTATGCCTATTAATCGCGAGAATATCGTGAAATCTCGTGTAACGTTTAACTAAAAGTAATGTTAACAAATCATGAAAACGTTTGGTGTACACGCGTATAAAAAATGAAAATAATTCTATAAATAACATCAACTATATATATAATTTTATTAATTAAAATATAATATATATATTATGACTTATAAATTATATACACAAACGATATTAATAGAAAATAAACCTATACACGAGCGCATGTACACGCAAAAACACACAGTGGTCTAGCTATTATGGCATATCAGTATTAAAATATGTCAGTATACGGGAGATATTATCATGTATATTAAAATATTCATATATTCATCATTCATATATGAATACAATTTTGTTAATTTTTTTAAATATTCTTAATAATAAGTAGGGGAAAGTAACCTAATACGGATACTAATATTATATATATATATATATATGTGCTCTTGATGAACTTAGTGATTGGATGAAGAGATGGGAACTAGAAATTGCTCCTACTAAATGTGTTGTCATCCGAATTGGTAATAAAAACCCTGTTCATTCATATTTCATTAATGATTTTGAACTGCCTATACACACCTCATTCAAGGATTTAGGCATAACATTTAATGATAATATGAGTTTTATAACTCATATTAATACTATATGTACTAAAGCACACTTAATTATTAATAGATTATTTAGATGTTTCATCACCAATGATTATATATACTTGCTTAATGCCTATATATCATACGTTCTCCCTATTGTGGAATCGGATTCATCTGTCTGGAATCCAGACAATTTCATATGCAATTCTAACAATATAGAAAATATTAAAATCTATTTCACTAAAATACTTTTTTATAGATGTAACCTTACTAAACGGTCTTATGAAGATAGAATTAGTTTTTAACGCCAGGAGACGTCAACCAAATTAATTACTAGGGACTCATCCACCCTTGGGAATTGATCCATCCCATATGGGCCTTGCCAACCCGAGACCTTCGGTTTTGTTACCTCTCCTGTTTGACAACTTGCACTATCGGATACTATATATTGCTTCAACGGCTCGTATAATCCAATGTTTTGTTTTTATTTTACTTCTCAGTTTATTTCTTGTTTTTTTGTATCGTGTCGTTTTGTATTACTATTATCACATTTATATATTTTGTTTATATGTTATATAATTATATGTTTATATATAATTATAACTTTCTTAATATAGGTATACCTATAACCAGTAATTAAATAAACTTTTAATCTATCTATCTATATATATCTATATATATATATATATATATATATATATATATATATATATATATATATATATATATATATATATATATATATATATATATATATAATAACAACATATTAAACGTTTGTATTACCCAGATATTAAATAATTAAATATGTAATATGCTTCGTTATTTTAAATTAGACAACATATAATACATATAAATATATTGTAATGTTATAAATAAAATTATATACATGTATATAAGATATATATGTAAATATATGAATATGGGTATGTATTCACGTATATATATACGATATTTACTTGGTAAAACATGAATACAAATATGTATACATCAATATATCATATACTAAAGAAAACTAAAGAATAAACTGGGTCTACAAAATTACAGATACCATACATAGTACCGCAGCAGTATATTAATGATATGATCAATAACAAGTTGTATAGTCAATATAATACAACTTATAGTCATTTATTATTATTGAAAGTGGAATATATTTTGTTTTTCTTATTATAATGTATGCGTTAAATCTACCAGATATAATATAATTATATATATATTGTAAATAAACAAATACATATCCATATGATCATGTTGATATTAATTATATATAATTATACGGTATACGGTATAATATTAGTATTATAAACCACCCCATCATAATATATGCAGTTTTATAATAATTAATCTAATATTACATTAGTTATGCAATTGCATTTTTATACTTGATTAGATTTTCATACTTGATTGCAAACTAGATTTCCATACTCGATTTGGCGTACTCGATTGTCGAAATTGATTGTAAAATAGATTGTCGTATAATACTTGATTTTGAAACTAGTTTATCTGATTAGATTGTCGAACACGAGTATGACTCTAGATTTTTATACTTGATTTGATTTATCGTACTTGATTGTAAAATTTGCATAGTTAATATATATAATATATATGTTTTATCAATAACTCCTTAGACCCACGCACTTGATGAACAAAATATAAATTTTAAAATTGAAAGGCCACTTATATTTTCATTGATTTATATTTTTAAATGAATATACATATATATATATATAATTAATATTACTATTATAATTAATGTGATTAAATACTGATACAATATATCGTATAAAGCTTTTGTAATATCGTTATATAATTTTTTTAATATTATTAAAATCATTTATTATCATAAGCATAATCATAATGTTATTTGTAAATAATTTATATAAATTTATGATAATTATGGTTCTACCAATGTGAAATTACTATCGGTGGTCGATATATCGCTCATCATATTCAATGCGCTCAATGCAGTATTTGGAATGGTGCAACATTTTCTAATTATTCTAAGGATCATCATCAACTCAAGCATCGAGTTAGTGTTTAACCATTACATTATTTGTAAAACATATATTCATATATTATAATTAATATTATAATATTATATTATAAATTAAAATAAAATGAATACATAATTGCGTTCAGCCACTACGGAATTCGTCTGTCTGTATACTGCCATTAAAGGAGATAAGAGAAAATATTTGCAAAATAGCAAAGTTGAGAAGTGTCCCCCTGCCCAAGTAACCAACATGATGAAATGTACATGTACAATACAGTTACTTTAAAACAGTACTGGAAACTGTATTTTATTAATTTTTGAAACAGTTATTTGGTACATGTACATATACAGTTTGTTGTACTATTGCTTGTAACCTGTACATATAAAGTTGTTTGTACTATTGATTGTAACCTGTACATATAAAGTTTGTTATACTATTGATTGTAACATGTACATGTATGTATATATATATATATATATATATATATATATATATATATATTCATTCGTGCGCTGTCATTCACCGTGAACGGTCGCGTTTCACATTCATATACATTAATTCCGTTTTTGTATAACAGTCTTAACTGGCTGAATTAGATCCTTGTTTAATACAACTTTACGTATAGATTCTATACGCCCTAATGGATCAACCCAATGAAGGATATTGCATAACCTGTTGTAAGCAGTTCAAGGGTACTCGTGGACTTGCTATTCATCGTCGACGTATGCATGCACATGCATACCATATTGAGTACACAGATACAATAGTAAACAACATCACGTCCCAGTCGAGACAGCGTTGGTCTGAAGGCGTCTCGAGAAAGCTTGCGTTAATCGAAATTGATATACTTTCCAAAAAAAGTGACTCGAAGAGGTTTCCAATCAATAAGGAGATAGCGGAGAAGTTTACCGAGAGGTCTCTACAGGCTATCACAACTCATCGGTCATCTGCGAAGTACAAATCTCTGGTTCGATCACTCCAGACATACGTTAATATAAATCATATTGTACAGCCTGTTTTGCACATAGACAATCTACTAACTAACAATCCCAATAACGATACTGAAGATACATACGATACTGGTAACATTACTGATACTAACAGTACTAACTATGACCCTAACGACACTTTGCCCATACATTTAGATACACCACATTTATCAGATTACATTGACAATATACAAACTAACATTTTACATAATAACAACATTCATATAAACACTATTAATGACACGCGACCATGCGAAACGATTGATTCTAATGTCTCGAATAGCTATTGTTATGATTTATCTACAGGTCCTAGATCACAAAACAATATTGATTTAACTAATAAAACAAATATTTTACAATATATCTTAGATTTACACCCTAGCAAATACATATTACCTAGTTTACAATTAAATATACAGAATTTTAATTTCGACAATATTCAAAATCTAATAGACCTAGATTATGAACAATTAATTAATTCATCTATAGTTCAATCTAAAAAAAAACCAAAAATATTATTACCAAAATGTTGGCACGCAGAATTGAAAACACAATTAGTCTTAATCCACGGCAAAAAGCTTTTGTTCGACGTGATGGTATTGCTGAGAATATCTTTTTACTTAAATCTATTATATATCAGCATAAAAATGCATTACGCCCATTAAAGATATGTTTGTTGGATGTTTCTAAAGCTTTTGATACGGTATCTCACAACTCAATTGTTGCATTAGCCGAAAGAGTAGTGACTCCTAAAATGTATACAAGTTATATCATGCATACTTATTCTGATTGTTCAACTCAATTAAAATATAAAAATGGAGTATCACCTAGTATACCAGTCAATCGTGGAGTAAAACAAGGTGACCCAATGTCTCCCGCTCTTTTTAACTCCATTATAGATTATGTAACTGATAATATGCCAGGTAGTATTAATTTACAAGGAAATAGTACAATAAGCCATATGGCATTTGCAGATGATCTGGTTTTATTTGCGAAAGACGATGTAATGATGCAATATCAAGTTGATCATGTTTTATTTAGACTAGCTCAATGTGGGTTAAACGTTAACAAATCAAAATGCGCTACATTGAATATAATTATTAACCCAAAGAAAAAACAATGGATATGTAACCCATATAGTTTTATATCTATTGATAATTCTACAATTAAAGCGCTAAATATAGAAGAAACTTATAGATATCTTGGCATCAACATAGGCGCTTTGGATAATAAAAATAATTCAATTAATGATGACCTCACATCGAAACTCTTGGCAATATCTAAATCTACTCTAAAACCCCAACAAAAATTGTTTATGCTCAAAAATCATCTAATTCCAAGTATGCTTCATACCTTGACTTTCTCTAACGTCTATTTAAATTCATTAAAAACGATGGATAGAAGTATTCGGGCGTTCGTAAGACGTTGGCTTCGACTACCTTCAGATACTTCACTCGGTGTATTCTACGCACCTAGTAGTGTCGGTGGGATAGCTATCACTCGTCTTTTTCTGGCAATACCGGTGCTGCTGCTAAAAAGGATTTCATCCATTAGAAGGAACGATGACACTATTATTCAAACTCTTCCCGATAATGTTATTCTAAAATGGTCTACACCTTGAGTATACGATGAATACACGTTTATTGATAACACCTCCATAAATAAATATCATTCAATATATTTATTTAATTCTGTCGATGGCAAGGGTTTAGAATTAGGCACGCATAGTCCTTTTATTAATAATTGGATAACTTCTCCTATAAAGATGTTTTCTGGTCGCGATTTTGTAGATATGGTAAAGCTAAAGCACGGTCTACTATATACACATTACAGATGTAAACGTATGTTTCCAAGTTTAAACACAAACTGTTTAAGGCGAGGGTGTAATTATAAATATGACTGCCTAAATCATATTATGCAGACCTGTAGATTTAATTATAATAACATTATTCACAGGCATAATTATGTTAACGCTCTTTTAATCACTCTACTTAATAAGTACAAATTTACAACTATACTGGAACCACACATACGAACACAACTTGGCTTACGCAAACCTGACTTACTGGCTTACCGAAATGACATTGTTTATATTATAGATACGCAAATCTCAACTGATACAATAGATACCGATACTAATTACCGACACAAAACTGATTACTATAACAAACCTGAAATACTCTCCTACGCAAAACAACTTACTGGTGCAAAGCAGGCTAAACTAAGTGCCTCTTGTTGGAACTGGCGTGGTATACCCTCATCCCTAACGTCTAAAGACCTATATTCGTTAGGCCTGAGGAAGCATGATATTACGCTACTCAATATTCGTGTCATGACAGGCAGTCTAAATATTTATCGCAAATACTGCTGCAATGGATCATTGTAAAATCCTTAATTACCTGGCCTCTCCCTTGCCTATAGGCATATAAAGTATACTTCGTCATATTTGTATTAATATGTTTTCGCTAATAAATGGGATAATTGGCTCTGGTTATTAACTAACCATTGTCCGAAAAAAAAAAAATATATATATATATATAAGTGAGTTAAATCACAGTTAAATCCAAGTTTAACTCTAGCTAAATCCAAGTTTAACTTGAGATTAATCCAAGTTAACTCGAGTTAAATCCCAGTTAAATCCAAGTTTTAAAATAATTCAAATTATTCACATTGATATTTATATTATTTCTATATATTATGTATATATATACCTATTAATATATTACACATGTTTATATTATATTGTTATCTATATATCTATATATTATGGCTAGAAAAGTAATTTACATATTAATTTTATATTAGTTTTATTTTGGCGAAACTATAGATCTATAATATTATACTTATATGTAACATCATGTATGATATGTCCCTATATCCCCTATATATATGTACCATTATATAAGTTTATGTATAATACTAGTATGATCACTAAATACTTATATGTTTATATATAATTATTTATAAGTATTTATAAATATATGGTATTTTATATATATATTATAGTTATACATTGTTATATATAGGTTAAATAAATTGTTTTTAAAAAAACACATTTTTTTAATATAATACATTTATCAAAAAAATATTCAATATTTTTTATTTATTTTTATTAATTTAGATTCAATAGATTTATCTAAATTTAATAAAATAATAAATAATTAAATAATTGGTAATATTTATAGATACATATTTTGGACAAAAAAATAACTTGGATTAAACTGTGATATAATGATCCAAGTTACAACTAGTTAAATATTGATCAGCTAGATCCTAGTTGATCTCAGTTTAAAAAATAACTTGGATTAAACTGTGATATAATGATCCAAGTTACAACTAGTTAAATATTGATCAGCTAGATCCTAGTTGATATAAGTTTAAAAAATAACTTGGATTAAACTGTGATATATATGATACATTTTATATATATAAAATGTGAGTAAATATAATACATAATTTACTATCAATTTTAAATAATTATTATATCGATTACGTTCATAAAACACTTTATATTGATAAATACACAGATATAATTTGAGAAATTTTACAAATTTATAAATAAGATATTAAATATATAATACTTTAACTGTACATTTTGTTTGTTAAAATATAAATATTAATCATATTTTAACTCGCACCCTTAATTGTAGAAATTTTTCTATAGATATTTGTTTAGATAAGAAATGATAAAAACATAGATGTATTTAATATTTTATCCATACATTTAGGTACACCCCTGCTCAGGTATGGCCGTAGTAATGGTTATCATGGTATATGGCTGAGGAATACTGGCTGTATGTATGCTTGGTTAGAGCTTAACGGAAGGGCTTAGCTCTCAAGAAGATGAGTTGATGTCTTAAATGAAACCTATATATTTCATAATATATATATATATATATATATATATATATAGTCGTAATATAACCAGTTGGTGGACAATGCAAAATATAATCATTTGGTAACCATTTTTTATAAGATAGCCATGAAGGTGAACATTTATATACTAATTAATTATGATATACTCTTTGCATTTATTTAATTATTTTTTCAAAATAATGAATAATAAAATTTATATAAAAATATTGTCTACCAAATAAAAATTATGTATAAGCTAACTATTTTGTTGACAATATTAAGTTGTGCATATAATAATTATTTTGTGGACTTTCTGAATTTTAAAGTTTTCGCTCCAATTGGATAAGTTAACTTTATTATTTTCTGATATATGTTCTATAATTAATAATCAACAAAAATGATATGCGCATGACCCGCGTATGACAAATATTATTCTTTTCGTATATTAAATTAATTTCAATATTCAATATAATATTGGTTACATTTAAACTATTTTACCTTTTCTATCAATCATGAACACATTATATATGGTTAGATATATTTAAAAATAACTATATATTATTTATATCATATAATATCTTCATTATATTAAATAAATATGGCTTTTATTTTTATATTATGTTTATATAAGAATTTTTCGGATAATTATTTAAAAAACACATGTACACAATTATTAAAATTATAATTATATTATAATTATTATATCATAATAAATTATTATTAAATAATATGTAAGCATAATTATAATATATCTATTAGATAAATTACTTAGATATAAAAACGGGCTCTATACGAACTAATGTACATTTTATTTCAAAATAAAAATCTGATATATTATGATATAACAAGTTTACTTTAATTATCAATTATCAATAGATTATTATATTCTTGTGTTTATTTATTAAAATATACATTTTAACACGCATTTGATATTAAAATGAAACTATTGAAATAAATATAATTATTGATCAATATTATTCATTGAATATATATAGGTATACAGGAACCTATATATGTATATATATATATATATATATATACATATATTGTTACGCTTGATTTCACACGCTACAATATTCCATACAAGTAACATACATACACTGCTTTTGTGTATTATATCATATTAAACAAATCCACAAATATATATTATATATATATATATTATAATTATATGTATAATAATATAATCCATAGATATATCTATAGTTATCCGTTATAGTAATTCTATAATTAAATATTTGTTAATAAATTTGATTTTTTATTAAATTTTAATTTATACTATTAGAAATCATTCGATTATTATTTGAATATGTTACGTACACATGATATAAATATAATTTTAGAAATTCCGTTTAATTTCAAGTAGAACTAATAAGTTACATATGTATAAGAATATAATATAATCCATCGATATGTTATCTGTTTTAGTAACAATTAAATATTTGTTAATAAATTTGATTTTTTATTAAATTTTAATTTATACTATTATAATTTATTCGATTATAATCTAATATGTTACGTACACATGAGATCGTTTTAGAATGTCCGTTTAATTTCAAGTATAACCAATAATGTTATATATGTATAGTAATATAATCCATCGATATGTTATCCATTATAGTACCTTATAATAGTAAACATTATTATACATGTATAATATATATGTATATAATTATAATATATATATATAAATATATATATATATATATATATATATATATATATATATATATATATATAATATATATTTGTGTATTTGTGTTAATATGAAAATACACATAAGCAACGTATGTATGTTACTCGTATGGAATATTTTAGCGTGTGAAATCAAGCGTAACATATTTACATGAGTAACATATATTTACATCGATGGGCGGCTCTTAAATATATCGGCGGCCTGCTTCTCCTGTATCCACATCAGGGTTGTTTGGGTTTTTTCGTTCGGTTTTTTCAAATAGGTCTTTTCATCGGTTTTTTCGGTTTATTTGGTTTATTCGGTTTTTTCGGTTTATTCGATTTTTTCAAATTGTATTCATTACATTTTATATAAATATAATTGTACTATATTAATAGTATTATTAATACTCTATTAATATTGATTATGTTATAATATGTTATACTAATTATCTATATAATATACTATATGGCTCATTTTATGTTTCTATATTGTTTGTAATTAGAAAATGAAAATATAATATACATAATTATTTATTATAATAGAGTCTTTTCGATTTTAATCGAAAAGACTCTGTATGTCTGTGATAATATATTATATAATATGAATTTCATATTATGAAATATCATCAAAGTTTGAACTTTGCTAGACTTTATAGACCAAAGTTTAACTCAGCTCTTCTAAAACAAGCAGGTGGAAGTAAGCTAATGATGCCTATTGATACTCAATGGAATACGCTTGCATATAGTATTGAGAGCTATTTAAAGAATTCGACGATATTATTTAATATATGAGAAGATAAAAGAGAGGACATTGATACAGATATTATCATACAAATATCCAACATTGGGTTGAAAAGAATTGCGGAAGATATGCTAAAAATAATGAAACCAATTGCTATATAGGAGATAAATAATGAGATTTTCTAATATTATATAGAAAATAGTTGGCAGTACGAATCATGTTATTAATATGTGGAGAGTAGTCTAGGTGAGAGGTTTGAGTGAAACCGAGGGTAGTTATAGATTCAGAAGTTGGTAGATATAGTAAAAAAGGATGAGTGATTGATAGTGGAGAACTGGGTCTCGAAAATATGATAGTGTCAGTTTTTGTCATATTAAAGGAGATAGAGTTATGAGAGAACCATTCAGTGAGATCAGTAATACAATTAAACATAGACATTTGAATCATATCAGAATCACTAGAACTAGGAAATTACGTATATATCTGTAGATCACCAGCATAAAGATGATAGTGAATATTGGGATATTTGTGAAAAATTGATTTAATAGGAAGAATATAAATAATAAACAATATAGGCCCAAGAACATAGCCTTATGGTATGCCATGTATGTTAACAAAATGATGAGACAACGAGGAGTTAATCTTCACCGAAGATGTTCTAGATGAAACAAAAGACATACACCAAATATGGACTTGACCGTATATACCAATTTCATTAAGTCTAATGTAAATACTATTGTGATCTAGAGTATAAAAAGCATTAGATAAGTCAAGTAGCACGAGATAGCATGGTGTATGGGGTATCAAGAGATATGAGTATACCATTAATAAATAAATTAATGGCAGTTTCGGTACTACGATGAGGAAGATACGCACTTTGATATTTATCAACAATAGCATTTTACGTAATGTAATTAATAAGTTGAGTTGACACAACTCGTTCTAAGGTCTTAGATATTGATGATAACTGGGATAATGAACGATAACTTGATACATTAGATTAGTCAAGAGTAGTTTTTTTTTAAATCGGAATTATATATGATTATTTCTTGGAGTGTGGAACAATAGATGATATAAGAGATCTATGAATGATTTCAGTGATAAGTCCAATAAAATATAGTAATAATGAACGAAGTATATTGAGTGGAATTGGAACAAGTGGGGAATTAGTTTTCAAGGATGTCATAAGAGAGAGTACAACGTCATATTTGGGAAGCGTGAAACATGACCAATGATTCAGATTGGATGTTAAATTGAGATTGAGTCGTGCCTATTTGATGTTTGGAAGTACATTGATAATACTAGAAATTTGTTGTTGGAAGAAATTGGCAAACAAGGAACAAATAATTGAATCAGGTTTGTCAGGAAGATGCTTGGTCTGGGTTTTACCTACTAAGGTGAAAGATAATTTGTAAGCTTGCTTAGAAGATATTCCATAACTACCGAGCATATCAGTAAAGTATGACGATTTGGTAGAGAGAAGTTTATTCTTGTAAAGCGATCGACAAGCTTTAAATGCAATAAGATCAGAGTCAAGTCTAGCTAGACTCCTCTAGAGGATGCATATTTACGTTGTAGTCTACGAAGTATTGCCTTAGTTTAATAAGTTAAATATTAAACCAAGGAGACTTAGAATGAGTTCGGTTGATAAAAGTAATGGAGGGTGCAAAATATCAAGCGAATGAGATAATGCTAAATTAAAAGAATCACAAAATGTAGAAAAATCAGAAGATATACTGTTGTTAAGTTGATGTAATAGAGAGTTAACAAACATTGGTTTATCAATAAAGGATATTTTCCGAAACGATCTAGAAGGTCGATTAATTTGTGACACCGGCAAGTTCAAATAAAATAAAATGGCAAAGTGATCAGTTATAAGAGAACTTTGAGTGGGATATTAAATTAAATTAGAATCAGCTAAAGATAAAACTAAGTCAATAGTATTACCATTGGTGTTAGTAGACAACGAATATGTTGCGTCAAGGAATACTCAAATATAAGTTCATTCAGAGTTAAGGAAGTATAATTATCATTATTAATTTGAATATTAAAATCACTAAGAATAACCGTGTTAACCGATGTGATAGATTCTAAGATAGAGGAGAGGTCAATTAAGAAACTCCGTAGGCTAGATGAAGGTGGACGGTAGATACGTATAATTACAATGATAAATAAGGAAGGAAACTGAATATTACAGATCATAATTTCACATGAAGAGAAACATGGGGTAGATGATGAAATAAGCTTAAGTTCCGATGAGAATAACAAAGCTAGGCCGCCACCGCGATGTGATGTAGACCTATTAGCAACCAATAATTTAAAACCATCAGGGGTCAGTTGGGAAACTAGTGTAGAATCATCATTAGTTAGCCACGTCTCAATAATAGAAGATATAGAACAATTAGAATCAATAATTGATTGAGTAATCAAATCAACTTTATTACGTACTGATCTAGCATTAAGGAGTTGAAAAGAATACTTTCTGGGAAAGTGCACAGATAGTCATTCAACAGTTCTATCTTTTTTACGAGATTCACAGAAGGAATCATATGATTGGGTCCATGTCTCGAACTATTCAGTAGTGTAATATAATATATATATAATTAGACACGCCCACATTATTAGTGATAAACACTTCACTTGTATCTTAGCAGTCAAACCAATAACACTTAAGTTAATCTATAATAGATAATACTATATACCCCAAACCACGAAGAATCATCTGCAGAGTACTCTGGCAGATATCTTGAAGCTACCCAAAGGTAATACATCCTAAATATACTAGTATACCCAATACATATATATATATATATATATATATATACATACATATATTATATATACATTATATATTTAGGATAAGATTATCATAATCTTAACATATAAGTTAAACGAACCAATTGATATAAATAACATATTACATGATATTACAACATATTACTATGATTATAAGGATCAGCTTTCCAGACAATAGGAACATCATCGATGTTAGAACGAAGTTGTTATGTTAAACTCCTTCTATTAAAGACACACTTTAAATTAGTGATACATACTTTGGTGGCATGAAAGAGAATACGACAGTCTTAATGGTTTCAGGATCAATATATGGTCGTTTAAATAGGGACTTAAAGTCTGATGAATGAAGAGATGACCTTGAATGTAATAAACTATCAATTGTACAAGAAGATGATAGTACCAGATTAGCAAAGTGAAATCTGAAAGAGTAGTCCGTAATAGTGTTGGGATCGAGACGAAGGTGAACAAATAGTGATTTGATATATGTTAAGTTTCTATTGAAAGTAAAACATGTTCGATTACAATAGAAGGTTTGGGTGAGCAAGCATAGATAGGTGTGGGAGGCTTAGGAGGAGTAGCAGTAGAAGAGGATGAGGGTAAGTTAGATTTAATAATATCAGAGTATTTAATAATAATATTATTAGTTTTCTCTTCTAAGGTTTTAATGGTATCCTGCATGGATATGTGATTAAACTGTATTTGATTTTTAATTTCTATTAGATTATTTTATATCGTCAGATTTAGATTTGTTATAATATTGTTATTTTCTAAGTTAATTTTTCTATTGTTAATTTGTTAAATTTAATATTATTTTATTTTGTTTTTCTATTATAGTATTAGGTTTTATAATAACTTCTTCTTGTAGGTCCTCATTACTCCTAATTCATTATTTTTTATTTTAGGCGGCATTATTATTTAGTATAAGTTAATACTATATATAAATAAATATATATATATATATAAATATATATATAAATATGAATACCATATATATATATGTTAGTGTATATTTATGCAGGAATGATGTATATATATTATTTATAAACACAAATATATATATATATATATATATATATATCAATACATAAATATAAAATTCATATATACTTTAATTCAATAAATAATTATTAGAATTAAATCAAATATATAGTATGAAATAATGAAATTAAATATATATTATGTAATAATTCAAAATAAAAAGCATGACAAAATAATGAAATATAGTAACTACAATAATTTAATTTCCAAAATAAAAAATAAAAAATATATGAATAGAATTAATTAAAATGAAATTAATTTACTAAATAAATCAATATATTAATTTATAGAAAAATAGGTCACACATGTAAAATAATTAAATATACATTAATTCCATAAAAAATATATTTATATAATATATTAATAATTAGATAGCGGTCAAGATATACTTTTATAAATAAATTAGCACATATATATGGAAGCATATATAAATATTAAATATAATAAAATGTAGTTGAACAAATATAATCAAATTAAATTGAATTAGAAAAATCAATAAATAAAGTAACTAATCTGAGCAAAATACGTCTGTACTGTAGGAAGGATAAAGTAAGACTGATAAATTTTAAAATTTACCATACCAATACAATTTATTTATTAAAATTTAAATACCAAGTATTAATGCTTTATTTGGATTATGTATTGATAATCTAGATGTGATAATTATCTAGCAACTATCTGTTATATGAAAAATGTAGTAATTTTTTTTATAACATCATTAATTTATCAAATGAATATTAAGATTATATTTTTAATTAAAAATTTAGTAATGTTCTTTTTAATATTTTAAGAAATTACGGTCTACTATGCTAGATAGTATATTAAATGCATTAATATTGGCAAATATCAATCAAAAAATAATTCACACAATTGAGATGGATATATTTATAAATAAAAATCTATATTTATATAATAATAAATTATGTAATGTTTATTATTTATTTTATAATATATACCTACATAAGTATTGTTATAAAAATTAAATATTATTAATTGCATATTAAAGGGTTAACATAGACTAAAGAGGTATACGATATTAATAAGATATAATTAGTAATTTATATTAGTAATAAATAATAGGATATATAATATAAAATAGAAATAAATAGCCCCCATACAAAATATCGTTCCGACGCACCTATATATATATATTACAATACATTTAGTATTATCAAAGTCCATTATGTAGCACTATTGTATTATATAATATATAATATATGATTATAATAATAATAATAAATAATAGTTAATAATAATAAATTTAATTCTATTCAAAATAAGTAGAAATATAATTGAAATAAGTTCATTAGTTTAAATTATTATCATTACTATAAATAATATTTAATTTTCTTATCGAATTTGTGATCCTGGCTATAGGAATGAGCGTGAAATATACACGTTTGTTCATGTATTGTTTATATTCCACGTAGAAATATTCCACAACCGTACGGTGTTTACTTACTTAGTCACGTGACGATGTCGTCGTAGGGGGAGCACATGATAATGATGAACTAAACTTCCTCCAATCTTCACGATCAGCAGTCTTATTTAGGATTTGCGCAAGGGGAGATAATCTCCCATTAAACTAATTCAAGATTTCATCCATCCATTTTATATTTGGACGGCCTATTTTACTACTGCCTTCAACTTTACCTTGCAATATTATCGTAGATAGTGATTCATGTATAAAGATGTGACCACACAAATGTAGTATTTATGAGATTGAATAAGAGTTAATATAGCCTACTATACATATATACGTGACTAACCTTGTCTGGAAGTTCGCCGTATCTCGTATCGTGTATTATGATATATTATATATATAATTATGTATAGGTGCTGATTAGTTGTGCATTCATAAGTAAGTGTCTCGTAAGTCATTTATAATGGGCGTGGCTTAGTCACGCTATATATGTATAGTAGGCGTATTAAATATTACTACATCCCTCTACTAAGTATATAATATAAGCATTATAATATATAATAATAATAATAATAATAATAATAATAATAAATTGACAATATAAGTATAACAATACAATAAATAACATTACGTATCAAATAATATTTCTACCACCCATTTGTGTGCTTAGTTTTAAACTAAGCCTCTATAATGCGATATGGATGTTTTACATGCCTTCCTGATCTAGTGGTGTATACATATATGTAGATACATTCGTGGGTATGAGCTGGCATCTATTCCTTCTCACATCTTGTTTCTCCGTTATGAGATTATAAGATCGTGTACTCTCGGGTGTTGTGTTGATAACGGTTGCCATTCTATCTAGGTCCCTAATATATACATCTTCCCCGTCTTCTATCTTTAGTAAGTTTTTAGTATACTTATTGTCTCTGTTTCTTTTGATTTTTAATTTCTTATTTTCGTTCTTGTCCCTAAATATACAGTGGTCTTCTTTCTTCATGTAATTATCTAATTTAAGATCAACTACTGTAGTTCGTAATTTTCTGTTCATCAGAAGTTCTGCTGGTGATCTTCCAAAGCTGAGTGGTATACTTCTGTATGAGAGTAGTCCTAGGTAGGGATCTTCTTCTTTTTCTAGAATACCCTTTATCGTTTTTATAGCTCTTTCTGCTACTGAATTACCTTGTGGATGTTTAGTAGATGATTTAATCGCTTTTTACTGGAATACTTTTCTTTTTTTCACGGAGAAATAGGTTAGGAGATTTAAACTATAATCCAGCGGTGCCCAGGTGGTGGATAGGGAAACGGCCTTCAGATATGAAGGTTAGCTGCGAATATGTGAATGTTTTATTCAATAAGCAGTACCGAACCAAAATCAAAGTGGTCCTTTGGCAAGACCTAGTATTCTGCAGCCACCCGCGCAGGGTTACGCAAATGTGTATGGAGTGGCGACCGCACATTTTATATAGCCATCGAAAGCAAAAATAACACAACCAAAACATTTATCCCGTATCGATCGTCGCGCGGAACAAGGATCACGTCTTACAGAACCACCTCAGACTGTAGTCGAAAAGTTAGCTACTGAGAAAAATAAAAATAAAAATAAAAATTTACCAAAATTACTGATATCTAAGAAAACATTTAAAATCTGGACCATAAACACGCAAACGCTGCAAAAAGTATAGTAAATACTAGAACTGATAGCCTATGCTGAAAAAAATTGGACAAGAGGTTATATGTATACAAGAACATAGATTTGTACACCTAGATGTTGATATCAAAGAACATACATTCGGAAAATGGAAATTGCTAACCTGCTCTGCATGGAGAAATAGTATAAATGCTGCCATCGGTGGTGTTGGAATATTAATTAACTTAAGAGCTTATAATGCAATAAAAAAGTATCGATATGATATCAAACAGAATAGTGGCAATACATTTCATGGGAAACACATTGACAACAGTAATATCATGCTATAGCCCAACAAATGTGAGTACCAAGAGGAAATAGAGAGATTCTATGTTGATCTAACGTCTTACACAAGGCATATTCCAAAACAGAATGTACTAGTAATCGGAGGAGACTTCAATGCATATCTCGGCAAAGAAAATGGATACAAATATTCTTTTCACATAACTACAAATCGAAATGGAAATATGCTTAACAATTTCATTCATGAAAATAATCTTCTATGTTTGAATATATTCAGTGTATACACACTTTCAGAAGAGATCAGGTCAACTATGGACACATACCTCTCCAAATAATTTTAAATCACAAATTGATTTTATAATCATCAATAAAAAATGGAAAAACAGTGCAAAAAACTGCAGAGCTTACAATTATTTCATAAGTTTAGCATCTGATCATCGTATAATTTCAGCCGAAATAATACTCTGTTTGAGAGCAAACAAAAAGAAATTATGTAATAATAAACCATATGATTGGACTAAACTGAAGCAAGATATCAATATCAGAAATAATTTCGTAACTGAGGTTAAAGATAGATTTAAAACCCTCCAAGAATTTAAACCAACAGATGTAAGTGCAAATACAAGATTTAACTATTTTGAGATAGCATGCAAAGAAGCTGCTGAAAATATAATCCCGTTAAAACCGTAACTTATAAAGAGTCTACCATGGGAAACGCTGCTTATCTGTCAGAAACGTGAACTTCATCAGGCAGCAGAACTTAAAAACATAGATCATTCACCAAGAAACATAAAAAACTTCGTAGACGCTCAAAATATACTCACAAGTATGTATCAAAGAGAACAAGAGGAATATGTTACACGAAAGATTGAAGAGATTGAAGATGCAATCAGTTTTAAAAAGTCTGCACTCGCATGGAAAACAGTGAATGAATTTAGTGGTAGGAAGAAGTCCAACAAAGCCAAATTTAAAGCCAATTCCGAAAAAGAACGTATAAAGCTATGGCATGATAACTTTAAAGAATTACTCGGCAAACCAATATCAATTTCAAAAAGCGATGACATAAATGAAAGATCAGACCAAGACATTACTAAACTAGATATCAAGACAGGGTTATTCACCTCTTATGAACTAACTAAAGCTATAAAAAGTAATCAAAGCGGAAAAGCGGTAGGGCTAGATGAAATGCCAGCAGAAGTATGGAAACTAGAAGACTTTCAAAATTTCTTACTAGAATCCTGCAATAGTGTATATTCATAAGAAACTATAGAAAGATGGAGAGAAGGATGTATACTGCCTTTCCCTAAAAAAGGAAATCTATCTCTAACAAAAAACTATAGGGGAATAACACTCACATCAATTGCGGCCAAAATACTTAACCTAATGATCTTAAACCGAATTAGACCAGAAATAGATCCTATTCTACGGAATAATCAAAATGGTTTCAGGAAAAATAGATCTACATCAGGACAAATTTTAACAATTCGTCGTATATTAGAAGGTGTTAAATCAAAAAACCTACCATTAACACTTTTATTCATAGATTTCTCAAAAGCATTCGATTCTATCAAACGAAATAAGATGGAGCAAATTCTGCAAATATATGGAATTCCAACAGAAACTATAGAAGCTATAATGATGCTGTATAGAAATACTCGTTCTATGGTTAGATCTCCCGATGGTGATACTGCCTTTTTCTAGATTACCACTGGGGTACTGCAAGGAGATACTCTTGCTCCCTTCCTGTTTATATTATGTCTCGACTATATTCTTAAGACTTCTGTAGATATCAACGCAGAATTAGTTTTCACACTAACTGAACGACGAAGTAGACGTTATCCGGCCACACACATAACTGATATTGATTATGCTGACGATATAGCAATCACAACAAATGATATGAAAATTGCAAATACTCTGCTACATCAAATAGAAGTAACATCAAATGAAATCGGACTAAGTATAAATACTGAAAAAACTCAATACATGAAATTAAATCAAAATTCTGATTCCGATGATATCACAATAAACAGCATAAATGGTAAAATTATTGCAAAAGTGGAAAATTTCAACTATATTGGGAGCTGCATCGGGTCAACAGAAAAGGAAATTCAAATAAGAATTGCTAAAGCCTGGTCAGCACTAAATAGTATGCAAGAAATCTGGAAATCAAAGATGCCCGACAAATTAAAAAGAAATTTTTTCAGAGCGGCAGTTGAATTTGTATTAATATATGGTGCCATATCGTGGACTCTAACAGCTAATCTTGAGGGGAAAATAGATGGAGCCTATACTAGAATGCTCCGAGCAGCTCTAAATAAGTCATGGAGATAACATTTGACAAACAAGGAACTATACGGAAATATACCCAAAATATCAGTAGCTATACGCGAACAACGATTACGATTTGCAGGACATTGCTGGAGAAGCGAAGGCGAACTAGCAAGCGACTTACTACTCTGGCAACCATATCATGGCAAACAATTTCGAGGAAGACCGCCCTTAACATATATCGATCAACTGGTGAAAGATACTGGATCGTTGAATATCGATCAACCGAGGAATTACCAGCTGCGATGAAAGAAAGGGATAAATAGAAAGAACGTGTTGTAAATTGCCGAGCAAGCTCGACCTGATAAGGTAAGTAATCGCTTGGAATCCATATTTCTCTTGGAATTCTTTAAATTCTTGACTAATATATTGACTACCATTATCTGATACTACGGTCTCAGGGATACCATGTCTAGCGAAAATAGATTTTAAAGCATTTATTGTGTCTATTGATTTTTCGCTTCTTAGAAGCATCGTTTCAAAATATCTGGAATAGTAATCAACTACGATTATATATTTTCTTCGTTCGTGAGTATATAAGTCTGTTCCAACTATTTCCCAAGCATGTTTAGGTGTATATATAATCTCTAAAGGTTCTCGGATCATTGGCCCATATATTTGACATGTCGAGCAATTTCTGACCATTTTTCGATGTCTTTATTAATTCCTATCCACCATACGCTTTTTCTATCTCTTGCCTGGCATTTGTTAATACCTTGATGTCCTCTGTGTATCTCCTTCATAACCTCTTGTATATGATTCTTAGGTATAATAAGTATATTTTCGTACGTTAAACATTCTTTCATTATTTATATACTTTCTTGATGTTCATAATATCTTTTTAGTTTGTCGTCTTTAGAATCTCTATTTTCCCATACATCTTCTGTCTTCTTTTTTACTGTCTGTAATACTGGGTCTAGCAGCTGCTACTTGTAAGCGTCTAAATTCTTGTAATTTAATTGAACTCCCTGGTTTGAATGTGTTCTTTATTAATTCATTAACTTCTATTTCTAGTATATTTGAAATTTCTCGTTGTCCTGGATATCTTGAAAGTGCATCCCTTCGATGTTTGATTTTCCTTGTATGTATTTCATGTCTATGACATATCTCATGAGTCTTAATCTATACCTCTGTATTCTTATTGGTATTTTCTCGACTTCCTTCTTTCCAAATAAAGTTATAAATGGTTTATGATCTGTTTCTATGGTTATATTTGCTCCGTTTACGTAATAGTTACATTTTTCTAGTCCCCAAACGACTCCTAATGCTTCCTTTTCTATTACTGCATAGTTCTTCTCGGTTTCCGTAAGAGATAGGCTCGCTACTGCTATCATTCGTTTATTTCGTTTCTCATCTATCTGTGAGAGAATAGCTAATATACCTTGGTTTGATGCGTCCGTTGTGATTATACTCTTTTTATTTATATCGAATAATGCTAATATCGTTGGTTTCTCAAAAAGTTCTTTCATTTTTATAAAACTGTTTTTTTGTGCTTCTTCCCATATCCATACTATATTCTTCTTCAGTAGTTCTCTAATAGGATGGCTTGTTTCTGCTATTTCTGCGCTGAATCTAGAATATTGATTTATCAGGCCTAGAAAGCTTCGCATGCCTTTTACATTAGTTGGCCTCGGAAAATCTCTTAAACCTTGTATTTTCTCTCCTGCTTTGATACCATGTTTTCCTATCTTATAGCCTAAGAATTCTACTTCATTTTTTCTAAATTTACACTTATCTTTATTTAGTGTCATTCCTGCTTCTTCTATGCGGTTGAGTACTTCATTTAAGTTCTCGTCATGTTCTTCTAGGTCTTTACCCATTATTAGTACATCGTCCATATGTATCACGACTCCTTTACAATTATTCAATATCTTGTCCATTTCTCTGCAGAATATTTCGGGTGCAGATGTTAGCCCGAATGGTAACTTATTGTATACATATCATCCCCACGGTGTTAGGAACGCAGCAAACTGTTTGGATTCTTCTTCTAGTGGAATTTGCCAAAATCCTACATTATAATGCTATAGCGTAGAGTTTGCTGAATATTTGTCCCTGTATCTTGGCCACGCTTACTTCTACGGTGGCCATTGGGTACAACTCACGCTTTACTACCTCATTTAATTTTATCATATTCTAATCTTTCCATGTGACTTCATAGCCACTACCATAGGGCAACACCATTCAGTTGGGTACATAGTTTCTTCTATCACTCCTAACTTTATCATTTTATCAAGTTCTTCTTTAACTAGCGTTTGTAAATGTATTGGTACGGGTCTTGGTACGTAAATGGAATATGGTTTCGCTTCCTTCTTGATTTGGATTTTATATTTTCTCTTTAATTCACCTAGTCCTTCAAATAATTCTTTATATGGGTGAATTTCTCCTATTAGTTTTACCAGTCCTAATTTAATAGACATGTTTCTCGATAATAAACCAATGTGTTGGTTTTTTAATACGTAGATATTTTCTCTTATTGTACTTTCTTTGTACGTCATTTCGGCCGTAAACATTCCAACTATCTCTAATGGCACCATTCCTGGTCCTCTCAATTCTATGTTATTTTTTATAAGTTTGGGTAACTTTCTATTATAAGGGAGAATAGTTGCGCTTGCTCCTGTGTCTATTTTAAACTCACATGTTTGGTTAAATCCTGGCGCTTTGACTTTTATTAATTTTGTCCACGATTTAATATCTGGAACCTTTATTTCTCCTAGGAACTTATAATTTCCTGTCGGCTTCTTAGTATCTATACTTGTGTTAACTTCGTAATTCTTATAATTTTTTGTATGTGCTCGTTCACTTGGTTTTCTGCATAGCTTGTCCCAATGTCCCTCTTTGTTGCATTTATGGCATTTCGACTTATATGCTGGATAGTTTTTAAATTCATGCGTCCTTCCGCATTTACCACAAGTCTTTCGCTATGCTGGTTTTTTGTATTCGTAATCTTTATTTTTGAATTCTTTCTTGTATTCTTTCTTCTTGAAATCAGTCTTCACGTATTCTATAGTCGGTTTTCTAGTAATTTCTTCATTCTGTTGTCGTGATATCTGTTTCATCTTGCATGATTCGACTATTTGTTCTGCCGTTAATTCTTTGCTGCAAGATTCTTGTAAAAACCTCTGTCTGAGTGTTTCGTCATTCATATCGATTATTATTTTGTCTCTAATAAGGGACTCCTTCATGTCCTTAAAGGAACATGATTTTGCTAATATCTTTATACAACTGTAATAACTTTCAATATTTTCATCTATTAGTTGTTTTCTTTTAAAAAAGCAATACCTTTCGTAAGTAGTATTCACTTTAGGTATGAAATGGCTATCGAATTTTTCCATTATAGTTTATTTTTAGTTCACTTTCTTTATTGTCTTTGTCATATTTTTTTTCAATATAAAATGAATTATAGATGTCTACTGCATCTTCTCATATCGCATATAGGAAGTTAGCTATTTGGACTTTACTTGACTTTTTCTCTAGT
Source organism: Osedax fenrisi (assembly GCA_964019155.1). Taxonomy (NCBI): domain Eukaryota; kingdom Metazoa; phylum Annelida; class Polychaeta; order Sabellida; family Siboglinidae; genus Osedax; species Osedax fenrisi. The sequence goes on from OZ025239.1 coordinate 76,310,622, forward strand.
TCATTTGCACAGGCATACATCTCATGATTTTGTTTCCACCTTTTCCATTCTGTGGGTCCTTTGCTTACGTATAAAGCATTAGGTATTCTATCTAACATTGTATTAAATCTATATATATAATTTTATATAATTTTATAGATTTATATAATTTTATATAATTTTATATAAATAATGATATAAATAAATCCAATATAAATCTAATATAGATTCAATGTTTCTAGAATATATATAAATCAGCAATTAAAATAAATCATTCGTTTTCTATAGAATTTAGAATTCATTTGTTTGAAAATTACCGAATTAAATTTTATCGAATTTTTTTGTTTTAATTTTCTCTAATTTGGTAATTTTCCATATGATAATAATATGTACGTATAATATAATATGCGATATATAATAAATAATATTTTTACATGCAATATATATATTTTCAACGTGTAGACATTAAGATAACGTATCGTATACAAATAATAAATATTATATATATCAATAATATGTACTTTTTTTTATTAGTATAACGATTTTAGGTACGGTAACTAAATAGTAAAATATTATATACAACAATAATATATTAATTAGTATAACTTGACCGCTGTCACCATGTAGTATTTATGAGATTGAATAAGAGTTAATATAGCCTACTATACATATACACGTGACTAACCTTGTCTGGAAGTTCGCCGTATCTCGTATCGTATATTATGATATAATATATATATATATATATAATTATGTAGGTGCTATAGGTCCTATAGGTGCTGATTAGTTGTGCATTCATAAGTAAGTGTCTCGTAAGTCATTTGTAATGGGCGTGGCTTAGTCACGCTATATATGTATAATATGCGTATTCAATATTACTACAACAAAGTCATTTTTCTACGTACCACCATGTCTAAGAGAGGCTCACAATTTTCTATTTTTCTTCTTATTTCGGTGGATACGTATATATTAGTTTTCTTAGTTTATATGTGATATATAGGAGTCTTCTAAATCCCATGCGTTAGATTCGAATGCACTAATCTTCTTTTTAGACTCTTCCAACAAGGTCCAGGTGTTACAATCATATAGTAAAATGGATAGTACTAAAGATTAGTAGAGCTTGTACTTGAGATTTAATTCAATTTATCTGGATTTACAAATGTTCTACAATCTCACCATTACTGCAGTTGCTGTGGTTAGTCTAATTAAAATCTCTGGATATTTGAAGGTTTTAACAATCTCGCGCTTCTCTCCTTATAAGGTAATATTTGGTCAACATCCATAATAGTTTATGAGTATATTGCTCTTCCCGTGAATTATTTCCATACAATATGATGTAGCACTTTTTTTCTAAAGAGTCTGTTGGTGCTTTAAATTCACTTTCTGGGCCAGCTAAAAGATCAATATCATCAGCGAATCATAGGTTGGAAATTGAAATTCCTCCTAATGATATTATGGACTGGTTATTTTCTAGTGTGTCCTACATTATTATCTCTAGAAATATATTGAATAATATAGATAATAATCATCCCTGTCTTATATCTATTGTTAATGGTAAGGGAAGACCAATTTGGTTGTTCAATAAAATATAACTTGTTGTAGAAGTATATATTCAATATATTGTGATGTTATAATGTTGATCAGTACGATGGTTATGTCCATTGTCGTCATGGTATGCCATACTCTATCAAAAGCTTTTTTAAGGTCGATGAAATTGTGATTGAGTTTCCTTTGTTGATGAATGTGTTTCTCCATTAGAAGTATACAGTTTATAATGTGTTCGATAGTGATTCAATTTTTCCTACAACCTTCCCAGCAAACAGTAAGAGCAGCATAATAGCAGCATAACAGCAAATGCTAGAGCCTCAAATGTTTACATTGTGCTATTATGCTGCTATTAAATGTCTATTATGCTGCTATTATGCTGCTATTATAACAAGAGCAGCATAACAGCAGCATAATATCATTACAAATTAATAGCAGCATAATAGCAGCATAATAGAGATTTAATAGCAGCATAATAGCACAATGTAAACATTTGAGGCTCTAGCATTTGCTGTTATGCTGCTATTATGCTGCTCTTACTGTTTGCTGGGTTTCCTCTGCCATAATCTGTTCCAACTATGGGGTTAAACCGATTCAAAATGATTCTTAGTAGGATTTTGCTCTAGCGACGTATGATACTAATAGTTTGAGAACTTTTTGCGGTCTATTTGGTATAGTAATTATTATGTATAGTATAGTATTATTTGGTATAGGTAAAATCAATGGTATATTCCATGGTTTTGGTTATTCCTTTGTTATCCAGATTTGTTGACAGAGTTTAGTAAATATTTCAGTTATCGCCAGTCCACCTTCGTTATTAAGTTCACTTGATATATTGTCGATTCCCAGTGATTTGACAAATTTCAGGAATGTATTGCCATTTCAACTTCTGATTTAAGTATTTGCAGCGGCAATACGGTTCTTGTACGTTTTATATATTCATGGTTATTCTTATACAGTTTATATATTTCATAATTGTTCATGAAAACGTAATTTAATATGTTCTCCTAATTGTTTTACAATAATGGTATAATTTATTGTACTTAATGTATTTAATTTTACACTTCATAATTACGTTTAATAATATGTTGATAATATAATTATTTTTTTAGTTTAAAAAACATTTTGTATTAAGTGATTTACTGATATTTTTTTAATATTTTATCATATAAATATATTCTCCAGTACATCAATACGGTTACAAATATATGACTAATCGATAATGTAAAATCATAAATATATCTTCTGGTATAAAAGGTATAGATTTTACACATATATTAATATAAGAACAATTGTTCTCAATATTGCAAATTATATTACCAATGAACTATTCTGATTTTCATAAAAATCGCGTGCATCATAATATTAATACCACCAATAAAGCTAAATATAAAATTTGTATTATTTAGATACTTAAATTATATTATTAATTAAAAAAATAATAAAAATAAAACATTATTAATTAATTAAATTAGAATAAATTATTCATGAAATTATTTATAAATAATGTAATTGTAATTTGTCTGATTGAGTCATCAATAATATATAGTTTATCTAGTGCTATAAGGGGTATTCGTATTATAACACAGGGTGTCCGTATTCGGACATGGGTACCGAATACGGATACCCCCGTTATCTATAGAATTAAAATATTAAATAAATCAAAATAAATATAATTTAAAATCACATTAATATCTATAATCATATAATATTAATATATTGTAATTTTTTAATAAAATAATGAGACATAAAATGTTAAGAACATTTATTGTTAAAGTGTCCGTATTAGGTTACTTTCCCCTATAATACTATTCAGAATATTAACTTATATACATATAGGGGAAAGACTCCAATTACTGACTCCCTCCAAATACCGACCCCTCTCGTATCTTGTAACTATATAAGATATACCAACAAATTATATATACACGAAATGTTAGTAATTTAATAAGTAATTTATTTTTCAAAATATTCATTCTACAATTGTTATTTTACAAATTTAATATTCTGGTTTTACTTTTTAAATATTTGAGAAATAACTTTTTTTAAATCTTTGTAAATACTTTATTAATTAAAAAAAGGGATTCTATATATAATATCTTAGATTAACTAAATGTTCATAAATATTATAAAAATAATTTAATTTTGATAAGTATTATACAAGATATCTTAATTATAGCGACCCATATCATTTTCCTATTATCGACCCCTCACATTACCGTAATACTGACCATATGTGATTTATAATATCCAATTAAAATAGATCCGTGTTTTACTTTAAAAGTTCGTAAGTTGTGTATTAATAAATTATATAGAATAAGGATTCATGATTCCAGTAGATTATATAAATGTTGATAAATAAATAATTATTAAATAATAATATCAACTATTTTAATATAATAATTATTATTTAATTTTTAATATTCATATTAAATTTATATTTAATTTCATATTTAAATATGAATATTAAAACTTAAATTCAATAATAAATTAATCGTGTACGCACGACGTGTGTTTTGTAAAATATTTATTTCTGCTCTTTTGATTGGAAATTAGAATAGGTATACTACAATTATTTCTACCACGAGTATTTTATGGGGTCGGTTTAGGCACACATTTCCAATTACCGGCTCTCCTTGTTTATTTTTATCAATATAAGTATAACAACAATTTAAAATAGCAAAACTATGTAGATACCTATTGCCATAATATTTCCATAATTACCAGATTTCAAATAAATATATTATTATTGAATAAGTTATTACAAATAGTCTTTTAGGGGTGGGTAATTGGAGACTTTCCCTTAATTATTATGCATTTGTTAATATAATTATAACTATTCTATACATATATAATATAATTAAAAATAATATCGGGTATAACCCAAGGTAATATACTATAGAATGTTTAAAATAATTAAAAATATATTCAGAATACACATTTCGAACATGAATTAATTTTCTATATCTAATGTAATTTAATTTAATCTACATTATTTTAATTATTAAATATATTATTATTAATTATTTTATTCTATAAATATATAAGTATAGTAAATTAAGTAAAGTATTATATAATAATATAATATCTTAGATTTTATTTAAAATTATAAATGAATTTTATTTAATAACATATTTACAACGTTATAGATTATATATGCCTATTATATTAAATATTAAATTTTAATATCTATTGGAAATCTAAAAGTTAATAATTTCTTATTATTCTTATCGTTATTTCTACAATTATATAAATAGAAATATAATAGAAATAATATCTATAATTTCCACTACTATATATTTTTATATCATATCAATATTGAAAATAATATTTTTAATGACGATATAGGTGGCGCTACTCTATATCAACTTTATATAGTGAATGAACACAACCCTCCCCGATATTATATACAATTATTTTATACAACATATATGAATATGCTAGATAAGTATTTATTAATAATAGATACAATATACTTAATAATAGATAACATAACTACTTATATTTAAAATATAAATAGAAAGATTCAAATAAAATCTGTCAACTTACCAATATATTAATCGATGTATAAGGGTTCACCTAAATATGTTGCTAATATATTAATAATAACTACTGGTACTTTATATATAATAACATGAGTATATGTCCTTAATATATGTCTTTAACAAACTTATACTAGTATTGACTCGATATCTTACATGCCTTCTCTTTTCTAATAGGTAGGGGAATTATGTCTAATACGGGCCACTTTTTATGTTATCAAATAACTTTTTTATTTATGATTATAAATTAATGAAATTTTATCACGATTTAGATATTATAAACGTCAATAAAATTACAATTTCAATTTTTGTAAAAATGTTATGTATCGTCGAAAATGTGCCCGGCCCGTATTGCAAACAATGTTTGTAATACGGGCCAGGTGGTTTTAATACTGGCCGGGTAAAACATCCAATAGATGGCGAAAGTAGTTATCATTTTTCAACCAATAAAATGAATTGTTATATTGATGATACAATTTTCACGCTATAAGAATACGTATCACGCATACTTTAATTTATTTCAGTGATTTAAACTAATTTACACCATAGTGAACTAAGGCAACCTACTAATGTAACCTATGTATCTAGTAGATATTATCTACGTTATTTCTATATATATATAGGAATAAAATAAATAATAGATTACATAATTTAATTTAAATAAGTGGTAGTAGTAGTAGTAGTAGTAGTAGTAGTAGTAGAAGTAGTAGTAGTAGTAGTAGTAGTAGTAGTAGTAGTAGTAGTAGTAGTAGTAGTAGTAGTAGTAGTAGTAGTAGTAGTAGTAGTAGTAGTAGTAGTAGTAGTAGTAGTAGTAGTAGTAGTAGTAGTAGTAGTAGTAGAAGAAGTAGTAGTAGTAGTAGTAGTAGTAGTAGTAGTAGTAGTAGTAGTAGTAGTAGTAGTAGTAGTAGTAGTAGTAGTAGTAGTAGTAGTAGTAGTAGTAGTAGTAGTAGTAGTAGTAGTAGTAGTAGTAGTAGTAGTAGTAGTAGTAGTAGTAGTAGTAGTAGTAGTAGTAGTAGTAGTAGTAGTAGTAGTAGTAGTAGTAGTAGTAGTAGTAGTAGTAGTAGTAGTAGTAGTAGTAGTAGTAGTAGTAGTAGTAGTAGTAGTAGTAGTAGTAGTAGTAGTAGTAGTAGTAGTAGTAGTAGTAGTAGTAGTAGTAGTAGTAGTAGTAGTAGTATAATTGAATGTATATTATTAGTAGTTTATATATTTAAAATACGAGGGTGATATATTGAAGTAGTATTAGGTTATTATTTAAAAACATTATTTGATCTAAACCTAAAATATATACTATAAAATATGTAACTACACATCTTAAAATTAATTATTATTATTGTATTGTATTTATTATAATGTGTATCATTAATTTATTTAAATTTAAATTCATTTTTTGAACACAAAATATGATAATTAATATATTTGTTATATATTTAATACGGAAATATAATTATTAAATGATCTTATTATCGATTATTAATATGTATTATTATCAATATATTGTGAGTGTATACTTAATAGATAAGTGATTATGTATACTACTTCTACACCTAATACCATCTAGGAACTGTTTAGCGTTCCTAGATGGTATTAGGTGTAGACGTATTCGGTGAACATGTTTCATTAATAAAGTTATATTTATAATAAATATATTAATATGAATATCAATGTAATTTTAAAATATACGTTACATGTAAAATATATTTATAAAAAAATATCGATTTCTATAGAAATCAAATGAATCAAAATGTATTGCATAATAAGATGTTGAATTGTATGGCGAATTTTAATTGTATTATTGATTATTAATAGAATAGTATTTATAATTGTAAATATAAAATAAAACTTTTCACTGAACTATATGTATACGTGAATACGCATACATACAGTGTAATAATCATATATATTAGAATACCTAATTGTAATTTCTATGATAATAATGTACACATTCATTATAACCACTCTCATAATAGATGATCTATCAATAAACGCATATATGAATATTCGATATAAAGAAACTTTCTTTATATCTATGGTATGAATATACCACAGAGCTAGAGAGAAAGCTATTCTCTCTAGCACTATGGAATATACGCACGATGTCGCACGCACTTATATTAGATTTTATTTCAGTGATATGATATTATAAAATAGTAATCTAGAATCAAGCATTTTCATTGGTCATGTGGCCCGTATTGCAAACATTTGATACACCTGTTAAATGACCCCCAATCACTTAATATTGAATATAAAGTCGATTGTATATATTTATATTCTTCGTATTTAATTAATCTTTCCAATCGTGTTTTGAATTATTTAATTAATGTTAGATTTATTAACGAAATTGGTGGATAAATAAATAATTATTTAGTAAATTTTCATTTGTAAACTATTTTTTGATATAATGATCAATATTAGAAATATAAATGCAAATATTAAAATAAAAAATATCCCTTATTAATAGAAATATGATACTGAATAAATCTTGTATATATTTTTTTTTGATTTGAACAATAGTTACTGAGATATCGCAGTGGCCCGTATTACACACTGACCCGTATTAGACATAATTCCCCTATACTATTAACTATTAATGCATAGAAATTATTCATCCATCTCTCGTGAAATGATTCACATATAAGGGTAAAGTTTAATAAGGAACTATTTATATCTATGTTGCAGTTTTTATTTCATAATCTTCATTTATTTAATTTGTAAATATTTGTATTTAATATTAAATACTTATACGACTGCCGTTACCTTACCTATCTTTGATCCAGTGTACTTTGTTAGTTGTCAATCTCAGTATATTGTTATTCTTGATACTATTTATTATCCTTGATAAGCTTTATTATGAATTACAAGGTACACTTTACCATGGACTAAAAGTTATACTTGTCGTTCTTTATTATAATATATATAACAAAAGAGTGGTATCGATATAAAATAATATTATTCAAATTTAGTTATTCAATTATTATTAAGACTAGCTTTTATTTATGTATTTTTTTAGTCATATTTATTACATTAATGTATATGTTATTAATTGTGTGTAGAAAACGTATTTAACAACTTAAACTAAATGTATTAACAACTTTCCTAAATTGAAAATTAAAATTTTCAAAACCTATATTGAAATTAAATGATTCAAAACTGAATAAATATTATTATTACATAATACAATTAGTGCCACGTTATATAAAATAACGTGTTATTAGTAATTCATTAATATTGAATATTATATTATATTAATAATAATATTGGTTTTTTAATAAATGAAATATATGATGTTTATATGAATTGTAAGATGAACACAAATAGACGTAAGAGCATACTAAAGGTTACTGACGTCATATACAGTCAGTATATTCCATTGTTAACAATTAATATTTAAATACAACATTATCTAGGTTCAATTGATTATTATGAACCTAAATTGAATCTAACAATAATTAATTTACAGGCAGATGTATTATTTTAAAAATATATATATATATATATATATATATATATATATATATATATATATATATATTATCTAATAATTAACCAGCATTCATTAATATTAATATATAATAATACATCTTTTAAATGTATAAAACGAATGAATTTTAAGTGCACTTTACGGTATTTTGGAATAAACAAATATTTAATTATTCTACCATCTAAAGTACTATATACACATCATAAGTAGTAAAGTAGGTAGTAACTACTATATGTTAAGGGCACCTCTCTTTCAGAATGGATTCTATATTTTCAACGATCACCGAGGTAGGAATGTAAGTCAAACTGGTTGCAAGTGGTAGTAGCATTGTTAACATATATTGTTAGTTATATGTTTAGATCTAAGAAATTATAATTTAATATATAATTATAGTATATTTTGGAATTATATATGTTTATATATATAGGGGAAAGTAACAGAATACGGACACTGCCAGAATACGGACACTCTCGGTATCTCAGAAACCATACACCCTACAAAAAAATGTGTAATGAATAAAATATGCATAATTATATAAATAGTCTAAATAAGTATTTTTTTATTTGTTAATTATTTAAAATAGTATTGATATATCCAATGAACTGATTTTTTTATTACGTTTTAAATTTATGAAAAAAAGGTCAACATAAAACCTTCTCAATAATATACAAATGTATATATATAAAACATAACAATATATTATTAAAAACTAAATCGTTCTAAACATTATATACATAATAGCTCTATTTGTTATCAAATATTAATTAAGTTATAATCGTATATCAATAGGTCATATAAATCCCTAATACAGACACTCTAGATCAGTGATTCCCAATTTTTTTTTCAAATTACCCACTTTTATATAAACAAAATATTTTCGCCCCCACCCTATTATAATTAATAATGCATTATTTATAATGTATACATTATATATAAGCTAAATAGTATAAACAGAATTTATTGTCATAATAATATGATATAAAGATTAATGTGATCCTTGTGGTTGATGATATGTTAAAATGTCTTCTATGTCTGGTTCAATATTTGTTAAGTATAATCTCAAATCTCCTCTATTTATTATCTTTAAACGGTTTCTTGATTTTGTTAATATATTCATAACAGCGATAAAATCTGTAAGTACATAATATTATAATATATTCTTAAAGATAAATAATTCAATAAACCTCTTTCTACTAAATATGACGTAGAAAATGCCACCAAATACAGCTTTATATATTTCCAAATTTCTGGATAAATAATTCCATACTTTATCCAAAATGAAACATGACCAATAGCTTTAAATCTGCTTTATATGCATCATTACATTGAATTTCTATTATATTAATTTGTATAATTAGAGAACAATTTTAATCAGAATCGAATGTTTAAAGTAATAATGGTGGTATGTCAAGCTTAATTAAATTTTTGAATCATGTATTAATATTCTCTATTAGCAGGTTAAGGTGTGAAATGTATTCCAGTTTACCATGTTCGTTGATTTCTAGTTCATTATTCATGTCTTGTAATCGGGGAAAATGTAACACTTCATTTCTTCCTAGTTGTTGTTTATAGATTTCAACTTTTTTTTATAAATGTACACATAATACTCTTTACTTTCACGAGATTTAAATCATTACCTTTATAAAATGTAATATTGAATTTATATTTCACATAATATAAAACTTAATTATATATATTTAATAATATAATCCAATTATATTTTAAAATACATATGAAATATTATATTATACTATAATAATTATAGGGATAGATCCAAAATATTATATAAATATAATATAATAACCTTGTAAAGATTTATTATTGATATTAAAATGTCGAATATATCACTTAAATAAGCCAGATCATATTTGATATTCTTCGGTTCTCCGTGCAACTTAACATTGATTGTTTCAACATGTTCCAAAATTGAAGAATACAATTCATGAAACCTTACTAGACAGTTTCCTTTTGACTTCCATCGGACTTCAGTGTGCAATAGAAGATGATTATATGTCTCGTCATTGTCATCACATAATTTTGAAAACATTCTCTCTTATAAGCTACTTCGTTTTATTTTATTTACTGTTCTTATTATTATGTTTAAAGAGTGGTTTAATTTATCGCCTAACTCTTTAGCTACTAAATGTTGTCTGTGCACTACTCAATGGATTAAGAATAGTGAATGGTTATCTTTTTTCAGACGAGATACCACTCCACTAGATTTTCCTATCATGGAAGGTGCACCATCTGCTATATCTACCACATTTTCTAGTGGAATACTTTTTAATTCAAAATAATTATTAATTTCTTCATAAACAGTAAGTCCTTTACAATTAAGAATTAGCTTGGACAATAATAAATCTATCTTCATCTCTCCATTCGAAATAAACCGAACATAACATAATAAAAATGACTCAGATATTCGCAATGTTCACTCATCAATTTGCATAGAGAATTTATTTTCTTTTAAATAGTCACATAATTTATGTAACAATATTGTCACTCATTCCATCAATTCTACGCATTATAGTATTATTACTTAAAGGAATTGAATTAATAATTTTTTTAGCATTTCATTTAATTCTGCTACAATTTCTTTTATTACAGGTTTTATTAATTTTCCCCCTATAGTATGAGGTTTGCCCGTTTTTTATATCAACTTTGCAATTTTATAGGATAATTTTAATCCAGTATTATTGGTATTTGTACCTTTTGAAAAACAATCATTTATTGTATTTTTTTGAAATAAATTATTTTTCAACATTTCAAAATATTCTATTGGTTTACTAGCCTTATCAGTATGCACTTTCCTGAAATGGTTAATTAATCTAGAAGACTTTATAGCCTCATTGCTAAACTCTTTATTACTCTTTAATAAGACAATACGGTTTAGTTTAAAAAAAAAAATTCACTGAATCCAAATTTCAAATATTCCACAGAATACTGACGGCACTTCTTCTTGTTAAGCATACTTATTATATAAAATATCTATAATTAGTCATTGTATTATTATATGGGGGATCTGCGAAGTAGCAACAATAAAATAGAAAACTAAAAAATATGTAGTGGGCGCGCGCATCTCAGAAATTACATTTCAGTGAACGTGAGAACTAAAGTGGGAAATATGAATGCGCGTGTTATTGTGAATTAGTAGTATTATATAATATAGTAGTAATTAGCATTATATGATATATGACCTAGTTTTACATTGTGCACACTGAACATAGCTATTATTACACATATATACATGTGTAATTCGTGGACAAAGAAACAATATATATATATATATATATATATATATACACACAAATCTTCACAATTGCCCCTAAACGCCCCCCTCCTTGAAATCACCCCCCTACCGCCAACCGGGGGGCGATGGAACCTCGTTGGGAAACATTGCTCTAGATGTATTAATACGGATACCCTATAACCAATCAGCGCGAGGCGTTTGAACTATTCTAATTTTCATAAAAATCGCGTGCGTTATAATATTAATACCACCAATGAAGCTAAATCTAAAAAAAATATTATATAGATACTTAACCATGTATTATTGATTAATAAAATAATAAAAATGAATAAATTAACTACTAATAATGTATTTGTAATTTATCTGATTGGTTCATTAATAATATATAGTTTATTTAGTGGTATATAGGGTGTACGACATACACTGTACGTATTATAACACAGGGTTTCTGTATTCGGACATGTGTACCGAATACGGACACCTTCGTTATCTATTGAATAAAAAGATTAAATAAAATTTTAAACTCACAATAATATCTATACTCATATAATATTAATTTATTGTAATTTTTGAATACAAATATTAAGTTATAAAATGTTAAGACCATTTATTGTTAAATTGTCTGTAGTAGGTTAATTTCCCCTATAAATACTGCCTGTATGGCTCTGTTGGCTAAGGCGTCAGACACACAAGAATTTGGACGCGTCTTACGTATTATGTCTATGTGTGATGCATTTTCCTATAGTCTACTTATAAGTTGCCTTAGCTAAATATTACTTTTAATTAACATTATATATATATAATATATATATATATATATATATATAAATAAATATATATAAATATATATATATATATATATATATATATATATATATATTTATATATATATATTTATATATATATATATATATATAATATCATATCAGAGTTATATGATTCATATTTTAATACCAGGGTAATGTAAATGTATATTAAATGATGTATATATATATATATATTGAATGGTGCATGCTAATGGAGATACCCCCCTTTATATAGAGTTAAGCCCCTTAATATAGAGTTAACCCCTTACTATAGAGCTAACCCAGTTTCCACCTCGTTACTTTCGTTCTGGTTCGTCCATCTTCTATAGATAACGTGATTAGCGACGGCTATCTTCTCGAAGTGTTTCATAGGAGACCAGTAGTCGGGCACCAGTTCCAGCAGGGCCGCTCCGTCAGACATTAACGCGGCGTAGGTGAGACCAGCTCCGTGCATCCCTATCAGTATATCCGTTTTCGCGACCATCTTTAGCTGTGGTTATAGTATACTATAGTGTCAGCGTTGTTGTAGTATACTATAGTATTAGCTGTGGTTATAGTATACTATAGTATCAGCTGTGGTTATAGTATACTATAGTATCAACTGTGGTTATAGTATACTATAGTGTCAGCTCATTAAGTTATAGTATAATATAGTAGTAGTAATAGTAGTTGTGATGTATATTGATTGCGCGCGTGAATGATAAGACCGTTTTTGCTATAAATATTTATATTTCGATTGTCAATTACACCCATTTCAGGGATGTAACACTAATCTTAGAATAAGTTCCGTATTATAAACAATCAATTATAAACACTTCCTTATATTTAACTAAATATATAATATATATATATATATATATATATATATATATATATATGTTGTCTCCGGAAAACGGAGAATGATAGTTCTCGACAGGTTATATATTTATTGAATGTAAACTGGCCGTGTATGGGGAATGTGGTGTGGTTCGTGGATGGCCGTGGATGGGGAATGGGTATGTTCGTGGATGGGGGTATATGGGGAATGGAGGATGGACGTATTAGAAGAATCGCGAATGGAGGAAACCTCAAACTAAAACAAATATGAATTCATATTAAACATAATAATATCAACAGTCATGATTAAATATGTATCAATCGAGAAGTTCTCACAATTAATATGATATGATTTACTAGCCTTTCAGTGTACGGCGTACACTTTACGCTGTATGCACTAATAAACCATATCATACCGAACTTATCGTTAATAACGAAATCACGTGATGGGAGTAGTGGGCGTATCTCTAATTAGATAACTAGATAAAACTAGTTAATCTAATTATAAACTACGCTCTCTTTTACAATTTACAAAACAGAAATCAAATTATATAAAAAACAAATAACAAAATATATTTCATCAACATTCATCCAAATTACATAACATTTACATTCGTTCAAGGCACGTCAACTAATTGAAATTTACAAAACAGAAATCAAAATATATATAAAAAACACAAATCACAAAATATATTAAATTAACATTTATCTAAATTACATAACACATGTATACTTGATGCACAACATATTTATAAATACCTACACACAGTTACCATACTACATATATATATATATATATATATATATATTCTGTTGATACTCACGATTTCAATATTAATGATATTTTTATGCTATAATATCCCTAATATAACATTGTTAACACTGCGTTTTTGCGTCATTTAGTAATAGTGCTATTTTAGCTTTTGAAGAATTCTAGTTATTTAGATTTAATTCCCAAGCGCTATTGTATTTTACTTAGAGCTCTTCCTAATGACAATGCAAGGTTATTAGGCCGAGTACACTCACGTGTATCACTGATTTAGAGTCAAGGGGTATTCAATTCGTCGCGTTGTTACGCGTGAAAGGGTTGGTAAGTTATATGCAAAAATAAGTACGCATAGCGATGGTGTAATGTTAAACGTAGCAATACTACGTATATTACTTTATATTGTAATACAAATATAATGTTATATAATATATTATATATTATATAATAATAATATTAGGTATTAAAATGTAATGTTATTATTTATAATTGTAAATAAAGAAAATATACACAATTAGCTTCCTTCTCGGATGAATTTGTAGTTTATAATTAAAATGTAAAAATTACAATACAGATGAATATATGTTCTGAATTTTTTAATTTATGTTATGTAGTATCTCTGTAAAACATAGTTCTTCGATAATATCTAATGAATATAATTATTTTAAAATGTCACAATTTTAATAAAATATAAATCCGAATAATAATAATTATTATTAATTATAATTAATGATTATAACATAGGTATTATTAATTTATGGCATTTTTGTCATGGTTGCATGTCGCAAGGACGTTCTTAAAAGCATGAATTTAATTTTAATAATACGAATGCCGATAATTCTTGACAGCATATATTTCAACATAATTCATATAAAAAACTTTAGATAATCTCGATATATCGACATTATAATGATTTTGTTTCTAGCGATAGTATTCTTTATCGTCATAAAACAAACGTTATAGTGGTATAACTAATCACTGTTATATGACATCATACCACACGTAATACACACGAATAGTAATATACCCGTCGTGCATGTTAACGTACGCAGTATGGTCATGTTGTGTAATGTTCTATTGCCAATAATTTATATTCCTTAAACATTTAAACCATACATTTGTAATATTAGTGAAACATGATTAAATGAATATATTAAATATCTATATTTTATATTAGACTATAATAATATAAATATAGCCAAACATCATAAATGTGGTGGAGGTACATCAATATTCATTAATACATCTTTTAAATATACATAGGTACTAAATATACGGTATACCTATTGATACACTATGTATTACATTATTAAATACATTTGATATAGTTCCCATTAGGGGAAAGTAACCGAATACGGGCAGTGCCCGAATACGGACACTCTCGGTATCTCAGGAACCATAAATCCTACAAAATAAATGTTAATGAATAAAATATTCAAGATTATATAAATATATTTATATAAATACTATATAGTCTAAATAAATATTTTTTATTTTTTAATTAATACAAATATTAATGATATATCCAATAAACTGATTTTTTAGTAAGTTTTTAAATTTATAAAAAAAAAATGTCAACTTAAATCCTTCTCAAGAATATACAAATGTATCTATATAAAATATAACACTATATTATTAAAAAATAAATCATTCTAAAATAATATGTATAATTTCTATATTAGTTATCAATATTCATTAAGATATAAGCATATATCTAGAGGTCATATAAGTCCCTAATACGAACACTCTAGATGTCTTAATACGGACACCCTATAGGGTGTTACATATAACCAATCAGCGCGAAGCATATGAACTATTCTGATTTTCATAAAAATCGCGTGCGTTATAATATTAATACCACCAATAAAGATAAATCTAAAATGTGTATTATTTAGATACATAAATTGAATTATTAATTAAAAAATAATAAAAATAAATAAATTATTAACTAATTAATTTAGAATAAATTGTTCATCAAATTAATTATAAATAATGTAATTGTAATTTGTCTGATTGATTCATCAATAATATATAGTTTATCTAGTGGTATATAGGGTGACCGTATTCGGACATTGGTACCGAATACGGATACCTCCGTTATCTATGGAATTAAAATATTAAATAAAATTTTAAAATCACAATAATATCTATAATCATATAATATTAATATATTGTAATTTTTGAATAAAAATAATGAGTCATACAATTTTAAGACCATTTATTGTTAAAGTGTCCGTATTAGGTTACTTTCCCCTACATAAATAATTCCTAATTCTAAAGATATTATAATAAGTGGTATTATAAATGCCCAGAATTTGATATCATATATTTTTCAGATGAAATATTTATATATATGAAATATATATAAATTATTTAATACACATCTACTGATAATATAATTTTTCTTTGCGAAAACTTTATCATTGATATATTACAATTAGCTTGTCCTAAATTCTCTAATTTCGTTGATACATATATTACTTATTTCATTAGGCCTACACCCAATAATAAGCAAACCCTCACGCATTACTAATATAACATACGACGTATGTCATACATCCACAATAATGTATTATTATAAATTAAATATAAACCAGCCGAATTAATTAAAGCTGGAGGACATATAGTGATTCAAATACTGCTAGATATATGTAACAAAATATGGGAAACAGGAATCTGGCCATCAGACTGGACAAAATCAATGATAATAAGTTTACATAAGAAAGGAAGCAAACAGAAATGTGAAAATTATAGGACAATAAGCCTTATATCACACTCTAGTAAAATAATGCTAAAGATAATCCTAAACAGATTGAAACATTACACGGAAGAGTTCATTTCTGAAGAGCAAGCTGGATTTCGAACAGGTAGAAGTACTAGCGAACAGATATTCAACTTAAGAGTAATCTCAGAGAAATATTCTCAGCATAGTAAACCATTATATCAAGTTTTCATCGATTTCAAAAAAGCGTTTGATAGAATATGGCACAATGCGCTATGGTCGGCAATGAAAAGATTCAACATCAATTCAAAACTAATAGAATCTATACAACATCTATACAATAAAGCAGAAAGTGCAGTTTACTTTGACGGCCAAATCGGAGAATGGTTCAGAACATCAACTGGAGTTAGGCAAGGCTGTCTACTTTAACCCACACTATTCAATATTTTTCTTGAACAAATAATGAACGATGCTTTAGATAATCATGTAGGTTCAGTAAGTATTGGTGGTAAAATAATCACAAATCTGAGATTCGCAGATGAATTAGATGGATTAGAAGGTAGTGAATCTGAATTAGCCAATCTTATTAAAATAATCGACAATACAGCACGTGCATATGGAATGGAAATAAACTCTACGAAAACACAAATAATGGCAAATTCTGAAGGTAGTTTCACATCAGAAATAATAATAAATAACGAGCCACTAAAAGTAGTTGACAATTTTAAATACTTAGGAGCAATCATCGACGATAAAGGTTCAAAGGCTGAAATATTAGCTAGAACCGGACAGACGATTGCAGCTCTATCTAGACTAAATGTTATATGGTATGATAAAACACTAAAACTGAAACTGAAAATCCGACTAATGCAGTCACTAGTTAACTCAATTTTCTTATATGCGTGTGAGACATGGACAATAACGAAGGAACTGCAAAGAAAAATAACAACATTATAAATGCGGTGCTTAAGACGACTATTGAACATATCATACAGAGATAGAATTACTAACATTGAAATACGCAATAGAGTTACCAAAGAAATCGGTCCACATTCGGAACTACTAGCAATGGTCATCACGAAGAAACTGAGATAGTTTGGTCATGTAATAATATCAAATTCCATGTCCAAAACAATTCTTCAGGGTTCTATTGAAGGTATAAGACGACGAGGTAGGCCAAAAATGCAATGGCAAGACAATATCGTGAAATGGACTGGTCTTGACATAAATAAAGCGATGAGAGCTGCAGAAAATAGAGAGGGATGGAAACAAATTGTGATGAAATCTACTGCGCCCCTACGGCATCCAAATTCTATGGGATAGGTAAAAGGTAAAAAAAAATCGACTACAAAATTGTGAATCTATATATTACATGACACATGACATAAAACAGACATTAAACTGTATCTTATAAATATACATTATGATTGGTCAGATTTATATATATTAGATAATGCGTATGATGCTTTTAGGTTATTCATTTCAGTTTTAGGAAATTCCTTTCTAAAAAAATGTTTACATAATATCCCAATTTATATAAACTTGGCTAATAGAGGGCCTAAATAATATATCATTTAAAAAAATAAACTTTGTTAAAAGTTAAAAAAAAAACTCAGTATTTAATGAAACTATTTATAAAAAATAAAAATGGTCTTTTGAAAATCATAAATAAAACTGAATTCAGCTAACGCTAATGCTATAGTCAGATTTTATTATTAACAGAAACAACCCCAAACAGATATAGAATAAAATAAAATAAATGATAATATAGTTCCTAATGTAATAGAAAATAATAAACGGTGTGAAAAAGTTAATAATTTATTTTGTAACATAGGTAGAAGCTAACTTCTAAATACGAAAAAATACTAATACCAATAATACATCTAATTATAAACATAATATTTACAAATTCATTATCTATAACTCCCACTAAACTAATTGAAATAACTAATATCGTTGAAAAAGGTAAATCAAAAAATAGTACTGATTATAATAATTTTTCATTTAAACTAATTATTCAAATAATGTCTTCAATAAGTAATATATTATCATATTAAATTAACCTCTGTATACAACAGGGTATATTTCCTAAATGTGTAAACACCGCTAAAGTCGTAACTAAATATAAATGCTGTAATATTAATGATCCTTCTAATTATAGGCCAAGTTCTCTATTATCACTTTTCTTAACAATGTTAGAAAAAATCTTACAATCTAGATTTATAGATTTATGAAATAATATTGATATAATTGAAAACTCCATGAATAAAACATTAAAACATATTGATACATGGCTATCATTAAATATATTGACAATTAATTTAAGCAAAACTAACTATTTAATATTTAATAATAATAAAGCTAAATTATCTATTATAATATTGTCATTATTCAAACAATTGCAATAAAACTCATCAGTCTACTAATTGATACAAACATATACTGGAAACTACACACTAATATGGTTAAATATAATCTTTATTATGGATTATTGATTATTAGAAAACTCAATACAATTGTATCTGTCCGTATTTTAAAGCTATTATGTTACTATGTATTTCATTACCATATTATTTATTGTACTAATGGGGGAATACTATAATACTACTAATATGGGGGAATAATTATAATTCAACATAAAAACATATATGTATAGCTCAAAACAAAGCTATAGGAATATTATATCGTCAAAAATAGATAATATTTACAAAAGGCAAACAATTTTAACCTTTAAAGAATTGATATTCTATAACGCCTGTAAAATTATATTTAGAATTAGGAATAATCAAATTTCACCAATAATTATAAATTTATTTAAATTACAACACTTGACTTATAATATGCGGGATAATAATAAATTTAAAATAACTTAAATACCAGCGCAAAGAAATGTCATATAACCTATTATGGACCTATTTACTTATATAATCTACCAAATGACATACAAATATATGACAGTCTAGTTACACTTAATCAATTTTGTTCAAAAACTAAGTATTTAATATATCTCTGTTAAAACTTCATTTCTTTTATAATATTATTATTATTTTTAATAATATATATATATATATATATATATATTCGATATTAATATTCTTGTATTACATTCTCATTATCATATTATTTTCTAATTGTATTAATATTATTATTATATATATCATCATCAATATTTTATATTTTTATTATAAGGATATAATAATAATAATATATAAGCTCGTATAGCTTCATATATATATAGTTATATAGTTATATATTTATATATATAGTTATATATAAACCTGGTCTTGAATGGGGTACAGGTCAATTTGAACAGCGTTCACCGTCGCGTCGGGTAGGAGTTGTCTAACCGCACGCTCGAGTTCTCGTTCGTTGCTGATCTTACGCGACACTAGACCGCTAGGGTTTCGCGGATGCGCCAGGTAATCTCGTCTCCAGAGCATGGTGACGCGTAATCTCGTACAGCGCGGTGACGGGTCGGCGACGCTGGACAGTCCGTAAGACCTCAAGAACCACTCGCGGAACTCGGACAACAGGGGAATGTCGTCAGACATGTTGTCCACGTACATCATGCTCGAGTAGCCTACTATTCCTGATGGGTAAACGTAGAGATAGCTATATATATATATATATATATATATATATATATATATATATATATATATATATGTATATATATATATATATATATATATATATACAGTGGCCCCTTTAAATATAGCACATATCCGAACAGGTTATACGTGGCAGGTGGTATTTTATATAGGTTAACTGAATATTGTTTAGTGGTAATAGATATCAGTACTACATTAGGGTTAAACCAGGATAGCGATACATATACACTTATATATACATATATATATATATATATATATATATATATATATATATATAAATATATATATATATATATATATATATGTATATATATATATATTATTATTTTCCATAATATATCGTGTTTATTGAATTCGTATACAATTATTATTTAATGAAAACCCATCGTTTATTTGACCGTCAATACATGTGTTAAGTTCAGACATAGGCGTTCGATATTAATGACCGTAGTGATGGTGTTAACGTAGCGTAACTATAGAAACGCACGCACACACGTGCGCGCGTCACGTGCGTCGATTACGTAACCCCAGACGACGTTAGTGAAGCGAACACGTGACTTCAGCTGAGACAGCCGCGTGACCGAGCCGAACAGCTCAGACCAGACCGAGTCCAACTGACCACCGGGATGACCGTCCACTATGAGGATTTGTGTCTAGCGTACGCGTGCGTAATCGTAAGGCTACTCATCTATATATAGTAACTAGTATATGTAGTAATATATTAACTAATATTAAACTGCCGGTGTGGCTCAGTGGCTAGGGCGTCAGACACACAAGCAGTAGGACACGGGTTCGAGCCTCGTCCGGACCATTAATTAATTTTATAAAATGGGTCTTAAAATATTATTTAGATGTGATATTATATAATTGTGTATACATAAATGATCGGCTCTCGCTAAAATCATTGATGCCTTAACATGGGAGCGGCTATGAAGGGACATTAGCGCCATATATGGATATAAGTGAAATACTTCATCTAAGTTCCTGGATGGGATGAAAAGACTCCACCAAATAAAAATAACAATAACAATAACAATAACAATATATATATATATTATGTTTATAAAGGTGTGGTTATGACACCCATCGTGTCGCCGAGAATCAGCGATAAGCAGCGCCGCAAAGCTCACGGATGCCCTGTAGCTAGGTACGGTACATGTTAGCCAGTCATGTACTGCACGGCGTTCAGGGTTACGAGAAGCTATCAGGAACAGGGTGCTGGATGAGATAAGGCGTGTTACTGACAGGTATTTCTAACAAGTATTGTCTCGGCAAGGCACTCAAACTATGGCAGAGAGTATTGCTAGAATGTGTATGGAGTGGCGACCTTGTGCTTATTACAGCCATAGAAATAAAGTAATATATATATATATATATGTGTGTGTATACATATATATTACACATACATTGAATAACGTTAAGATAGCTAATTAACCTGTTCAGAAGTTTTATTGAAGAAGCGCATGACCACGAAAGCCGCATAATAGTCGGTCATTGTGTGGTAAAGATTCGCGTATTCGTACCGAGTTATCATAACAGTGAATCTATTGTCTTCTGCTAGTTCTTCGTGCTAAGGGCGTAGTTCATGGGGTCAGAGGTTAATAATGATTCTCTAGATGGCGCGTACGTATCTAAGTCAGTATGGTATAGTTGTATTGATCATATCTAGGTCATCGTAAGAACTCGTGAAGTCATTAGTTTATATCTAGGTGCATGTAGTTATGAATGTAGATACATCTAGGTACACATAGGTAGGGTTAGGCACATATAAGTATATCTATAGATACGTATCAATAGATACGCATAGCTAAATAAATGTTTATTATTTTACACATTATCATATTTATGTTCTAGAAAATACACTTTCATTTAGTAGAGTATAAAGATGTATTGTTAGCATATATTGTTATATAATATAACTCTTACGTAATACAATCTAAAACTACAATGCAATCGTTGATAGATACACACACACATATCCAGCATTAGTATATACTGAGAACGGCATTTAGGGTTTACCATTGTGTAGGATGGACAGTTGTTCAAATGAACAGATAGATAGCCTATACCGTTGTATATAGTCAATGTATCAGATGACCACTGTCCACCTGACCAATGGATAGTGACCATGTGACCAACTGTCCTGCTACAAAATCACACCCCGTGAGAATGTATTAGTTGTGTAAGCATGTCCGTACCTACTTTCGGTATTACTAATATACATTGTATACGCCATCCACTGGTGTAATCATTCAAGTGTGACGGAAGTGAAGATTATAAAGAATGAACGCATACTGTATATATTATTTTAATTTATATAATATATATGTGTGTCATTAGGATAAGTAAAATTGGAAATGAAGGAGGAAGAATATTGGTAGCGATAAATAGTACACAGGAACTTGCTTGTAGCTATTTCAAAATATACCTGATTATTATAATTATTATAAATTGTCTATTTTAATTAGAACTATATACATTTCAATGGATATATCTACATACATCTATATACACTACGATAACACGTGACATCATTAGTAGGCGAATTACATCCACGAATGCGTGAAACCGTATCTTTGTAGTACAGGATGTTGTTGTTCCATATGTTGAGGTGATGTTCTCCTAAAGAAAGGGGGCGTGGCTTCAGTTGACACGTGACGGCGAAGGCGCCCATCTCGAATTGCATGTATTCATCTTCTTCTTTCTGATTCAGTACCTTCGTGATGATAGATTACTATCTAATCGTTATAGGGAACCGATTAACGGATAACTAGGTAAAGGGTATCGGGTATCGAGTACTAAGTAATGAAGTGCAAGCGAATTTATTGATCTTTGGTTAATAATGAATCAACAATTAATTATCGATAAATTATTATAAAGTATAATATTTAAATATGATACGTTTTATACTATCAATTATACATATATATATATATATAATGTTCTTATATAATGTTCTTATATAGTACGAGGGTAAGAGTATATCGTTAAGACGCTGACATAACAATGATATCATCCTATGTTTACCTGTTCGATGGGCTCACCTCCCGCCAAGCCGGTGATGTGACTTCTATCGATAACCATGTCCTTAAATGAAACGAACAGACCCCCGTAGTATATATTCATGTTTCCTAAATACAGCGTGTGAATATATGCTTAACAGGACTTAACACATTATGTGGGTTAACAAAAATCGCGATTAACTAATAATTATAACTTCTTTGGTTAGAATTAATTTGTATCGCTTTAATAATAAAAAATCCACATAGGTTAAACAAATAAGCTAACATTATATTTTGTTATTTTTGTTATTTTTATTTTGGTGGAGTCCTTTCATCCCATCCAGGAACTTAGATGAAGTTTTCACTTATAACCATATATGGCTCTAATATCCCTTCGAAGCCGCTCTCATGTTAAGGCATCCATGGTTTTAACGAGAGCCGATCATTTATTTATACACAATTATATAAGATCACTTCTAAATAATATTTTAAGACCCATTTTATAAAATTAATTAATGGTCCGGACGAGGCTCGAACCCGTGTCCTACTGCTTGTGTGTCCGACGCCTTAGCCACTGAGCCACACAGGCATATAATCTAACATATGTCCCCATTTGTAATTTTTCATATTAAATTATTACAGATTAACTAACATTAATTGTTAAATAATTGTTAGATACATATTTTCATTGGATCTGATATAGACATTCATTATACATTGATATGTTTAAGGGAAGGTGCGAAATTTGAAATTGAGAACAACAAAATGTGTTACAATTTTTATTTATATAATATTATTATACAAAATATTATCTTTAAAATGATATATAAATCATGTTTTTCATTATATAATTATCTAAAATAAATAATATTATATATATAGATTTTTATAGATAAATGGATCTTTATTTTACGGATAACATAATGTGATAAGTTACTGTCTGTATATATATTTCATACATTTTTCATAATTATATTGTAAATCTTTAGAATCAATTTATTCAAAATAATTATTTTTTACTAATCTAATCAAGTCATTCAATAATGCTTTACATTAATTTAAATTTTGTAGATAATTTATAATATAATATATAATATATAATATATCCTACATAATATTTGTATTTTTTTAATATAATAATTAGTATTATTTAAAATATTCATAATTGTATCCTTACTTTTCAAAATAATAATAATGTATTACTTACTTACTTACTTAGTCCCGTGGCGATGTCGTCGTAGGGAAATGAAAATGACGCATGACAATGACGAATACAACTTCTTCCTCAATCCTTCACAATCAGCAGATTTATTTAGATGTTCGCGCTATGGATATCAGACCAGTATAAGGTGTTATCCATCAAGTTTCTATTATAAGGGCCTCTCTTTCTACGGCCTTCAACGGTACCTTGCAATAGTATCTTAGCTAGCGATTTGTGCCTAGCGATATGAACATACAAAGTGATTTTTCTACGTACGACCATTTCTAAGAGAGGCTCATAATTTATTATTTTCTTCTTATTTCGGTGTATACGTATATATTAGTTTTCTTAGTTTATATGTGATATTTAGGAGTCTTCTAAATCCCATGCGTTAGATTCGAATGCACTAATCTTCTTTTTAGACTCTTCCAACGAGGTCCAGGTTTCACAGCAATATAGTAAAATGGATAGTTTTAAAGATTTGTAGAGATTGTACTTGAGATTGAATACAATTTCTCTAGATTTCAAAATCTTCTCCAATATCACCATTGCTGCAGTTACTGTGGCTAATCTATTTAAAATCTCTTTATTGTTCGTTCCATTTTCAGTAAGCATCGCGCCAAGATATTTGAAGGTGTTAACATTATCGAGCAGCTCTCAATATAAGGTGATCTTTGGTCCACATCCATCTCCATTTATGAGTATCTTGCTCTTCCCGTGACTTATTTCCTTACCATATGATGATGCATTTTTTCTTCTAAATTGTCTGTTAACATTTATAATCACTTTCTAATCAAGCTAGAAGATCAATGTTATCAGCGAATCGTAGGCTTGAAATTGATCTTCCTCTTATTGATATTATTGACTAATGATATTCTAGAGTATCCTGCATTATTATCTCTAGAAATATATTGAATAATACTGGATATAATAGGCAACCCTGTATTATACTTAGTTTCGATGGAATGGGCAGACTAATTTGGTTGTTGAATAGAATAGAGCTTGTTGTAGAATTTTATATTGGATTTATGAAATTTATCAGTTCGATATATATACCCATTGTAGTCATGCCATACTCTTTCAATAACTTTATTCAAGTCAATGCAATTGTGACATAGTTTCCTTTGTTGATCAATGTATTTCTCCATTAGAAGTCTATAGTTTATAATTTGTTCGATGGTGCTTCGATTTTACTCATATGTTTTTATAAAGACATCCTGTTCTTCGACCTACTTCTGTTCTGCCTGAGGGGTTAACCGATCCAAAATAACTCTTAGTAGAATTTTGCTCGAATTTTACTTATGAGACTAATAATTCAATAGTTTTAACACTTTTTGAAGTTGCCTTACTTTTCTTATAGGTATAACAAATGATGTAGTTCATGATTTTCGCCATTCCTTTGTAATCCAGATTTGTTGACAGAGTTTAATAAATATCTCACTTTTTGCCGGTCCACCTTATTTGATAAGTTCACTTGATACATTATCGATTCCCAGTGATTTGTCATTCTTCGGGTAATTTATTGCCTTTTCAACTTCTTATTTCAGTATTTGCAGCGACTGTTCCATCTCAGACGGATGATTGTCGTTTTGCAATTTATCGCAATCAGGATTAATTTTAATGTTATAGAGATCTTTGTAATACTCTGTCTATATTTCTATTCTATAATTATCATCAGCAAATGGTATACCTTTTTGTCTTCGATGATTGTCGTTTTTTAGGTTTTTAATTGGTGATACATTTAGCGTATTGAATTCTCTTTTACTATGTACTCCCCTTCTCAAATCTTTATCAATTGCCTTCACTGTGATTTTAGCCATTTATTCTTTCCTTCTTTCATACTTATACGTATCATATTATTTATCCGTCTATATTCTTAAGCGTATTATTCACGTTGATCTTTTGTTGTCTTTATGCTTCTTTTGTCGCACATATTAAGAATATCATCTGTAATCCATGATTGTTTCTTAGCTCTGTACTTTCCTAATATTTGTTGAGCTGTCGAAGTGATTATTTTAGCAATTCGAGAATATCCTTCATTAGTGGATAGTTCATCTATGTTAACGGATACCACTTTATTTCTCAACTCATCCTTGCACTGTTTACTGATTTCTCCATTATTTATCTTTTCAACGTCAAATAGTACTCTACTATTCTTGTTATTTGTATGTGTTTGTAACTTTAACTTTGTTATATGTTATTTGACTAAATCATGATCACTATTAATATCTGCTTCTGGACATTTTCAAGTTATAGCTCTATGAATGCTTGATTTGAACTACCGAGGAGTTAAAATTTAGTCAATTTGATTATGAGTCAGACCATTAGGAGAGTTCCAAGTAGATTTTTGTGAGTTATTTTGTGGGTTTTGTGTATTTGCAATCATGAAACTGTGCTTGGTGCACATTTCAATACGTCTATTACCTCTATGATTAGATTTTCCTCATGCAAAACCACATTATTCCAGTTAAAATGTGAATTTCCTATGACTGCATTCCAATCACATAGAATAATAATAATGTATTTGTTATATACTTTAGCCATTGTTTCCTCTATTTTCTCCTAGAATTATTCAATTAATCGAAGTAATTACTTCGACTTCATAGTTACTGGTTGTAGCATAAATTTGTATTGTTGTTAAATTCATCGGATGGGATTCTGTTCTTAATGAGATGATTCTGTTAGAGACTGTTGTATAGTTTAGAATAGCCGAAGTCAGATCCCTCTCACAATAAAATCTACTCCCTGTTTATGGAATTGTTGCTATAGCGTGTATATATATAGTGGATATATCCACTGAAAACTATCTTATGACCTTCATCAGTAAGAAGTTCATCAGAGTTTTTCCATCTTATTTCTGCTAAACCGGTGATGTTCTATTTATAGCTATTTAGCTCCCTCGTTAATTCATGAATGTTCTCGACTCCTCTAAGTGTGCATACGTTCCATGTACCTATGGTGGTGCCACTTGTTGGCAGTTTAATTATCTTCTTTGTTGACTCCTTTGATACCGTTTTAATGTATTAGTTAAACATAATTTATATTAAATATTTTCTTTTATATTATAAAAAAAAATGCATTTGTTATAGATCTATATAATATCCATTATACTGTTAAATATTGTATTTGATAAATTAATTAAAAAATTAATACCCTTTAGTAGGCCACTATTTTTCGTATTAAATACTTGTAAAAATCTATTTATAGAACATAGGTAGTACCTACAGAATTTGAATAGTACATATCAGGAGGATATAGGATGTTGATGAAGCCTTATAATAATGTGATCATACCAATATGTAATAAAGTAAATAATATAAATAAAGGATACATATAAAAAACTCAATATTCCGTATAAGCTAACATATCGATTAGCTAAAATTGTGTTCAGTTCCCTCGATGTTAGCTTACCGTGATATCACTGTATATCTGCATATGTTCATAACTATTTCCCAATAATTATTAATAAAATATAATTTTAAATAAACTTAATCTTCATGATTAAATAAGTTACAAAAAGTGGTTAAACTTACCAACAAAATAACATATACTGAATCATCTATTAAATAATAAAAATGAGTCAACGTTATAGATTAGAAACCTGTTTTATAGTATTGTATACTAATATTATAGTTGTATATTAGTTAATATCTATAACGGGGAAAGAGCGTGTCAAATTAAATTAAAAATTTGAGAAATATGAACTTACATTTGTCATTATTAATGGG